>OX352247.1:3722642-4322642 GCA_947086465.1 Eupithecia exiguata
AATCGAAATTAATATTTTGGCTCATTTGCAAAAACCCGTCTCACAAAAATAAGAAAAATCGTCTTAAATTTCAAATAATTATGCTTCGTTTGCCGTTCCTTCCTTCACAATGTTATGAGATCTCCCTCGGTGGTACAAAAGAGGGCGAAATTAAATTTTGAATAACTTGTGATTATGGCTGAAGCATCCCTTTTGGATCATTCTATTACGGAATGAAGACTCTTCATAAATAATTTAAACAATGTTTAGTCAACGATATTTGTATACAACAATGTACAAAGTACTTAATCTAGATGGTCTCCAAACGTCAAACGTAAGGAAAAAAAAACAAAATTTAGAAGATAAATACCTGATAAACCATTTTAATAGGCTTCGCCTTGTATGGAGACCGTAGGAAATCTGTACCAGAATATTGTTTTCAAGAATATTTTTCTTTTTAAATCTCGAATTCGTTTTCAACATCTTAATTGTAAAACAAGTTTCGCAAAACGAATAAAGTCAATAATTACCAGCTTCCGCACGAGTTTTTCCGGGATTTTTTTTTGTGTGTTCTATAATATTGTAAGGATTTTTATAATTTGAAATAAATGAATAATAATAAGCGTAGCCTATGTGATTACAGGTCTAAAACTACATCGATGCTAAATATAAGTCTTATCAAACATCGAAACCTGTAACAAAAATATTGTTTTTATAATTGCGTCCAAACATTCAAACCGATAGATGTACAAGCAAAACGATCCTCGAGTGCTAAATGAAACCGACATTTAGTATTTATTCATAATCAATAACTAAACGACAAACCATAAACATCTACCAAACCAATCAACCAACGTCATTCATCTAAAAGAATAAATTACTAAGATTATATCCTAGTAAATATCCTCATCAAAATACCCTGTAAGAGACTGCCATTAGTCTCTCCCCCGTACACTCAGATAAAAAGCTCTCGCCACCATCAATCCAGGAGGTAAGTGTATGTTATAAATGGATGACATCGCGTCACGATCTATCTCCTCTGTGATATATGGGAGACGTCTCAGTACCTATCTATTTTCGTGAGTAGGTGCATTTCTAGTAAATCTAGCTTAAGGTTTTTTTCCTATTTAAAGTGGGCACTGGGGCAATTTTCTACGAAAATATAAGGATTCCCAAAAAAATTTCGACTTCAACGGGACTTGATCCCACTATTTTCCCCCAGTACGGGATGCGCTGCCAATTGCGCAAAAAATATGAAATTTTCGTAGAAAATCTAGCTTATGAAAAAAGTACGGTATGGTGGTTTTCACGATTGGTAGATAAAATAGACTGTTGGAGGTGAGGTTACCTTTTGAATACTTTCACTGCCAGGCTTCAGCGGTACGACTGGCAAAAGGCTGTTCAACTAGGCAACCCAATGTGCAAAATGTGACGGCATCGAACGTATTAACCATCGAACAGCGGTAAATGTGCGGTTAAATAGTACGAGAAGCTATGAAAGAAGTGCGTCTATTTTATCTGGTGTCATATTCCTCAAACAGCGTTTCTGTTTGAGGAATATGACTAAAATATATTATTTAAAATATTGATAAAAGTCTGGTAGGTCATTAAAATAATCTTCTGTTTCTTTATTAAAACCACACACTAATACTCAAAAAGTCCTTATTATAGTTACTTAAGTATAGACTAATACAGTCAGTTTTATTTTATAGACTAAGTATGAATAATTTTGTGCTGTCTAAAATTAATTTCAATAGATCTTAATTTATTGGCTTTTACTGTTAAGCTAAAGACCCGTCTCAGTGGCGTTTATTGAGAGAGGACTCTGTCCAGTCGCGGGCAGAATAGACCACTGTTGGACAGAGTGGGCATGATGATGATGGTGCTAGTAACGAGGTCGCAAAAAACTATGTTGTTTGACGAGATACCTAACTAGATGCCTCTGTTACTCAAATTCACTAAAGGAATGTTAGGAGTTCTTTGAATTTCTGTCGAAGCTTCCATTGAAAAATGATGCAAGGATTGTTATTTTAAATTGAAATAGTTTGAAAGATTGATGGCTCGAAGTCTGTTAAAGTTCGAGGTGGTGCACCGTGTAATCTTTTTGGTGCTCTATTTCGATTAAGGCTTTAAAATTCTTTAGTAAGTTTATTAAGGGCTGTCGCATTATTTTACGAAAACTTCCATCGTTTTCGAGTCCTTCCTATACAGGGTTATTGGTAAATTAGTGACAATACGTGAACTGCTGGTTCAGCCCATCATCACAAACACGTTTGTGAAGACGCCAGGTCTTAATTCTTAATTTTGGTATTGGTAATGGGTACCCTCGCAATTCAGTAATCGTTCGTTAGAGAGGTTTTATTTGAAACTCAACTTAAAAACAGCTCTGCCCTGAATTAACAGAAGATATGATAGTGAAAGATCGGTTTTAAGTAACTCGTTGTGTTCCAGACAAAGATGTTTTTTCATTTAGTGTCAGAGGTTACTTATAGTTTTTTTTTGAATTTAGACTTGGCGCCTTCATGAACGTGTTTGTGATGATGGGCAGGACCTGCAGGTCACGTATTGTCACTAATTTACCAATAACCCTGTATATACATGGAATAGCGTAGTAGCGAGTCCTTCCTATATATACATTTAGGCCTTGTAGCGCCTCTTCCGGATCGAGAGGAAATACTTTTCATAGTATGACAACTATCCAATCGTTTTTTACAAACTCGGTGATATTAGTTAGTAGTAGGTAGTTGATAGTTAACGAATGATTTTGAGACATTTGATACACTTTGACATGACACAGTCACGTTTCCGGCATTGATTTTATAAAAGATAAAAAGTAGTAAGTGGTGAATTTCATCCAGATCCGTTCAGCCGTTCTGGCGTGATTGAGTAACAAACATCCATCCATCCAAACTTTTACATTTATAATATTATATAGTGGGATTATTATATTAGTGGGATTTAAATTTAGGTGTCTCTACAACAAGTTCTAAGAATTTTCAGTTTAGGAGTTATGAAATAAAACGCATTCATACCTATAAAAACAAATTAATCTGCAGGATTAGACAGGATTTGATGTGTAGACATTAAAAATATGTGCGAAAGACTCCTAACTGTAGTAGTAAAATTTATCAAAAGTACATATTAGTATAAACAAAATATAAATATACGCGATCAATCCCGTAAAAACTGTGTTTTATTATTAGTAAAGGTCAGCATCCACTGGACCTAAAACCTCAACATCCGTGCCACGGATAGCTGTCAAAGTAGCACAGAAGTGGTCTTTATTTAATTTAGGTAATATTTCATAAGGAGCATGTGTCTGAAATAAGAAGAAATATTATTATTATTTATCATGTATATACATGCGTTTAGAAAAAAAAACAAATCAATCAAATTTTATTTCAGTATATGACCTCAAATATTATTTTTTATGGACTATTTATCAATCCGTCTTGCAATCTACCAATTATCATGTATAGAAACGTTTTCACAATTTTTTTCTCACTATTATTTTCAACGCGACTTGCGACTTCAAATCTTATTTTAACTGGACTATTAATAATTGTCAGTCCTTCTCGAAAATCCACACACACAAACGCTTTTACTGCCCACGCCACTTGTAAGATCACCGATCAATAAACCTAATAAAGTAGACAATAAACTTATCGACCTGCCATGTTTTGGCCTTTTGTACGCCATCTCCTCGTAAACCCGCTTTACCGCTTTTGTACCCAACAACGACATAGATATTATCTCGTATATTGCTATTTATGACTATCGATAAGTTTATCCATCTACCGAATAATGGTGTTCCAATAACTGCTGATTAAAGGTATGAATTATTAGCGCCCGCGGCTCTTGCTCTTTCGCCTTTGTGAATGCTATTGCATGGTTATCTCTGATTGGTGCTCACCAATTTGTACAGTGAATAAGCTTCAAGCCTCCCAGCTTAAAGCTTGTTCACAGTACAACGGTAATACTAAAATGCAGCACTACTAAAAGCCGCTACTCATAATTACTTAAATGTGATGCGTTTGTATGGTTTTAAGACTCACTATTCTAATACTGGAAGGGAACTATTGGTAATTCACGGACACAGGGTGAACTGTAGCTTGTGTCCATCGTCACAAACTGGTCCGTGAAGACACCAGGTATTAATCCTTAAGATGTTATGGAAATGACCGAAGGCTCTCCGGGTTTTAAAACAAATATCCGAGCATCTGGTCGAAGTGACACGTGATCCGAAAGCAGGTGAGTATCTGGCGCAGCGCATCAGCATTGCCATACAGCGGGGCAATGCAGCCAGCGTCTTGGGCACGCTTCCGACTGGTATTGATATGGATCAGTTGAGGTAACTGTAGTTTGTTTGCAACAGTCTGCAGTTAGTTCAATTGTTTCAATTGTAAATACTAGTTTTAATTGAATTCTTTTATTTGATCGTAATTTCTGTAAATCACCTCCCACTTAGTGTCCGTCTGACACAGAACTTCTTCCGGCATCTCGATAGTTCAGTTCAGTTAACAATAGAAAATTTATCAAAGGTTCGAATAATAATCTTTCATGCAAAAACTTCTGAACGAATCGGAAATTGCTCACCTAGTTTTTCTCACAGCTGTGGTTCGTATCCGGGCATTGAAAACAGTACAATTGGGTTTTAACAGGATACTTTTTTTCTAGAAAAGTAGGTACGCATTATCTTTATTGCATTATTATTATCTTTGGTACACGCCCTGCCTTTCTTAAATTCACAATTCTTTCCATCCAAAGGTTGCCTGGAAGAGATCTAAGTGTAAGTTTGTGTAAGTCTTTTAACAAAATAAATTATATTCTATTCTATTCTATTCTATCGCTTCTTAGCGATAAGGCCGCCCATTGTACTTATCTTATGTGATGTCTCTTTGTAATGTTGTTTTATGGTGTACAATAAAGCATTTTTGTATTGTATTGTATTGTACGCGCAAAGCCAAAAGCAAAGACTACTGTAAAATTATTGTTCCCGTTACGTAGTGGCTTAAAAATTGCATGATGTATTTAATCCAGCCAGCCGACACCGTCGAGTCACGCAATTCATTAATATTTGCAATCACATTTCGCGCAATGAATCGCGCCCCCGGGTCTCATCACAACGCGACAGCGGAGGCACAGTGAGCTGGTGTCAGAAGGGTAGGTAAACGGGGTGTGGTGTACCTATTAATAATAATAATAAATAATGCTGGACAATTCACACAGTATTATCTAGCCCCAAGCTAAGCGGAGCTTGTGTTATGGGTACTAGATAACTGATATACATAATATAATACAATACATAGATAAATATATTTAGTATACATAGAAAACGACCAGAACACCCTGAACAAATGTCTGCAGATCGTACACACATTTATCCCGAGGCGGGAATCGAACCCGCAACCTCATGTGTCGCAGGCAGACCTTCACCCACCGCACCAAAGAGGTCGTAATAGTAGCTCTTTTGTGATAAATAATAGATTCAGGCGTTAATTTGCGGAAATTTATTGCAAAAAATTTGGATAATATTCAGTTCTTTTGTGTTAAATCACTCTACAGCCGGGTGATAGTACCAGCGTTAAATTTTCTAATAATTGATCAAATCTCCGGTCAAATAGTTCTTTATCTTGCCAAAATGACGTTGACAAAATCATAGATGAGTTAATTATAAAAGTGATGATGAACTGGCTGTTAATTAAGTACGTGAAAATATCACCTGAAAAAGTAATGCTTTCGAAAATTTATCGCCCAACTCTGCAATCAAAAAATAACTTCGTAAAAATATGTGAAACTTGTACGGCTAATGGCACGTCACAGTGCAATTTTATACACTGTGATATATACCTGGTAATACCTATGTGTATCAAATTAATAAATTAACCTAAGTCTTACCAAGTTGCTTATTGGACAGAAAGCGATTTGGAGGACCATTCCCCCAAATCTCTTTCTGACGTTTTGGACAAACCGTTAAGAGATCCTTAATTCATATATAATATATATATTATTATTATTATTATAACATCTATCTTTATGCTTTTACTTACGGTGTCTCAAATCAATCCTCTGTGCGTCTTCTCTCCGAGACGGCAGGGGATTTCTGAACATAAATTCCAGTTCCCCTTCTCAGGGGATTATGTAAAGTGATTATTGGATTAAGGAGCTCTAAAAAAATGCAGTAATACCTACCTACTCACTCATGTCAGGATAAATTATTTTAGTCCATGCTCGAGGCAAGTCGCGAATACACAACACAGTCACCAAGTAACAAACAACCAATCTTCGAAATCGTCCCAATGTACCCTCAAATCTAAAAAAAAAATGAACGTGATGATGATGAAGATCCTTCGCTAATGTATAGCAAAGTCACGACTCCATAGTTTTAATAGTATGACTGTTTAGTTGCAAAAATATGTGGGGTGGTGGGATCAACATAAAACGTGTCCTTTGTGGTATCTCAGCGACAAAGCCTTTTGTTGTATGGAGTAAAAAAAAACCACTTGTACTTTCGAAAAAAATACACTATACTCATGACTGTGCTGATTGTCATTGAAAAAATATTAAAAGGCCTAGGTAACTGTTTACACCCCCTTTAAAACACAAAACACCTTCGCCGAGGGTCGTTCACCGCGATATCATCGGAGTGCGCGACGTGCTTTAGATTCGGTAGGTGGTACAAATGCATTTTTAAACTGTGGTTGAAAAAAAAAGGAACGGGAATTTTCAAAATATTTTCCCGTATTCTGTGATCAAAGCTAAACCCCCTTAAAGTTTGGTCGTTCATTTTTGATACACCCTATATATTCATGCCAAGTCCTAGCCCTGATGCGACTCTTCCCGGAAAAAACGTGCACGAAGCCGCCAATGAAGTGTACAGTGGCTTACCCGCAATTAAATGGCCTCTCTGTTTGCACTACGTAATGTAGCGTCATTAAATGATACGGTGCCAACGTTGTTCGCTACATTCGCGACATTCGTTACCTACAATCGCGACATTCGCTCCCTCGTCACCCGACGTATGCAAAACGTGTTTGAAACATTAATACTATCTCGATTTACGTTTAGCACTCGGTTATTTGTTTACCATTGTGATGATTACTTTTAAACGAATGGCCTACAGGGAATGTTTAGCTGAGTTCGTCACTATGAAAAGTGCGGGCAAGTCTTTAGCTACCAATTTGTTAATGTTTTTTCATGTGTTTATTCTTCTTTTTTGATATACTTTTTTTGCTCACATGTGGGATTGAACACTGCAAATATACAGGGTTATTGGTAAATTGGGTACATGCGTAAACTGCAGGTTCGGCCCATGAAGACTTTTTGACAAACACATGAATTTGTTTCAAGAAGCTAACGGCGACGGCGGCGACGACGATCGAAAAAGAGAGTTCCACTTCGGCCAGAAATATTTTAAATCGCGCGGGCCAAATAGTGAAATCAGCCCACGTGATTTATACTAAGAATTGTCACAAACTGTTCGATTGGTATGAAGAGTCTTCCGACACCAACAGAGTGGCCGGTATCCCACTAAAATTATAAATGTGAAAGTTTGGATGGATGGATGTTTGTTACTCAATCACGCCAGAACGGCTGAACGAATCTGGATGATATTTGACACAGAAATAGATTATAGCCTGGAATAGAACATAGGGTACTTTTTATCCCGGAATTCCCACGGGAACGGGAACTACGCGGGTAAAACCGCGAGGCGCTGCTAGTTATAAATAAATATTAAAAATGAATGATCAATACATAACATAAATCCAAAACTCCTTATCCTTATCATTAACTCAAAGCTAGGTGGTAAAAACATCGACATCTTGACGACCGATGTGCTATACACAAGATCTGCTTAGTTTGAGCTGTCTAGATTGTCACGCATTATTTATTTGTTTATCCCAGAACGATTTCTTTTGAAGACTCACAAATCTCAGAACTAACCAACGTGAAGATAATTTAATTTTATTGCAAATAGGAATGGCTGTTTGTCCAAATCAATACCTAAATTACCTAATTAATGTTTTTTTAATATATTGGATAAGGAATACCTATGTAGGTACGTATATAATGATGATATAATAATGACCTCGGCTCCGCAGCAACATCAGCGGAGTCCCTCAAACGGCGGAAATACGCTAATCTTGACCGCGGTTACCTATTCGAGCCGTTTGGGGTGGAAACCCTAGGTCCTTGGGGTCCTGGGGCACATGGAATATACAAAGATCTAGCAAAACTCCTAATAGAGTCCACAGGTGATCGGAATGCTGGCTTTTATTTCGCTCAAAGAATTAGCATTGCCATTCAACGTGGCAATGCTGCCAGCATTCTTCTTTGCCGGGCACTTTGCCTTCTGGTGACGGCTTAGATTTTTAGAAAATAGATTTAAGTGTAAATATTAGTTGTAATTATTATTGTATTTTCTTTATCAATGTGTAAATTATGTAAAATAAAAATATAACCATATGACCTACATATACACATTATAAAACACAAAAGTTGAAGGCAAATGTCCTGGACTGCCAGAGTCAACAGTAATCCCGTTGTATGTAAGTACGTACTTAGACTCAGCTCAAAGCCACTGGAGCAGCTGACATCGGATCTAATCTTGAGCTTAGCTCTGCTTGAGTTACCACTATCTTGTTTTTGTCTTAGATATCTTATGTTTTTGCTTAATCTCTGCACTTTCGACTTGTGGCAACTGAACCTTTGACTTCGAGCAAGTCTAAAGTACCAAAGGATAACAAAACCTATCTCAAAGATATCTTACATAGGTACTTTATTAACAAAGAAAATTACAATCAAATAATAGAACTAAATTAAAACTAGTATTTACAATTTAAACATTTGAGTCAACAGTTCAGTGCTCGGAGGGACGCGGAACGCGCGCGCCTAGAACCGCACTCACTCTGAAGAAGTCCCTCGAAACGTTGGTGTTCTTCCAACACAAATAAGGTTCGTAGTTAACCTGCTTACATCCGTAATGAATTGAGTTATTTGCAGACTGTTGCAAACAATCTACAAGTAGCTCAACTGATCCATATCAACACCAGTCGGAAGCGTGCCCAAGACGCTAGCTGCATTGCCCCGCTGTATAGCAATGCTGATGCGCTGCGCCAGATACTCACCAGCTCTCGGGTCACGCGTTGCTTCGACGCTCAGATTTTTTTTAATAGGTAACTTACATGTTACGTTATCTATACTAATATAAAACTCTTTGTCCTGACATATAGACAAGCTACAGACTAAACCAGTAGGCGTAGAGACTTGAAACTTGCAGGGTGTGTAGGTCTTGGTATGAAAGTGAGCACTAAGAAAGGAATTTCGTAAATTCAAACTCTAAGGGGTTCAAAATTGGAGTTGAAAATCGAATCAAAAATGCTCTGTATTTCAGTAACCGTTAACACCAGAACTACAAAATTTTATATGTAGACTAGCAGCGCCTTGCGGTTTCACCCGCATAGTTCCCGTTCCCGTGGGAATTCCGGGATAAAAAGTAGCCTATGTTCTATTCCAGACTATAATCTATCTCTGTGCCTTATTTCATCCAGATTCGTTCAGCCGTTCTGGCGTGATAAAGGAACAAACATCCATCCGTCTAAACTTTCACGTTTATAATATTAGTGAGATGAGATTCTCCTAAAAAAACATGTTCTTAGATAGGGTACTTTAGATGCCTACTTGCTCTAACTCATGGGCGCAGAAAGTGGCAAATTTTCTGAAAGGTCTATGGGGCCACCTCAGGCATGTCGCTTTTCGCCTCTCATCTCTACATTAATAAAAGCGTTAGGTACTACTTATGTATCATCATTGGCAAAGCTAATACAAATACAAATAATACAAATAAATTTATTTACCAAATATACATACTTACATATGGATTTCTGTAGTTTTTTTTTCTTTTTTTTCTTTTTTTATAGCTGTTGCTGAATTGCTTGGTTAATTTACATATTCTCCTCAATGACTACCTCTGTGGCTCGGTGGGCGAATGTCCGTCTGCAACGCTGGAGATTGCGGGTTCGATTCCCATCATCATCATCATCATCATCAGCCTATATCAGTCCACTGCTGGACATAGGCCTCCCCCAATGAGCGCCATAGCGCCCTGTCTTCAGCTTGCCGCATCCAGCATCCAGGTTTGATTCCCGCCATAGGACAAATGTTTGTACGATCTGCAGATATTTGTTCCGGGTGTTCTTGTCGTTTTCAATGTGTGATAAAAAAACATCTATGTATGTATTGTATTATGTAAATCAGTTATCTAGTACCAATAACACAAGCTCTGCTTACCTTTGGGCTAGATAATGCTGTGTGAATTGTCCAGCATTATTTATATTTATTTATTCTCCTCATATTTTGAAGTTACCTTTGAGCCATTTTAACACAAATTATTCTTCATCATCATCATCATCATCAGCCTATATTAGTCACTGCTGGACATAGGCCTCCCCTAATGAGCGCCATCGCGCCCTGTCTTCAGCTTGCCGCATCCAGCATCTGCCAGCAGTCTTTCGCAAATCGTCATCCCACCTGGTCGGAGGGCGTCCTACACTACGTTTGCCGAGTCGCGGTCTCCACTCAAGAACACGTTAAAAAAAACGAAATTATTCTTATTACATCAACATTTCCCACATCAAAATTTATCACATCAAAATTTCCAACATCAAATAAAATTTTCACCAAGCATTTCACTCGTTTATGTCGATATTCGACAAACACTCGACAGCTTTTGCAACGGATTCGCCTCACGTACAGAGACTTATATGAGTAATCGTTTTTACCAAAGTGCTTTGGAAATCATTGGCTTATTTTCTGTTATTTGAGTTGAAATTATATTGAACAGATACCAATTGATTTTGATCCTCAACAAGCAATTAATTTGTGGTACTTCAAAGGAAAATAAGCTTTATCGTTATTGCTACCTATTAGGTACCTATTACTAATAGGACACGTTTATCATCACCCAATCAAAAACGAACTCAGTCAAATATACATTCATAATGAATTCTGAAGAGCTCATTTTTAGCGTTCCGTACCTCAAAAGGAAAAAAGAACCCTTGCAGGATCACTTTGCTGTCCGTCAATCCATCTGTCTGTCTGTCAATCTTCTTTTCTCAGGAACTCGTGGATGGATTGAGTTGTTACATCAAATACTCAGGTCCGTAACCTCTTGGAGCCAAGATATAAATCAAACTTCTAAATCAACGCGATCATAATTTACAGCCATTGTATGCTCAATCTATGAAATTTCCAAGGGACTACTAATCACATGCACACAAAAACCTACAGGGTATAGGTCCTGTTTTTTTTTAAAGAATAACTTCTATGGATAATTCGAAAAAGATCCGAAAATTTACACTTTATTTTTACTTATTTGGCAAAAAGCAAGGTTTTATAGCACAAGGAAAAACCAAAAACCGTGAATTAATTGCTTATTCACACAAAAAATATGATTCTCACTCTGGTTCAAGCCCTATAGGGTACTTCACGTTGACTTAGAATAATTTCGCAAGAAACAAGGTGTTACAATTAACGGAACCCTCGGTGCGCGAGTTCACTCGCACTTGACGTTTTATTAACCAGTTAACCCCTTGCATATGTTTTCAGAAAACAAAAATAAACCCAGCGGGTATATCCTAATCCTACCAAGTTAATGAAGGCAACCGTAAACCATATATTTATGTAATTACGTTGCCCATTCAAAAACACGTTTGATACATCGTCATACTAAAATGAGGTGTACCGAAAGGGGATACTAATGACGTCACATAAACAGATATAAGCTAACAACGGTACACAAATTTTCCCTTTTAATCCTACTACAAAAACCCGGGAGCTACCTTCCGTCTCTTTCCAACTTGGTCGAACAAGCTTGGTGGGATAAGGACGGGTAAAAAACGTACCCATCTTACCTTCAGATTAAAATATAAATTTACTCATTGAAAGCGTTTTACAGTCAGATTACGCTTTACCTGCGTTCTCATTGTGACGTTCTAAGCGTTTTAAGGGATATTTTATTATTATCTGAATTAATGTCGCCCGAAGTGAAATTGAAATCGTTAAAATTGGTATCAGATGGACGTTACTGCGGTTACTATTTGGTTTATAATACCTTACCTTTTCCAACGCTGTCCTAAACGACGTGCGACGTGCGAAGACGTACATACATGGGAAAGGATCGTACCAATAGGGTATACATGTGCATGTGACGTCAAAAAAGCAGATTTTTGTTTTGTTTTCTCTATTGATAGTATAGAAATATATCTGCATATTTATTTTAGTATTTTTTATTGTGAAATTGAATCGTTGAAAAGTAGTTATTTTAAGACTATCGCAAAAATTTAAACGTGACGTCACCGTTCATCGTATTGTCATGAAGCTTTAGCGAGATACGTTTAATGACAGAAAGAAATTATTTATTTTGGTTTGGTTTTTATCATTTATTTGATTCTAATCATATTTTTATTGAAGAAACGGAAGCACTTTGATTGAGTTGACAAACTGAACGGTGACGTCACATACAAACGTCATCGCTTTTATCACCCGAAAACGAGTGCAGTTTTATTTTTATTTTTTTCCATTTACCTAGGTATTATTTTTTGGGTAATTAAATAAATAGATCAATCTTTTATAAATAAATCGATAAAGAAAAAATCTATGCATTAAATCGCCCTCGCGCATTTGAAGTGATCGCGATAGAGTATTGCGATCACTTCAAATGCGCGATTTCCCTTTTGTGCAACTAAGGTACATACACCCTGTTGGGCACCGCACATCGTCTTCACTTTCCATCAAGTGAGAGGTCAAAAAAGGTCAATATATATTAAAAAAAATAGATAATTGTTTGATGAAAATTGGTGCGGTCGTTCTAATGTTGTTCCAATTACAAAAAGTAGTTAATTTCAGGATTTTCAAATTGTTGCAACAACAGCTTGTTTCATTGAGTCTTCCATTAATTAATTCTCGTTCCCAAGCAGAAAGGCTAAAGCATTTTTCCTCTGCGTTGTTGGGTACTAACAAAATGCTCTAAGCAGATCAAAGAGATAGCATGCAGCGTTTGAGTGCACTTTTGCAAACACAAAGCGGAAAGTGCAGTTCACTGAAGGGCTTTTATTTTAAACTTTAAAGACATGGACATTAATTATGCTTGGCTTATGTTAAAAGTGAGGGCTTTTTACCGCGTTTTCAAATGCAAGTTAAAGTACACGCATAAAGCCAAGTTACTCAACAGCAAGTTAAAGTACACGCATAAAGCTAAGTTAAGCACGAATAAAACAGAAGTAGGTACGTTTTTAGGGCAAACTTTGGAGACACTGCTCCGATTCGTAAAATTCCCTCAGAGATTAGAGATATTCTTTCACAATATCCCCTTTGTTTTGTAATTCTGCCTTATGTTTATCTCAGTTCTACGTGAATGAATCTTGCAAGCTGGAGCTAGGGAATAACTGACATAATATATAAGGATTATTTTCATACAATAATATGAATAGAAAACTTCAAACAGATTTATTTATTCTTAATGGTATGAATAGATATATTTATAAATATTGCTCTATTTGGCCTGAAGGACTAAATCGTCCTATTCATCAGAAATTATATTATGATATTAGATATAAAATAGGAAACCACTAAAAACATACTTCGAGACACGCATAAAAAATATCTGTATGTATCTCTCAGGTACTATTTTATTAGTCACTATAGTATGTATAGTTATAAATATGAATAATCCTATGTTACTGATTGTTTTCCTTGTCTGTTTTATGGCTTAACATGAGCACCTTTGGTTCTGACTTAAATATTTGTAAACTGACGTATCAAGTGTGTCTTATTTATTTATTATAAGGACTCCCAGCGCAAGGATCACAAAACATTTTACATACTAAAGCTAAGATTTATCTTTAATTCTATGTGCCCTCTCAGTTAGAAGGTGTCACATCATCATCAGCCTATATCAGTCCACTGCTGGACATAGGCCTCCCCTAATGAAGGTGTCACAACATGGCAAAAATATCTAACGCTAAATAAAAATAACTTGCAAATTACTTGTGTCCTTGTCTTGTGCTCCTACGGTAAAATAAATAAGTTTATTTACATTATACTGCTATCATAATCAACCTTATTACTTCGCAAAGTCAGATAATAACCACATCTCACCCCCTCAATCCAGTATATTTTAAGAAATTAATAAATCCCAAAAGAAGAGAGGTTTGGCCGTTGCTTTGTAGGCGGCGCTGACGGCGTAAGTGCCGAAAGAACTCCCAAAGATTTTCGGCTCGGCGAGATAAGATCACGTAGCTTAGTTGGAAAAAGAGCAACCCTGCGCTGAAAGGGAAGGTGCGGGTTCGAATCCCGTCGAGATCCTAAATTTTTGGGATTTATTAATTTCTTAGAGATTACCCAGAGTACTATAATAAATAAAAAACCTTAGAACCAGTATATTTTATCATTAACACCGTTACAAACTCCGTATAAACTTATCACAATACATAATCTTCATTTCATACAACGTAAACAATACAAATTCCAGAATTTGATTACTGCCACGTGTAATTGGTTTCTCCTTACAAATTACTACTCTTACGTGAAGTTTACAACAAGAGCAATATTAGTATCTTTGAATAGAAAGTTTAAACACTGAGCAGAGTTTACAAGGTGTAAGTTAACACTTGTGTTGGCGAGGAAATTGTTTTATGACTGTGTTAGATGAATTAATATAGGTACATATTTTTAGTAACAAAGAAAATGGCAATCAAATAATAGAACTCAATTGAAACTAGTATTAATAAAACAACGAGTCATTGTATTTTCTGTGAAAAACGATAGGAAGAAGGCTATTTTTATCTTCGAAAATTAAGGAGACGCTCTTAAAAGTTTTTTAAACAAAAAAATAAAGAAAAAAACGACTCTTTATTTGAAAAACGCTCGTATGACAAAGAAGGAACACAATAAAAAAGTTAAGTCTTCCTACTTTGTATACATATTTAATAAATTATAATAAAAAACTGTTTAATTATGTAATCTCTTTAATTTGTAATGCTTGGAAATCATTGCTGAACAAAGAAAAAAACACAATAACGTGGTACAGGAAAGTAATCAAATTTCTTAGTAACATGATAGACACAGGAATAAAGTTCAGGAAACTTATATTAATATATTGTACAATGTAACATCATTGTCAGTTATTATTAGTTAAATGCAGGCTTTTGTAAATAAATAGATTTGCGTAGACAGGGTAGTAAATAAAAAAAAATAGATTGAAGGAAACTCTACCCAAGTCTCTGCTTGATGGGACAAAACTAATTGTTTCCAAACAATAATAGAAAGATTTTTTTTGGTTTTTGTGTATAATGTATAATGTTAACAATAATAAAAAAATCATTTGGTTCTCAAAAAATGCCCATTCGCTTGTCTGTTTGTGGTAAGTAAACTTACCAAGATTTTTTTCCCTAGGTTGATCCCGGTAAGTAACGCTACCAGTGAACAAGCGTCCAAAAAAAAAGGTTATTATTGCTAGATCTATAGCTTCAACGTCCTGATTGGCTGTTTGGGGGCATTCAAAGTAAAATTGACCAATGACGAAACTCCCTAATAGAAAGAACAGTACAAAAATTGTATATCTACTGATCGTCAGAATCACACTCAGAACCGCTTGCCATTGCGGTAACATATTCAGAACTAGACGGCGTTGGAGCTAATAATGTGCTTACTAGGGGAGACCTATGTCCAGCTGTGGACTGGTAAAGGCCGTGTGATGTTGTAGGAGAACAAGGCACACTGTTTTCTGCCGCCAGTACCTCATACTTGGAGAGAACATCAAATATTTCCCGTTTAGCTTTGACTTGAAGCAATTTCGTGGGCAAGTTCTTTAAGACTTCTTCAGTATATTTAGCAAATGATTTAAACTCATCATCTGTTCCTTCAGATACATTTTTTAAAGGTTGTGTATTTTCTCTCATTTTCTTCGCGGAAATATGACCTCGGCCGCTCTGTTGACGTTTTTTTATTCTCATCGGATGTTCAGCGGTTTGAGGAACAGGTATGTATACCTGTTCAATATCCGTGCCAGCATTCTTTTGCTGCTTATTATCTTCCCTCATATCATGACTCTCTTGCTTGATATTATTCAGGGCCGAATCTAATGTCTCCTCAGCATAGTCTTCTTCAGCACAGTATTGTGATGACTCCGATTCATCTTTGCTACCAAAAGAATACCTCTCATGCGGAACGTTATCTAAGAATGATAATAATCTATATAATTTCCATTTTGTGCGTTTCGTTTTTGGAACTTCTGATCCAATGGGTAGATTACTCCTTCTTCTATAACGCATGTATCCATCTCGTATCGTCTTCCACTGCCTTTTACAGTTATCACCTGCAATGTAAGTATAAAAATTATGGTGTAGTTGTACGTGGTCATGATGATGATGATGATTCTTTGTTGATGGCAATATGTGTCTGGTTTGACACAATTCTGCAAGTGTCAAGTAATGGAAAATAATTGTTAATATTATGAGTTATCAATTAATTAAGATTGTTTGATATTTTCACCAGAGCCTAGTTCGTTATCTAGCAGGGTGCACCACGTGCAGGGTAGGTTGGCTTGGGAGACGAGATGTTGGAGTCCCCCTTACACCCTATCATACAATAAATGTATTTTATACATATTATTAGGAGCAAAATATTATTGCAATATACAATATAAATATATGTTTTATTAAGCATAGAAAGCACTCAGAATAAGTAAAGGCAGATTGTACAAACATTTGTCCCGCGGCAGGATTCGAACCCACAACCCGAATTCGCATCTCAGGCGGAACTGCATCCGCTGCGCCACTAAAGTAAAGTACATATAAAAGAATTTTTAAACTGTTTTTGATGAAAGTTTTAAAGTTTTATTATGAATAAGTTATTAGTTTAGTACGCTCACACGCGACCTTTTTGTGGCGGAGCGGGTACAGGTCCGCCTAGATGCAGGAGGTTTTGAGTTCAAATCCTGCCGCGGGACCAATGTTTGTACGATCTGCTTTTATTTGTTCTGGGTGTTTTTTAAGCATTTAAAAAATATATATTACTAGCAGCGCCTCGCGGTTTCACCCGCGTAGTTCCCGTTCCCGTAGGAATTTCGGGATACAAAGTAGCCTATGTCCTATTCCAGACTATAATCTATCCCTGCGCCAAATTTCATCCAGATCCGTTTTGCCGTTCTGGCGTGATAAAGGAACAAACATCCATCCATCTATCCATCCTTCTAAACTTTCACGTTTATAATATTAGTGAGATTTATGTATACTTAGTGTTTGAACTTAATAATGCATAATGAGTTATCTAATGCCCATAATTGAATACCAATAACGAACTCTATTTCATTTGATTGACTTGCTGTGTAAATTGTCCAGTATTAAAAAAAAGTTTAAACTACTTTATACCACTGCAATTTTTCGTTTAGAGTTGGCAACCCAACCCACCCAATGAAATTTGTGACGAAACGCCACTAAGGAGTTTAGTTATAATGTCAGATGAGCATAAAAAACTTACTGGTGATTTTTATTTCTTGAGCGATCTCTTGCCACACGTTGTCTCTAACACGCCCCTCCTTATAATGAGGACTTTTACAATTATATAAACAAGGATACTGGGATACCAACTTGATAAAATATTTGACTTCTTCGTCACTCAACACTTCCATACTGTCAAGCTATAGCGGCAGTAGGTACCTATTCGTTTGTTAAAGGAAGTTTCTGGTATATATTGACATAAAACGGGAATGCCGTGACATTGGTAAAACAAGGTACGCACGTCACGACCTGTAGCGAGGCAGGTAGTCGCAACACTGCAGAGTAATGCTATCTGCCGTCGCGACACATGCCGTCCTCTTCGTTCGCGGCCTTGACGCTGCCATTTGCGTTGTTGCGTCACATGCCGTCTTCTTCTGCCGCAGAGATTCGACGTCGCGGCACATGCCGTCCTTTTCTTTTGCTGTAATCGCTTGTCGGCCGCGTCGAAGTCGCTTCCTATTGATTGAGATAGGTAGTTACATTAAACATTACATTATCTCCTTAGAGCAGTTTTTAAAATTCAACACAAAACACAGTTGGATCCGTCGATTCATGAGCGGGTAGTAAATTGCAAAATTACATTCGAAGACTAGGTACCTCTGTGTCACAGCGCGAGCAAAGGTCGACGCAGGTGGCTGCGGGTTCGAATCACGCATCAGAACAAGCAGATATTTGTCCCGGGTGTTCTGGTCGTTCTATAAGTACCTATAATAAAAAATGTACATATATCTATATATTTTATTGTCAGTTAACTAGTACCCATAACACAAGCTCTGCTTAGTTTGGGGCTAGGTAATGCTGTGAATTGTCCAGCATTATTTGTTTATTTATTATATATCTCACCAAAACCAGACAGAATTCCAGAAAACATACGCGCAGATAACGCTATGCATCATCAAATTTTAATGAATTACAAAGGGTCTACCCTTAACTTAATTAGTGGAAATTATCTACCAACTTTCGTCCTGCATTATGTTAATGTAAGTGGCATTACCATAAGGTAAACGTGTGGTGTGTGCGTGAGTTTTTAATTTCCAAGATGAAGGACAATAAGTAATAAAATATATATAAAATTATTTTATTTTAGACTAGCTGTTCCCCACGGTTTCACCTGCATTCGAATTTCACATTTCTAGGGGGATAATAACCCGTAAATCTTCAATGGGAAATTGATGTTTTACCAGGACAAAAAGCCTATGTTACTCTCCATCCTTTCAAATAACTCTATGGCAAAAATCAAGTCGATTGGTTGCTTAGTTAGGGCGAGAAGGAAGGACAAACAAACATATAAACAAACATACACACTTTCGTAATCATAATATTGATTAGGATAACTATGATCCATAATTTGTTAGTAGTAGACTTACACTAAAATGTTAGTATTCACACACACTATTAAATACGAAGTTCAATATGTTATTCAGGCTATACGTGTGATGTCAAGGCTGCTTAGCTTCCTACTTACAAATCGTGATCGTGATCTTTGTTGTTCTGCATGAAAACTTCATCTCGAAGACTCTCGAGACTCGAAGAGCAAAAATACTCTTTTCGAGATGGGGGGATGAAAATGTTATTTTTATCCCATGGGAACTGATTTATGGGATAAAAAGTAGCCTATGTTCCAGGCTTAGTACTACGTAAGCAAATTTTCAGTCCGATTCGTTCTGTAGTTTTGGCGTGAAGAAGTAGGTAACAAATATCCATCCATCATTCCAAACTTTCGCATATAATATTAGTGTTATTAAAAAAACCTTGTCTACAGTGTATATAATGAACCCTGTAAAGCACAGAAAGTAACCAAATAATCGGAAAATATTGGAATTTTCGCATTATGTTTAAATATTTCGTGCAAATTTTCTACCACATCCTGATTTCTTAAATTAAACCATGATGTTTTAAACCAACGAAATATAGTTTTTCGTTATCCTATTCTAAAATTACTACAATCCAATAATAGGTTATTTTCTTCGAAAGAGATTCCTATTAGAAAATCTCTCACAGCCGTTGCTAATTGCAAAAACCAGTCCATTTCCTATTAAAATTATTGCAAGTTGCAAGTAATATGAGATTATTCTTAATCCCCCGCCAGATCTATCCGTAGCAGAAATTCTAATAGCACGATTCTCTTGCAAATATTAATTTTAATAGAAACCGAGTAACATTCCGTTGCAGCGTTAGGAAACATCCTGCTTGGTTGTTTGCAAAACCTGAGGCTTAGCTTGATGCACGTAAACACTGATAGGGTAACAAATTCATAGGGTACACATAGGGTACACTTCAGTAATACAGGCTCTAACTAAAATGTAGGATCAAACTTGAAGAGGGGGTTCAGCTTTAAACAACAGAATACGACAAAAACATAATTAAGCTCAACTTGAGAGGTAGCTGAGCTTATCACTTCATTAAGTATGACAATTATAGTAGGTATACGTATACCTAGTTAATTACTCTTAATTTCTATAATTGACATAGAATTAGGTAATAATCGAAGTTCTAGGTTGACTCACGTTTCTTTATTCTGCAGAGAGGAACACGTTTAACGCGTCGCTACGATCAGATTTTTTTTGATACCCGGAGTGCCCTGGTACTCCACGACTCAGAGATAATAATAATAATAATTTATTTCAGACTATAGAACAGTTACAGATCTTATTTTAACTTATTCTACGGTCCATAGTAATATATACCTTAAAACTAACATACATACAATATTAAAAACTAAAATATAATAATGGTCTCAACTCCAAGAGGAGCAAATATAGGCTCTGTCGACTTTATCGCTTCTTTACATTTTATGCAGAACTACCTACTAAACTAACTAAACGTACAAATAGATACATATACCCAGTTTAATTAACGAAATACCCTTTAAAATTTTAACCAATATTAATAACGATAACTATAAATTAAAAATTAAAAAATATTTCTACGATACACTACAAAACTTTTAACCTTATGTTACTAAAAACCTATAACTCCAATAAACTTAATTATAACAAAATATACTATAACTATTTACATCTGAAATGAAAACCAACACCAAAATTAAAATTGACATAATAACGAATAGAACTTCATTTTAGAAAGCACCCTGTATGCTGTGTTATCAGTTCGCTCCGCTCACTGACGAACGAGCAGCGTAGGTAATAATCATTGCTTGCGCTCGCCCGTGCCGGGCAGCCGATCATTGTACCTACCCCGCTTGCACTTGCAGGGTGTGGCCTGCCATACTAGTACATTTCATTAGATAAGTATATCATAGAGACTAAGAGGCTTACGGACAAACCGAATTACGGTTTAGGTTAGCTTTAAGATAATTTTAGTACTTAATGTGAAACATAAATAAAATGAAAAAAAAAAAAAAAAAAAAAAAAAAACTACTACTACAGAATTATAGACACACTTTGTCTGTAAATTTACAGACAAAGTCAGGAAATCTGTGTACAGCTTGCCTGACAAACCTTAACCTTTCGTGTGTCGGCACCTTTACTCTCTAAACCAAAGACTGAACTAAGTCATTTGAGTCGAAATTACACTATGGCTACAAGCCGCAGAAGCATTACATGAGCGCCACGGACTCAGACGTGAATTTATCTAGCCCGATTTAATTAAAGGTGAGGGCGTCAGGGGCGAACTTAGGTAGTTCCCCCGACATTCTGTCCAGTTTTGGGATTCGGGATTGTAGAAACGACAGATGTTCTCTCTTTTTTCTTCGAGGTCTAGGGTTCAAAACAAAAATTTTATATGAAAAGAAATATTTAAATAGTAACGCACATAATATACTTTTTTCGTGCTAGATGACAATCCCGTTGCGTCGTCGAGCAACTATATATTATATCAATTATTTTGAACATGTCGTTTGATTATTATTTTTGTTTTTAATAAACAGACTAGCTCACAGTAGAAACTCTCTATGATGCACTCAGATCTTAGTCCATGTAGGTACAATCTAACGATACATTCAACGTGATCTGGTAGATATCGCTCTTTAGCGATAAGCTAAATTGTCGCTTGTTTCATAATTGCTTCCTTTGTAATTTGTTTATAAGTTAGGTGTACAATCAAGAATTTTGTATAAAACTATAAGCTGCGGTTAGTACAAATTTCTAGTATTACAAGTCAAAAGAATCATCGGTGTATGTGTGTGATGTTGTTTGTCTCCAAACAAATTGGCTTGCAATGCAATGCAATCGCCCTGAAAGCAGTCCCTAAGTCCCTCCCTGCGGAATAATTAGAAGCAACGGTGAAACTGAAGCCAGGACGAAATTAAACGGCGCATAGAGTGATCGTTACGATGACACAAGAAGCGTGCCTTCTTGATGAGCTACCACGTTTATTAAATTCTTAGAGGTATCTTACAGCCGCGTGCATGATTATTAAAACTATTGCTAAATTTGATTACAGTTCTCGTGACGTCACAAAAATAACACAAGTTCCAGTAGAAGATGATTGATATACATACTATAATGAAAAGCTTTATAATAATAAGCTTTATTGCAGGAAAGATGGATATACAATGTATTTCCATCTTTCCTGCAATATGCTGTACATAATGTATAATTATTATACATTATGTACAATAGATGGGGCATTAAACGTTTTGGTTTAAAGAAGTTCTTAAAAAAAACTAAAGAGTATCCTGTTCTGCAATTGGCGGCCTTATCCCTTACAGTGATTTCTACCAGTATTCTGTTCTATGTTCTATACTTACATAATACAATACTTTACTTCGTTAATATATGTAGACACTTATTTTTTACTAAACATAGAAAACATCCAGAACAAATATTTGCAGGTTGTACTAACACTGTCCCAAGGCAGGAATCGAACTCGGACCTTCGCTTACCGTGCCACATCGGTCGTCAGAGGCTTTCGTCGACTGAGACCACTAGGTATTGGGACCGCGGTCCCATTCGACGGATAATATTTTTATATTCGTCGGCTGGGAGACTTTGCTCGGACCGCAAACCACGTGACGTAAATTTTGTACAGTCGTCGTCAGATACAATACCGAAATAAATACGATAATGTTTAACCACCCATATGAACTAATCATGGGGTGGAAAATACCCCATGAATGTTCCCAGAGTTTTCGTAGTTTACGAATTATTATTTTTTTACGTTTTTTTAAATATTTTTTCCGTCCAAAATACGACAATTCTTGAAGTTGGGTCCTTCATTTTTGTTACACCCTGAATATTACTAACACAAACAATACCTTAATGATAAACGTCAGAGACATCAAAATATGCCAATTGCTTTCAGTTTAATTTGTACACTGCACAGCGTACAGAAAGAAACAGGTACAACGCGCCATTTTGTGAGAAGGATATCGCGGAATAGGATATCGCGTTCATAGGAGCGGGACAGAGCATACGTTTTTACGTAGAAAGAAGAAGAAGGAAACTGGGTACTCCGCAAAAGTAGGTCTCCGATTTTTTTAAATGAACGACTATACAGTTCATAAAATCGTAGTTTCTTTTCTGGAATGTTTTTTATTTCAGTTGATAATGAATTATGATGATGATGGATGCGGCAAGCTGTAGACAGGACGCTATGGCGCTCATTAGGGGAGGACTAGATCCAGCTGTGGACTAGCATGGGCTTGAAATCAAGAAGATAGTACGTTTTGGAATGGCATAAGGGCAAAAATCAAGTTTTAGCTTATTAAAAGAAAACTACACACTTTATCAAGAAACTGGTTCAAGGAACTAAATAATTAGCAATAACCTACGAATAAAAACATAAGTCACTTCAGTAGACCGCAGGGTTGTGCCATGGTTCCTGAGATCTCGACCAAATTATGTGCAAAACAGTACACTGGCATGATTTTTTTATAGTATTTTTTTTCATAGTTGTGTTTTCACATTCAAGGAACTAAAGAAAAATATATAATTTTATGTACTTCCAGTTTTTTATCACGGGGATCTTGTGAGTACTGTGATCTACGCCTAGTTTGACAAGCAAACCCATTATACGCCTCTTAAGATCATTAAAACATTAAGGCCCGTATTATGAAAGCATGCTCAGTCATCGAGCTCTGCTTGAGTGATGCTTATGTCTAGTTTTGAGTGAATACTAATTTTCAAACAATGCTTGGGAGCTCATGTCAAAATCTACACTCACTCAAGTAGCCGTCAAGAGCGGATTTCCTCCGTCCACGCCTTCGAGTAGTTACTCGAACATTCATAGAGTTCGAGTAGTTAGCTTAGACATATTATTGAACGGTTACCAAGCATTACTTGAGTAATTAACGCTTGAGTAGAGATCACGTAATGACTGCTTAAGTAATGCTTGGGGAAGCTTTCATAATACGGGCCTAAGACACTCTTTTGCGTCTGGGTTAAAAATACAACCAGCCTTTTCCACTCGCCTGTACCAACGCCCTAACAAGCACTAACACGCCTACCGTAGTACAGATATGCAGAAAAGTGGAACTAGGTCAGTAGGATTATACTCTAATGCTTGTTTCCATTTACCTCTCGGCATCTTTTTGTTGTATTTCATTATGAGAATGTTTTCAAGTCTGAAGAAAGCTTTTTAATGTTTCTAGTTTTGCAAGAGTTTTGTTCGGTTATGATTTTATTAAAATTGGTTTTTATAAGTAGGCGAGACAATTTTGCGGTGGTAAGGGAGATGGAGAGGATTTTTGAATTTTGTAGTTATTTGTTCTACAAGTGGGCTAAACGATTTTTTGTTTAACGTGCCGATATTAAATTCAAAGCTATTGAAGCAGTCTAGAGTAGAGTCCAGAGTGTAGCGAGTGGCTCTAAAATTTACTGCTGAGCTAGCGAGGGTTTATAAAGGCACGAAACAAAAAAAAATTGAATGAATTTACACTTTATTGCACTTAAAACATAACAAAAATAAACCATATTTCTAAATTTACGAGAGAACGATTTCTTCCAGGCAACCTAGGTATAGATAAACAGATATAAGAATAAGAAGAGTTGATAGAGTACATTTAAAGAACCAGATAAAGAAAATCAAAACCAAACAAAAATCTCAATCCAACAATCATCAAAACCAACATACAACCTTTGATGTGTTATTTATAAGTGTGATAGTGTGATTATGACCAGAGAAGAGATGGAAGACATCTGTACGAAGAGGGCTGAGCAGAATCGGCAATATTTTAGTGTGATTACGAAAGATCACGGTTTGAACAACCGGCTGTTTATAGTTCAGTCAAAAAAAACATTTTAGTTAGCAAAAATTCATACCCGGTTGTATATTTTTGATTAAACTTACCGTTTTAAAGGTAATCCAAAAAACTGATAAATTAGACCTTTGACCTTAAATAACTTTTTTAGCACACATGGGATCTATGGGGAGTTTTGCCACTTTATTTCTACTTATTTCTACCTACCCAAGGTCACTAGCAAAACTCAGCTCTGTCGGGATTTTTGTTATTTGATCACTATTTTTATGTCTATTTTGTCGGAATTATAGGTATATCCGGTTTTGATTGATAGTGAGAAGTGACAATATCAGTGTGATCCTGATATGACCTCCATTATGAGTAGTCAGGCCCTGTGATGGACCAGCCGTTGTTTCTCACATTTGTTTGCCACCAGTGATGGATATCCACATCAACTATCTTATGCAATCAATTTGACCAAAGTCAACCACCAGTCTACCAAGAACTGTCACTACGTTAAATCCCTCGAAATATCAGGAGCAAAGTACAAAGATACGAATCTATCGAAACTGGTCACAGGATTTCGGGTTTCTTCATTTTCTTTCCTGTTTATTTTGTAGATGGAGCTTGTTCAAGTGGTCTGTTGAAGTAAAGCTGTTATTACACTGAGTTTCTTTAAATAATATTTTGAAACTTGTCGGAGGATTTGGAATCTCTTCAAAGAAAACTTAACTGTTTTGAAGACCTCAATGACGCAGTGGGTGAAGTCTGCCTACAAATAAGATTGCATGTTCGGTTCCCGCCTCGGGTATAGTAATTTGTTTATAATATTGTTTATAATGACACGCAATATGTGCTGCGACCGGTAATCGTCCGCGAAAACGCCGGAACAGCACATTCTTCGGCCAGAATTCTTCCTTAGAAAAAAATAGAATATTAAAAAAAAAAAAATTATATATTAAATATTCTCCGTTGGAATACGCACTAAAAATTATTTAAAATCATTATGACGCGACTCCAACAGCTCGACCCTCACCAAGGTGTTGGTCTTCCTCTTCACATACTCCACGATCTCCTCCACCTCGTTTATATCTCGTTTATATGATCTGCATTTTCCGAGTCCGGAAACATCCATGTACCCATCAGCCAGACCCTAACAAACAATCCCAGATACAATAGTAAACGCCGTAGCCCTAACCTGTCTTCAGTTTGACACATCCAGCATTTGCCTGTAGTCTTTCGCAGGTCGTCATCCCACATGGTCGGAGGGCGACCTTCACGTTTGTTCTGTCGCAGTCTCTACTAAAGACCACGTCCCCTAGCGGCACAAACACTCATTTGTATAAACAAAACTATTTAAATGCCTTTAAACTTTGTTCGGCTATTTTCATTTATAAACTCCCAAAGGAATGCTCATAACTTGTAAATAACCAATCAAAAGCGCAAGAGGTAGTTTGTTTCAACTCAAAGTTTTGGGAACGACTGAGTTTGGGGCAACAGTTCCCTTCTAGCTTCTACTTTGAGGTTGTGATTAGGGTTGCTACAGTCAGGTAAACGATAGGTACAAAAAATATATTATTTCAATCAAAATACAATACACGCATCTCGCATGGGAATGTATTGTCCCCCTGCCTAACCAGGCCCTAACCAGCTCAGCTTCTTAAAGTACCGGAGCAGGACTTTTGTTGATTGACAGCTTCGCTTTAGCTTTTCTGTGGGTGTTGACGGGTTTGATGCCTCTATAAGACATTTCAATCCCATTTTCCGTTTGACCACCTCTGTGGCCGTGCAGTGTACCACAACATGTTCCACAGTATCTTCTTCCCGAAGGCAGCCACAACACAAGCTGCTATCTGTGGCTCCCGTCTTCAAAAGATAATGTACCAGTTCACAGTGACCTGTGATGATGCCCACCATTGTTCTTAGGTCCTCACGGCTCATCTTGAGCATCGTGTTTGTTGTTTTCCTATCTTTGAAAGGGAATATTGATTTAGTGTGTTTGCAGTCTGTTCGACACTCCCCTAGTTTTGGTGTTCTTTTTCATTGTAAAGTTTCAGTCTATTTTTGACTTCTGCTGCGGGCGAGTTTGAGAGACTGATGTCCTGTTTGGTTGGGGTCTGTCTCGCTTCTTCCTTTGCTAGTCTATCTGCATTTATGTTGCCTGAACAGGATAGACTCTCTGTCCACTGTATGCTGACTTCCTTGCATCAGGCGTCCTGGATTATGTACCGATATATTTTTAAGCTTTCCCAGATGAGCTTTGATCCCCTCCTCTAGCTATTTATCATTCGGTTGACATTTTGTATTGTAATTCGCATAATAATTGTAATAGCATGAACTTATATAATAATATGTACATAGGCGAACTTAACCCCGAATAAGAGTTTTCATCCAGCAAACCTAAGAGTTATAGGAGAGGCGATGGAACAGGTAGAGGAAGTGTACAAATATTGAATCTAATCGAACAGCAAATTTTTCCTCAGGATACAATGGAAAAGTGTGGATACAAGAGTCTTTCCTCGGGATACAAACTATCTCCAAGCCAAATTTCATAAGGATTCGTTCAGGCATGTAGTCGTGAAAAGCTGACATACCGACAGAGATATCATCGAATGTTTGGTATTGTAAGTATGGTTTTTGTAAGAGCATGTAAGAATTTCCTCAAACATCAATAAAACCGTAATCAATAATTCCTGATTTCTGATCCCCGGGATCACAACTAAATCTACCAGATAAAAACATAAGCTTGATTCAGCATTATTAATTCCCCCACGTTCCCCCCATTAAGATCATTGATTCAGTAACAACCCTAATCAGGAAGTCCATTGGTACTACTTTAACTCAAACGTGGTCTCGTTACATAAATATCAGGGTAAACGACACCTCTCATGCGTTGAATATTAAACCTTGTGGGGAGGGGTTAAGGGAGTTTTTGTTTGTGATTGACGGTTATTAACCAACTTGGCGAGATTGTCGCTGAAAACAAATATACAAGCGTGTCTGTATACGGCGATAATCACGGTTATAATTTATACTGACTGGCTGCGCCAGATTCGCTCGTGGAGTTGGTCCTTAAGGTTTTTATTACGAGTGAAAGTTGTGAAAACAGTTTTAAGCATTTTTTTTATCATATCGTATTTTTAGGTTACTATCTTAGGCCCGCGACATCGCTACTTATCAGCCAGAAGTAGGCTACCTATCATTCCAGAGAACATCTAGACTCGGTAATCATCATCATCACCATCATCATCGGGCTATGATGGTCCACTGCTAGACATAAGCCTCCACTATTGAGCGCCATAGCGCCCTGTCTTCAGCTCTGCCTGCAGTCTTTCGCAGGTCTTCAACCCACCTGGCTGGAGGGCGTCCAATACTTACTACGTTTGCCGAGTTTGCAAAAGTGTTACTACTTATAACTAATTTTCCAGAGAAAATCTAGAATTAAGATTCAGCAAAGTCAAATTGAAGTTAATTAGCTCAATGGAGAACATTTATTAAGAAAATTACATTAACAGAATAAAATAATTATTTTCTAAAAATCTAAGCCGTCACAAAAAGGCAGAGTGCCCAGAGTGCTGGCAGCATTGCCACGTTGAATGGCAATGCAAATTCGTTAACTGAAATAAAAGCTTGCATTCCGATCATCTGTGGACTCTAATAGGAGTTTTGTAAGATTTTTGTATATTGCATGTGCCCCAGGACCCCAAGGACCTAGGGTTTCCACCCCAAACGGCTCGAATAGGTAACCTCGGTCAAGATTAGCGTATTTTCGCCGTTTGAAGTACTCTGCTGATATTGCTGCGAAGCAACTAACTCAATTATTTCAATTGTAAATAGTTTTAAATTAGTGCACCAAGGACCTAGGGTTTCTACCCCAAACGGCTCGAATAGGTAATCTCGGTCAAGATTAGCGTATTTTCGCCGTTTGAAGTACTCTGCTGATGTTGCTGCGAAGCAACAAACTCAATTATTTCAATTGTAAATAGTTCTGATTTGTTTCTGTTATTTGATTGTAATTTTCTTTGTTAATAAAGTTGAAGTAAAAACATCTATTTCTTTTAACATGAGGTGATGATGGTGATTCTTTGTTAATGTCAAAATGATCTGGTTAGACCTTTGACAATTTAACCCGATATTGTCTAAGGGTTAGACACAATTCTGCTAGTGTCAAGTAATCTCACTAATATTATAAACGTGAAAGTTTAGATGGATGGATGGATAGATAGATGGATGGATGTTTGTTCCTTTATCACGCCAGAACGGCAAAACGGATCTGGATGAAATTTGGCACAGAGATAGATTATAGTCTGGAATAGGACATAGGCTACTTTTTATCCCGAAATTCTTAAGGGAACGGGAACTACGCGGGTGAAACCGCGAGGCGCTGCTAGTGGAATATAATTTTAAATTATATGCATTACAAATTATGAAGATTGTTTGATATTTTAACCAGAGCCTAGTTTGTTAACTAACAGGGTGCACCACGTGCTGGTAAGGTTGGGTTGGGAGACGAGATGTCGGAGTCCCCCTTACATCCCTAACACGAGGTGCTGTAGGTACACTTAGAAAGCACAGTCACCAGTGATTCGTGAAGTAGGTAAGTTTGATAAGAATGAGCTTCTATTATTTGTGTAGCGGAGATTATAATGCATTAGAATTTTTCTACGATCTTAACAACCGAAAGGCGTCTAAAATATCGTATTATACCTGTGTTATTAGAAAATTATCATCATCAATCTTTTCGCCCCCTCCCTATTGACTTATTACATCTCTGTAGCTACCCCTACCCCAGAAAGGAAGCCTCGACCTCCAAGGCTAATGACGGCCGGTATCGAACTGTGGTCGGAACAATGTACACAAATTGGTCTGTTATTCGAAGCTGGCATGATCGTCTTTTGTTTTTAGCTGACATCAAAAAAGGAGTTTCTCAATTCAGCTATATAATTACTTGTGTCGATATGCTTGTTACTAGACATTATGCGCCAATTGTTATTCGTTTCCATGATTTTTTCGCTTTTGTTTAGATAATAATCCCGAGTACGTCATACTATAAAAGGTACCTAGTATTTGTCCCATATTATTTTGGCTATAATGTAAACATCTAGGAATTTATTGTCTGTCTTTAGTTTTTGTAAAAACAATGTTTCAAAAAATCTAAAATGTTTTTTTTATATAACGTTGACACTCACTCTCAAAGTATGTATGCCGCCGCCGCCGGATCGTAGAATCAGCCCGTTTGTAATATAGCTATGACGATCGCAAAACGAATGCTGAGTGGTTGGGAATACCTAACTAATTTCATTAGACAAGATAGTGAAGTGATTTTTAGCCATATTGTTGAACGTTAATCTTATATGAATTAGCGTAGGCAATTAACTGAATTGTGCCGTTTTGAAATCGGCCTAGCGATTCTATAAACGGGCTGATTCTACGAACCGGCGGCGACATGTACCCTATGTGTATGCGCAGCCAAAAACTAATGGTGACAGTCGTGCCAGCTTCGGCTACGCTACCTATAAGTACCAGATCCCATAGGATATTTTAGGTCTTATCTCTATCAAAACAGAGTTTATTGTATCAGAGAATTGTATCAGTTTATTGTATAGCTATGATATGTTGTACCTTAGGGACATGTAAGTTTGAAGCCTGGGCTGATGTCATTAAGATCTATATTGCAGTGAAAGTGATGTTTATCGGTTTATGGCCTCAAACTTACCGTGTAAAGGGAATTGATGATCATTTATCACTTTTACTACACGTTTGTGACATATTTTAGACATTTTAGTTTTCGTAGGACATAGGCTTAAATGCTTTTTGGTTTTAAGGAGTTGGTTGTAGAAAATACCAGTCGGAAGTATCCCCAAGTCGTCAATGACACATGATATATAATAACTTTACTAGTTCGCACTACGCAAAATACCTGATACGCAAATTACCTTATATGTGAAGGACCAGAATTTTATACGTAAATTACCTGAATTCCGTTCCAGCTCATTCCATTCATTTACTACTTTTTTTATTTCTTCAAGGCCAGTCGTCATAGTTACGAAAAACTAATTTTAAAGTTTGAATAAAGTAATGGCGCGCCAAAACGATAATCTCTGTCATGGCTCCGCTCCGGTGACATGACTCGATGACGTTACACCTCACACCACACCACACCTAATGCCGGGTACAGGCCAAGCGAGCGAGAGCGAGCTAATGCAAACGATTGGGATTTGACAATCGGTACGTTCGTTCCATGTAGCCACAGCCGCTGGAGCACGGCCGAAAACGAACGAAGGCCCTTGTTTGGACTCGCTTTCTCAGAGCAATAAGTTATTGCTCTGAGACTCGCTTGCTTTCGCAATGACGTCCGCACAGGTACTTTTGCGTTCGTTAGCCCTCGCTCGCTCTCGCTCGCTTGGTCTGTACCCGGAAGAACAACAACACGCACTCTAATCTGTGATACGTGTGACGTCACCAGCGATGCAACCAAACGCCGAGCGTTGATCATTACATCAAAAAATGTGTAATTTGAATCCCGTTTTATTTATTTATTTATTTAAAACTTTAATGCACTAAGGTACAAAGGGTGGGCTTAATGCCGAGGCATTTTCTACCTGCCGACCAATAACATAATGTTTAAACAGATGGTTGGCGTGCTAGTTTTTGTTCTATAATTAGGTATGAGAAGTTTAACTACATTAAATATATATATCTCTAAATATCCACTAATGAATTAGAATGATCAAAACTGGAAAATACTAGACATTTTATCCAGACTAATTGTGTAACCTCTGTAGAAAATGCTTGCGCACCAATTGCTTAAAAGAATCTCGCGTATCTGCCTTTCTAATGTCCAAAGGCAAGGCTGTTTTGTACCTTAAATCGGCATATCTATACTAATATTATTTTTAATAAAAACCACCTGATTACGCTTTGTTATGTTATCATTATCACTGACAAGGATGAAAACAATTTGCAACTTATTTTCAATGTAGTCATATTATAGCCTATTGTGTGAAGGAACATCGACTCTGATCAACATCAAACTGACGCGGTTGCTAAACATGTCGACAGAATTGGAAATTATTGGCTTGAGCGAAAACATAATTTAATTTCTTAACCTACATGTTTGAGTACACGACCCGATATTTATCGTAAATGTACTTGTTTGGTATATAGTGGGTGTATAGGAAGAATACGTAAAGGGTGTGCTCTTTTATTGGCTATCTATAAATATCTATGAATAACCTACGATTTTTTTACCTTCAAAGGGTAAAAAATCGTAGGTTTTTCATAGTTTTTTTTTTGGAAACCATGATGATAAATCTAAATTGAGGAATCATAGCATCTTTGAAGACCTCTTGTGGCACGGTGGGCGGAAGTCCATCTGTAATTCAGGAGGTTGCGGGTTCGATTCCCGTCTTGGGACAAATTTTTGTACGATATGCAAATATTTATTTAGTTCATTACGGATGTAAGCGGGTTAACTACGAACCTTATTTGTGTTGGAAGAACACCAACGTTTCATCCCTTAAAAAGGGATTTATTTAGTTCCGGGTGTTCTGGTCGTTTTCTATATAATGATAAAAATATATATGTGTGTATTGTATTGTATTATGTATATCAGTTATCTAGTACCATAACACAAGCTCACCATAGCTTGGGGCTAGATAATGCTGTGTGAATTGTCCTGCATTCTAATTTTAGAATCCTTCACCTGCTCGGTCATTAAAATTGAGCACGCGGTTAAAAAGCAACTTTGCACTCTTGTATAACAAATAACTATAACTTTTACAGTCAAAAAAGTTAACAGTTCAAGAACTTCCGATAAATTCTCCTAAACTAGTAAGTTTAGTAACAAGACAATAATGGGACACCCTATACCAAGCTTCTTCCTGTTCTAAATACTGTTTACCAAGTTAATGTAGCCTGCCCACAGACATAATTAGATTTTCATACTAATGCCCCTGAAGTTGCGGGCTATAGATACGACATTATAGTTACATTGTAGGTACGGTCTATAGATAGAGGCATCATGTCGCTTAGATATTCAACACTAGTTTTTGCCCGTAGCTTCGCACGCAGTCTAGACCTACATCATACAGTAAGTAGGTAAGTAATATAAAAGACTAGCAGCGCCTCGCGGTTTCACCCGCGCAGTTCCCGTTCACGTAGGAATTTCGGGATAAAAAGTAGCCTATGTCCTATTCCAGACTATAATCTATCTCTGTGCCAAATTTCATTCAGATCCGTTCAGCCGTTCTGGCGTGATAAAGGAACAAAAATCCATCCATCCATCCATCTAAACTTACACGTTTATAATATTAGTGAGATAATACATCCATCTATACATCCAAACATTCGCTTTTAGAATATTATTGTGATTGTAATCAAATAATAGATACAATTGAGCTAACTGCAGACTGTTGCAAACAATCTACAGTTAGTTCAACTGATCAATACCACTCGTTAGCGTGCCAAAGACGCTAGCTGCATTGCCCTGCTGAATGAAAATTCTGATGCGCTGCGCCAGATACTCACTAGCTCTCGGGTCACGCGTCGGCGTCGATACGACCAGTCGACTCAGATGATTTTTTTAAACGTCCTCGGTACCCCACGTACCTAGGGTCTCGACTCCAAAGGGAGCAAAAGTGTAGGCTCTGTCAAGACCTGCATATTTGCGCCTCTTGAGATCTTCGGCCAAATCTGCGGCCGCCGCACCAGCCCTCACGTGTGTGTGTGTGTGTGTAGGTGTCTATTGATAACGTCTTTGCCAATAAGTTGATAAATATTGGCTTAGTTTTATCAGATGAAGTTACTTTCTTCAGGGTACGGCTGAAGATGAGGAGATTGCTGTCTAAGATGGATGATTCAAAAATATCAAAACTACCTAGTAGATGGAAGAACAGCTGGTGATCTAACACTAGAAGTAAATCTTGTTGGCATCTAACAAAGTTGTCCATTTTTATCTATGAATATTTGAGGTCTATGCCTCCGTTTACTTATCTATGGAAAGGAGTAAGTTCCGCTTCCTTCCTATAAGACTGCCGACTGCTACTCTGTACTGTAAATATGTGATCTGGAGAAATAAACCTTTTTCTATACTTAAACTCAGTGTTTCTACATCCACTCCCAAACTGGCCACCGCACCATTTTTCAGACATCATAAATAACTGAAAAACAGTAAAAAACGACGTTACAAGACCCAAAACAAAAATGCCTATCAGTGTGTTTTTTTTAAATGAAAACGGTGATAAAGTTTATGTAAAAATTAAAGTCATCTCAATTTTAAATGCAATGGCACCCTTCAAAATTTGTTATTTTAGCAGTCACAAATAAAAAAGTGAAAAAGTGGACTGATATAGGCTGATGATGATGATGATGAAATAAAAAAAAACTACAGCTTTTTAAACTTTTTATTAATATTTTTTTCTTATTTAGTTTTTGGCAATAGGAGCTTTCAAATATATACATATTTACTGTAAACTTAGCTGTTATAAGAGCAATGTAATACCTGTCATATTTAACTTTGTTACACAAATAAAAAATTTCTATTTCTATTAAAATGCTGTAAGATTTTCTTAAAGCTAAAAGTCTCCTAGTCAAGCATAAGTTTATATCATCCCCATAACTCCGTTCGATTCGTTTATCGCCACGCACGTCATTTACACGATCCATATAAATATGAACAAACGCGCGAATCAATCAACTTTTTTTCAAAGGAAGTATGTCACATCCATCATTTGATGTCAGTGGGATCGCGCTCGGAATTACGCACAGCCTATCTGTAAATAGATAGGACAGTGCGGTGTAAAAACCGCTAACAGCAGCAGAAGACAACCTGTAGTATAGAACGTGCGCGTATTTACCTATTGCCGCATTTGAGTTTACTATTATAATTTACTAGAGCGATTTTGAAGATTCTAATACAATGATTTTAATCGTAGATGTTGTTTAGCACTATGTGTAAATAGGGAGAAAGTGTGATTCCTACCTCATCTATTTTAAGGATCTAATGACACACTCGACAGGAATTGACCACTTTCTCGCCTAGGTGTACAATGTACTACTGTACTAGCTATTCTTTCACAGGCTGTGAGAAGTATCGAGAGAGGAAGTAAGCATATTATACATTCAGATGCAGTCAGTTACATCTCGGTACTCCATTGTAATAAGATTGATTTTTATTTGCTTTGTTGTATTGTATCTTTATTTATTACTTGTTTTTCTCCAGAGGAGTTACGCCAGCGGTGGAAGTAAGGTCGCGCCATCAAAAATTTTTTTACAGTTTTATTGGAGGCTACCTCATCTGGTATCAGCTTAGTTACATCCATACAAAAATTATTTTTTGAGGAAATGAGCCGAGTGGGATATATTTATCAAGCTGAATGTGGAATAATGTCTTCACAATAAAATAAAATGAATAAAATGCAAATAATGATCTTTCCTGCGAATTTTTGACCTATCTACCTAATCCACATGTCAACGGGTTGTTATCCAGTATTCGTAGATTTAAGACCACAATTAATTATTTGTTTGTTTTGAATAAAGAAACGACTTCAAATTCCATAGTATTCACACAGTTTTTTTTGGACAAATACGAACACCTATTTTTGTGTAACCTCGTGTACATTCTCCATATAATAGCGAAATAAATTTTGAAATCGGTCCATAATTGACGAAAAAATCGACGAACATACATAAAAAAACATACAGACGGACATAGAACCTTGTCTATTGTTTTTCGTTTTGTCGGTTGAATTCGAATAATGTCCACTACAGTTCTGGTACACAGAGTGGTATTAGATGGATGGAGTAGAATTTACCCTTTAGGGATCCGTGAAGATCATTTAGAACTCCTTAGTTTTTTAATCTTGGGAAATTTGCAATGGTATCATAACATAGATACTGCTCGGTGATGTCCGGTGACGCTCAATATAAAATCTTCGAAATCGTAAAAATCGTAGAAAGATTATTCCATTTCCAAAATCCTTCCGGCTTAATTCTGACTGATTGATACTGATTACGTGGCACATTGGTTTATTTAATTTAGGGTCTTAAGGCTGTGGTACCTATAGGTCAAACCGCGGTCAAATAGCGCCGCCACCTATTTAATCTTATTACTACGTTGAACAAAGAAAATTTCAAAAAATCCATCGCACAGTTTGTCTGATAAAATAAGCTTTTTTTAATGCCTTTGTAATAGTTTTATTCTATTAGGTTTAGGCCGAATATCGAAGTTGCCCTTGGTGGCCACCATATCCATATCTATTTTCGATTTTCTGGCTAAACTAAATAGAGTAAAACCATTAAAATTAATTAAATAAAAATATTACAAAGCCATTAAAAAAAAGCTTATAATAGGTATCACAAACTGTACGATGGATTTTTGAAATTTCTTTTGTTCAACTAAAAATAATCTACTTAATAACTTAGTATCTGGCGCAGCGCATCAGCATTGCTATACAGCGGGGCAATGCAGCTAGCGTCTTGGGCACGCTTCCGACTGGTATTGATATGGATCAGTTGAGCTACTTGTAGATTGTTTGCAACAGTCTGCATTTAGCTCAATTGTTTCATTTGTAAATACTAGTTTTAATTTAATTCTATTATTTGATTATAATTTACTTATTAATATGATAAAATAGGTGGGGGTACTAGTTTGACCCATACCACAGCCGTAAGGACTCTTTGGTATCTGGGTTATTTCCTACCAAAATTATGGGTAAAATGTGTTCTCACATCACTGGACGAATTTCATCTGCCAAATAAACGAAAACAACGCTGAAACCCGACATTTCAAATCAAACTTTTCACATTGAAATCGCATAAGTTTAAAACCACAGAATAACGCTCACCACTCGGAACATCTACAGATAGAAAGAGAGAAAATACTATAATATACAGAGAAAGAAAACAATACTCACAGACATGCTTAGAAAAGAGGCAGTATAAATGGCGGCCTTATCGCTATGATTGATTTCTGCCAGGCAACCTTGGGATGAACTGAACATGAAAGAACAACATAGACGGTGGCACTTGAATAAATCTATAACTAAAAGAAAACTACTAATTTTAATACAAGTAGATTTAAATTTTTATAAACCTATGAGCTCCTCCATATCTCATATTGATTAAGGCTGCAATCACCTAATAATTTCTACCGAAATTTAGTAAATCAGTAGGTATAGATTTCATACATTCAAAAATTATATTACAAAGTTGTAAATGGTGTAATTTACTTTACATTACACCGCTTAAAATGTCTGTTTGGTTTCACGAATTCAGCAAGAGTCTTATATCCTACCAAGGACGCCATCGCTCAGGGGATCCGTTTTACGGAACCGCTTTTTTACGAATCCGTCGCTGCTGGAAACAATCGTTTACTGGATCCGGAATACTGTCGGGTTTGTGAACTCGCTTCTACCAGTACATATAAATAATTAAATACAATAAAACCAATATTTAAGGGGGGCTCCCATACATCTAACGTGATTATTTCTGTCATTTTTAAGATAATGGTACGGAAAGCTTCGTGCGCGAGTCTGACTCGCACTTGATAGGTTTTATTATGAACAAACAAGACGTCAAAACGCGTGTCATACCATTGACAGGATCTAGATTTTAATAAATCCCTTTTGAGTGAAACAGGAAAGATTTTGGTCATTGGATTTTAATAATATTTGAACGTAAATTCAGTGTTGCAAAGTTAATTTTTCAGTCAAACTAATTGGAGTATTGGAGTGAAACAACTCGATGTGACGTGGTCGTTAATTTATCGAACAATCGCGGGCCCTCGCGATTTTATGCGCTTGGAAATTGACTGAAAAATAAAGTTAAATTGGGAATTGTTGTTATTTACCACAAAACTCTTTGTTTTCTCTGGTAACCATATGTAATCTTCATTACCCAAGACATAACGAAAGAGAGAAAAGAAAGTTCCCAGGTACGAATGAGTAAGGTGTAGGTAGTGGTTTGTTGTGAGATTATTTTGTGTAAGGGTTTCCATTTATTTCGCAAACGAATGTGATGTAGTAAGCATAAAAGTTTTATGGCTTTTCGCAGTTGTAAAGTTCTGTTTGCAAAAAAAAGGATTAGCTAAAAACATTATTTAAAGTATAAACAACTTTTAGCTGTTGTAATTGGTCTACCTAATCGTTCTCAGCCTATGCTAGTCCAGCTGAGCATTGACATCCCCTGTAACGCCTTCTTTTTTATATACATAAATGTTTATGTAGAAACATTAACAAAGGTTCAAGGTTACGTAATAAAAAACTATGTCGTATTCATAAGTTTAAAACTGGGTCACAGATAATTTATTTAATGACTGCATCATTAGGGGGTATTACTATAACCCCCTGACTAGGCATGTGGATTGGAGTTGGTAGTTCGGTGGATGAATCCGATGGATAGCCTTATTTGTTTTACACCCCTTACGATATTAATTCTTTCCATCCAAAGGTTGCCTGGAAGAGATCGCTTCTTAGCGATAAGGCCGCCCATTGTACTTATCTTATGTGATGTCTCTTTGTAATGTTATTTTATGGTGTACAATAAAGCATTTTTGTATTTGTATTTGATACCCATGACAAGAGTTGGTGTGGTACTAATTCTAAACCAGCACCACACAACAAATTAATTATTTGTAATAACTTACAATAAATCTCCTAAGAATTTTTGTTTATAGTGCTTACTCGCACTTTGGGTATCTCTAAGAAATGAAATAAGTTCCACCGGCGCTATAGTCCGTAAGAGGTTGCAAAGATTTTCGGTTGAACCGACTAGGGTTTCGTGGCTTAGTTGGTTAGAGCACACCCGTACTGAGGGTGGGGCGCGGGTTCCAGTCCCGTCGAAATCGAGAATTTTTGGGAACTTACTTCATTTCTTATAAATCTCCTGTCCATTTTTGGATGCTAAGGTTCCGAACGCGCTTTCAGAGTAAATTGAACCCTAAAAATAAATAATTTGGAAAACTCCGATGCTTTTTGTTCGGTAATGGTAAAGCGAGGGAGCCGTTCTGTTGATTTATTGGTGAGGCTAGACCTCGTAATTTGTTGACAGAGCTTGAAAATACGCGTAATAAGTTCTATTGTTTCGTGATGGAGATGGGGTGGTGATTATATTTAGTATTCTTTAGTTGTGGGTTCGTTTATTATTATGACATCTGTTTTAAGGATGAATATTTGTTCATATTGTTTGAACCTACTCATTTTAGAAAATGTGATAATGAACGACTTTTTTGCACACTGGTATTTATAATAAGGACGTAGACACTATTTATTTGCAACACATACAAATAAACTCTCTGCAATGGATTCCTTGAGCCGTCGAATCTTTAGAAGAGATTGACAAAAGTACCTACCTTGTTGTTGGTTTTTTTTAAGATACTGGAACTTATCTTTGTAATGGAAAAACCGTTGAAGATATTTTTTATTTATGGTGGTGGTCCACTACGTTGATTCCCGAGTAGTTCTCTAATGTACAGAGCTGCTAGGATACAAATTGCCCCAGTACTAGATTTTCTTTTAATTTGTCAAGGTTTCTTTCGTATCCCTGCGGCCATGGTAGGCCTAATTGTGATCGCCACTTTATGTTTTGTAATTTATATATCGCCACTTTTGTATATTCACACCTGAAGCTGTGGCGTTCTTAATTCGCCACTTGCCCTTGCGAGGAACTGTAGGATATTCTTCTGGGTGATATTTTGTTGCTCGTCTGGGCTGAGCAGTTCCTTGCCTGATGAATGCTACCTTTTTCTGCATGAGTGCTCCACACTCTCCTAGCAGACGGAGAGGTTTTTCTTGCGCCTCTTCATAGAATCTGCAGGATTTTGTGTCGCATAGCTCCAATTTCGACCAGGTGGGATGACGATTTGCGAAAGACTGCTGGCAGATGCTGGATGCGACAAGCTGAAGACAGGACGCTATGGCGCTCATTAGGGGAGGCCTATGTCCAGCAGTGGACTACTATAGGCTGATGATGATGAAGAGCTCTTATTTGAACATGTGCTTGTTTAAGCGACAGTGTTCAGTTAGGGCCCTTGTCGAGCTGTACAGTACTAGCTTATAAAGCATAACACACGACTTTTGAATGACTCACTCTACACGTGGATGTGCACCCTTCACGTGAATGGACAATAAATTAATATATATATAGATCTGCCTGCGACGCAGGAGGTTGCGGGTTCGATTCCCGCCTCGGGACAAATGTGTGTACGATCTGCAGACATTTGTTCAGGGTGTTCTGGTCGTTTTATAATAAAAAATATTTATCTATGTATTGTATTATCTCACTAATATTATAAACGTGAAAATTTAGATGGATGGATGGATAGATAGATGGATGGATGTTTGTGCCTTTATCACGCCAGAACGGCTGAACGGATCTGAATGAAATTTGGCACAGAGATAGATTATAATCTGGAATAGAACATAGGCTACTTTTTATCCCGGAATTCTACGGGAATGGGAACTACACGGGTGAAACCGCGAGGCGCTGCTAGTTAAGTATATATCAGTTATTTAGTACCCATAACACAAGCTCTGCTTAGTTTGGGGCTAGATAATGCTGTGTGAATTGTCCAGCATTATTTATTTATTTTATTTATTTATATCTATTTCACATGTTCTGGATTTAGAACAATTTTTGAAGAAATATCTATGTGAAGCCGCCTAGCGGCTCAAATCTTGGCTAAAACACAAATTTCGTGACAATGGCTCTTATGTTTGTAACGCTCCGTACAGCCAGCACTGCGTTATTAATGATCCGAGCACACTTTTGCTGGTGCTCAGCAAAATGGTGTCATTAACCTCTACAGCAGGGCTCTCAAAGTTTTTATTTTATATCACCTAAATTTCACAGCCGCTATTATTACTGGGGTCTATTAGGGTCTGTTTTATCTTTTCCTTCTAACACATTATCACATTAACCATATTATAACACTTTAAATTCCAAAGTAACTCTGTCTGTCTGTCTGTTATCGTTTCACGCCTAATCGGCAGAACTGACACTGAAATGGTATCCCGGAGATCGACATAGGCTACTTGAAAAGAGTATGTGAAGCCGCGGGCAACAGCTACTATCATATATGCGAAAGTTTGAATGGATAGATGCATGTACCTATGTGTTTGTTTGTAACTTCTTCACGCCAAAACCACTAAACGGATCGGGCTGAAATTTTGCATAAATGTAGGTCTAGCCTTGGAATAATACATATGTACTTAAGCTACTTTATTTATTTCCGTTATCATTTACCATGGGATAGATACTACCTTGCTTGATACTTTCAAAGAAACAACGCGAGCGAAGATACGTGCGGAAACTGTAGTCGCTCTATTAAAAAGACTGCAGTGAACGAAATGCTTTTTGTTAACGACATTCCAATTTTATTTATTTGTTTTTCAACTAAGGTGCAAATTGAGTTTTTGTTTTCAAAGACTGTAGCGGACAATATCAAGCTACTCAATTTACATAACACAAGACGTGACGATGTTCTGTAAACGCTATAGCGAGCTAAAACAAGGTCACAGAATAAACTTTAAAAACTGGGTCCGGCAAAAACCACGCCTCTCAGCTGCTTTTAGGCGAAAAATCTCTTTACAAAATTCGACCACAAAGGCTTCTGGGTTTATAGTTGAGAAATTTGTCAAAAAACCTGGGCATGGATCTCGCAAATTGCAGTGTGCACCCAGAATTAAAATACAGAGCAATCAACATCGCAGTGGTTTGTTCGAGGTCTGAAAGTCGATTTGTTGGTTTCAATCGTGTTGTTACATTTTACTGTTACAAATATTACAACACAATACTATTTTAGTCTATACTAATATATTAAAGATTTGTTTGTTTGTTTGACGAGAATAGGCTCCGAAACTACTGGACCGATTGGTTTTCGATGAATTTGGGGTATAAAACCTCTTTCAATCCAGTAGAAACTAGACTCGATAAGGTTAAACGCTTTTATTGCAAGTAGCCTCCTTCGATGGGCTAACATAATGTACTACTGTGGTTGTGAAATTTTTCCAATGTTCCATAATGTTTATAATAATAATAATGCTTGGACAATTCACACATCATTAGCTAGCCCCAAGCTAATCAGCGCTTGTGTTATGGGTAGGTACTAGATAGGTAACTGATTTACATAATATAATACAGTACATATATAAATACTTTTGATTATACATAGAAAACGACCAGAACACCCGGAACAAATGTCTACAGATCGTACACACATTTGTCCTAAGGCGCGAATCGCATCCGCAACCTCTTGCGTCGCAAGCAGACCTTCGCCCACCACCTTCGCGTCACAGAGGTCGTCGTCGTGTTATTTATTTACTATTTAATTACATAATATATGGATGGATCGACGAACACGTAACTTATTACGAACCTAGGTTGCCTGGAAGAAATCGCTTTCAGCGATAAGGCCGCCTATTGCACTGGGTATCATAATTTAGATATAAGGATTATTTATGTTATTATTTTTAAGTGCAATAAAGAATTCATTCATTCATTCGTATTCATATTTATGTAGGGTAATGCTTACACCATCTCATTAAACGTATAAAGAGGAAAACTCTTTTCTTTTATGAAAATAGCCAACAATGCCAAGAATACTGCAACATTACTTTAAAAAATTAAACTGTGCATGTAATATGCAGAATTTCGGTTTATAATGCTGAGCTACCTACGAACTCAACAAATATTTTCTTCTTTCACAGGTAAGTGTTTTGGCGGGCCTCCAACAGCTTCCCACTTTAATATGTGAGTGAACTTATTATTGTTACTGGTTTAAATTTGGCTGTAAAATGTCTGCTGGTGAAATGTATAGACATTTTTAGGGTTCCGTACCCAAAGGGTAAAAACGGGACCCTATTACTTAGACTTCGCTGTCCGTCTGTCCGTCTATCCGCCTGTCCGTCTGTCCGTCTGTCACCAGGCTGTATCTAATGAACCGTGATAGTTAGACAGTTAATATTTTTACTACTACTAAAAAATAGAATAAAATAAATATTTAAGGGGGCTCCCATACAACAAACGTGATTTTTTTGCCGTTTTTATAGATAATGGTACGGAACCCTTCGTGCACGAGTCTTACTCGCACTTGGCCGGTTTTATTGAACTTGCCTACACACAGGTTATCATTCGGTGTATCATTTTTGCTCGACTGCAAAAAAGAAAGGATTTTTTTTTATTTCAATAATTTTACTGCAGTTTATTGGACACCAAGAAAATACAAAAGAAATAGAAAATATAGTTAGCAGAGTTACACAATGGGCGTTTTTAAACTATGTAAAACAATGTTTTTATTGTAGCATTCATGCTGAGCCGGTTCCTAATCTGTAGCTACAACCCACACACAACCGAATTACCTACCTAATGTATTAGTTTTAAGATTTTGTTTAACTGTGTAATTGGTGGTAGTTAAAAATAAATGTATTTTCTTCTTCTTATTATTGGTATAATAAAGATCAGATCCAATATAAATGAATTAAAATAATTTGTTTGTTTTGCAAAAACTAAAAGTGACTTCAAATTCCAGTTTACAGATTTTTTATTTGGTTCCTTCAACGTGAAAACTCGTTCAAAGAAAAAAAAATACTAAAGAAAAAATCATAATATTGCACTGTTTTGCATATAATCGAGATGATTGAGATCTCAGAAAACTTGCATTCTATTGAAAATACTTATGTTTTGATTTGATTCATAGGTACAAATTTTTTTACTACTAATTATTTGGTTCCTTTAGACTGTCTTTTCATAACTGGTGTAGTTTTCTTGTAAATAAGCAAAAATATGCACACAGCCGTAGGTACATAGAATGTCCTCTCCTTTTGTTTTTCGTCAGTTAAATATTAATCTACCTACGATAACATACATAAGCAAAACAAAAGATGACGTGTAAGTAATTTATGAACCTACTTAACTGTACAATTCACTAGCGCATTAATCATAAACAAAACTGCAACATTCATACTAAAACCCATTATAGCATCAACAATAATTTGCAAGCCAACAGTAAACAACTCCAAAAGGTTCCGTCCATTGTAGACGCTGAGCCAAATTAATGAAGTCGCTAAATTGTGCTCACACCACTTTGCAGTAACCTCATGTTTCAACTAGGGACGCGCATGGGGACGGAAAAGGTACAATAGAATTACGTTGAGTTTGGAGGTTTGGAGCAAAAAGTACGCAACGCACGAAACATGAAGATTCAAATCATTGAGATAGAAACAAATGACTAACTGTACGCAAGGAATGCAAACCATCAAACCTAGGATTTACAATAATTTACAATCCCACTAATATTAGAAATGTGAAAGTTTGGACGGATGGATGTTTGTTACTCAATAACGCCCGAACGCCTGAACGAATCTAGATGAAACTTGAAATGAAATGAGAATAGCATTTTTATAAATTTTTACCCAGAATTCCCACGGGAACGAGAACAACGCGAGTGAAACCGCGAGGCGCTGCTAGTAATATATTTAATATCCATGTGATTTAAAAAAAAACTGATTATTTTTAATTGTATTTTTTATTTATATAGAAATCCACTTTCAAATAACTATTATTTAAATTTTAGTGTGGTTTTTATGCATATCAAAGAGTAACTGTTAGGTATATCTTTAAAAGTACCCATAAAATTAATTTTGTAGATTTTAACTACACAAAATGAAAATTCTGAATAATCTCTACGCTTAGGTAACAGCTCTACGCGAAATTCAAAACGCTAAATACCACTAAGGTATCTAGTCCAAACGAATTCCTCTGCGTTATTCTGTTTACCCTTACCGTACGTATTCTCACACAACCGTGTATTTAAGTTTGCTGTTACATTCTGCTGAAATAAAGTTATTAATTCGAAGAGTTCGTTCGTATGAGTGTCGGTTTGGACATCAAAATTCCGCTAGTAGGACTAGTGGAATCGTACTTCTCAAGTGGGTACATTTATTAGTCATAGGTACTGATAATGTCAGTTGTATGTCCTTACGGCAATGCCATGCTTTTCATTTTTCTGAACTAAATTTCACATGAAATGTTAAAATTCATGGTCTTCCTTTTATTTCTGACACTATGTTATTTAACGAAAAATAATCCTTATGATGAAGCCTTTCGGTCGGTATGATAAAGCTACATGATGATTATTTTTCTCGTGAAACGGGTTCGACTCCCGGTTCAACCATGTAATTATTTATATATCTATAGGTGAATGCAGTTTAAATTGTTTTTATATTCAAATAATGTCTTCTTTCAGTAAAATATTCCATCTACAATATTCAAGGTACTTTCCCTCCATGTGGCATATCCGTGGGACGCCCTGTATACGCCTTCACTAAAAATATAAAACGCCAAGCTAACCCTATCCGAAATTGTTTTAAAAGTTACTGCAACAGATACGGCATGCTCTTACCGTAAAAATGTATGGATACTAAAATTGAGAGTAAGGCCTCCACACTGGCAGATTTTCATCGGCCATATTCCTATCGATGTCTTCCAGAGTCGAGGCCTGACTGACAATTTTAGTAGCAACAATTAGGCTACTTGACTACTACTGGGATTTTTTTAACGTATTTTCTGATAAAAATAATGCAAAGTGTAATTAACATTTCTTCAAGGCCAGTCGTATATAAAAAAAACTAATTTTAAAGTTCGAATAAAATAATGGTCGCCAAAACGGTAATCTCTGTCATGGCTCCCGTGCTCTGAGCAATGACGGCACACGCTACACCACATCTAACAAGAAGAACTCATTGACACTGTAATCTGTGATAGTGTGACGTCACCAGCAATCCAATCAAACGCAGAGCATTTTCGGTCACGTAAAAAAAATGTAATTTTAATCCCGTTTTTTTACCTAAAATAGGCATAATTTTCATAAAAATCATCTGATTACGCTTGTTACATTGTCAGCGACTAGGATGAAAACAATTTGGAACTAAGTTATAATTATTGAAAACTTTCGTTTTCAAGTATTGCGGTGTGGATAATGTCTGTTCATTATCCATATCCACTCGACGTAGTTTTCCAAACGCTGCCCAACCTAGCTGGATCCTCCTCATGGCCTCTTTCTCGATTTTTTTTTACCCAACTTAAGAATCTGCCCAACTTAACCTTAGTACAAAGAACTTAATAAAAAAAAGAAATGGTAACTTATCTAATTCTTATCCCGGAAACAACGCGTACGAAGCCGCGGGAAGAAACCAGTTTACCTTTTTTCAATATGAAATCACGTGGCATCCCTAGAACTTGTCCCCTACCTAAAGCCCATAAACCCATTGCAGGCTTTAGTATTTGAACTAGAGATATTAAATTCGAGTGGCACATAGATTCCGTACTTTACACAGGCAATCCTCAGTGAGTGCCTATCTAACGGATATCCGCTCTGTTGTTTACAAATGCGGTCTTTTTAAATAGTTCGACATAGCCGGAGTTATAAAATTTAAAAAATAAAAATCATTTATCTGAGCCTACGCTTTTGCTCCCCTTGGAGTCGAAAGCCTAGGTCCGTGGAGTATCGAGGCTCTTCGGGTTTTAAAAAATTTTCTGAGCGTCTGGTCGAAGCGACGCGTGACCTGTGAGCTGGTCAGTATCTGGCGCAGTGCATCAGCATTGCCATACAGCGGAGTAATGCAACCAGCGTCTTGGAGACGCTTCCGACTGGTATTGATATGGATCAGTTGAGCTACCTGTAGATTGTTTGAACCTTTCTGCAGTTAGGTTAATTTTTTCCTTTGTAAATACTAGTTTTGATTTAATTCTATTATTTTACTGTAATTTTCATTGTTAACAAAGAGATAAAAAAAAACTGACCCACAATTATTGATTAATAGACATTCTGAAAGATTTAAGGGCGAAAGCTACCACTTCTTTCTCGTAATCCAGAAAGAAGTTATAGCCCGAAATTACGGTTTGTAATCAGTACCAATTTACTAAGATAATACTAAGGGCAAGTAACGCTGGATTTTATTTCGGTCAACGTTAGCAATATTCTTATAAGTGGCAAGTAGACAGTCAGCATTGTAGGCACTTGTCTTTGAATGGTAATTATTAAAAATGTTAGGTTATGGTTTGATATAAATATAATCTTTGAATGTATGAAGTTTTATTTATTGCGGGGGTACCTATTACCAATACCATGTTTAATAATTCAGACCTGGCGTTTTCACGAACGTGTTTGTGATGATGGGCAGAACCTGCAGTTCACGTAGTGTTATTAATTTACCAATAACCCTGTATACTGCACGTGGTGATGACGACACAAAGTCCGCTGGGGTTTTTGTCCGCTCAGTGTGCAGACCTTTTCACGCATACGTGCTTTCTATCTAATTTGCTTCTAATTACCGAATCTTGAGTGTCTTTGTGAGGCGAATCCTAGCATATTGGAGGACATGAATAATTTCACCCCTAATGGCAGTTTGTAAGGACTTTAGACTTTGGCGGAATTCGTGTGAAGTTCAAAATTCATTTATGAGCACGTTTTCGCCACTGTTTTAACTTAATCTATCCAGTATCTATCCAAAGGTTAACGTGGTGTTGGAAGAGATTGCATTTGAGTGCTAAGACTATTTTACTATGAAATCACTTATTATTATAGACCACGTGACATTCTTTTGTCATTGTGTCATTGTCTTTGGTGGCGATGCGTAACATCTGACCTTTATTGTTTGTCCTAGATGAGAATCGAACCTAAAACTAACATCTGAGAAAGCAGAGTCACTACTGCATGCACCTAGTATACAACATTGATTCTCTTATAACAAAATTGTATTAAGGTAGGTACCCATTTCATCCATTGTACATTTTGATACATTTTCGCACTAGCGGATTTTGTCATGCTGATGATTTGTCGTTTGGTCGTTGTAACAGTTACTCATTACTACACATTTGGCCATTGTAAATTTTGACGAAGGTGCCATTTAACCCTGTTACAATCAGATTTATACACTTTTGTGTACCGGGGCCCGTAGAATAAAGGATTAATTGTGTAGGTAGGTATCTTTAGAAAATCCATAAAATCCAATCTTCAATCAGAAAACCCTATAAACGGTTAAAAACCTGGATGTTTTTTGTATACAAATGGGTTACAAAACCCAAGGAATATTGGTAAGAAATATTTAACGACATTTTATTGGTATCATCGAAGTAAAACACAGAAGCAAGAAACTATTTTTGGTTTTGACAGCTTTCGCAATCGAATTTAAACACTTTTTGCTGCACATATGAGATTATGCGTTGTTCAATTTGGTTTTAATTTTCAGTGATAACCTCGCTGTTACCTTGTTGCTTTCTGTTATTGTTATCAGGTTTTGCTAAGTTTTCATTCATAAAATGCCCTTGTTGATATAAAATATCTAGGATTCTAAATCGGACTCGGCACTTTAAAAGATAATCTAAAATCTTTAATTTAATATTATATATTATATTGAGATAATCTGTAATGAATGAAATCAACGCAAATCCATGTTACAAAGCATTGTTTCCTTGTACAAGCGAAAGTAAAAATACAATTAAATTAAATTCTGCTAATCCTTTGTAATAACAATGCTTATGCCATGATGTATAATTAATTTTGTCCAAGTAACCGAGCCGCAAATTGCGAGAGATTGTTCATAGCAGCCGTTCTCTCTCTGATAAACGGTATTTCTGAGCTTTAGAAAGAGATAAATCTATTGTATAATCCTTTAATACGACCATAGAGCAAATAAAAAGGGTTTTTTATTTATTTTGGTTCCGCGATATAAAAAACTCTGCGGCCCTGTGTTTGCAGGAGTAAAACTGAATAGGATTTTGGTATTTGTTATGATTAAGCTTTCTGCTGGCCGCCCCGTGAGAGTCGCGCCGAAAGAATTCACCCCTCCAGCTCAAACCTTGGGTGTTATAAGAGCTGACAAAAAACCTACCAGAAGAAAGACAGCTTCCTTCGGAGTATTTTTAAGGCGAAATGAGTCCCAAAACCCACGTTTTGGCTGTACGGAAAATCAATTTTAAGGCAATAAAACACATTTTTTAAAAAATATTTTTTGATGAACATTATAAGTTTAGGATTTCATGGATTGGATGTCACAACTTGACTCGATACAAACAAATCGCAAAGCTTCCTCTAAATCTTCATTTTTACTAAGATACTTAGATACTTCTAATGAAAACACAGTTTCATTTGCTAGTTATTTAATATATTTTAATGAAATTTCAACTACGTATTACCTTATAAATATGTACTTTAGACGATTATGCTTTTTTTTTTGCGATAGAGTATTATTTTAGAGCAATAACAAAATAAATAATAAAGACTTTTTAATGGCGTGGGCCGAACATTAGGGACGAATATGGCATAAATCACACTCAACATTTGTTGACCAGTTTTACTGGACACATCTTCTTTTTCCATCTTGCCCTAAAATACATTTTATTTCTTATAGGCACTTGCTTTTTCAAATGAAAGATTCTCAACTTTACGACGAAGAACTTAACTAGCAAAGTTCCCGATACCTTATCCCGGAATGTCAATATTTTTCGTTATTAAACTTTTATTCTAGATCTTCCGTTTCATCGGCAAAGTTGGTCATACTCAGCATTTCTTCAAGGCACCTGAAATGGGAATCGACGGACAACTTTTCTAATTTTCCAATGAACTTGCCTACCTACATTCCAAGTAGGATGTTGATAATTAGAATCGGAACGCTTTGATATTGGCTCGTTGAGTTCTATTGGGACATGACATAATGGCTTTTTATGAGTCTTTGAATTGTGTAAGAAGACGCTTTTTGTGCTTCAAAATGGTGGATATGATCCACCATTTCAGTGGGTATAATATTACGAAGTGAGATTACCTAATGCTGTACAAAAGACGAGCTTTTAAAGCGTTTTCCAATTTTAATTTATTAGCACACGTTTTGAATCAGAACAATAAGTCCCATCGAAATATATTTAGATGGAAAATCGTCAGCTAATTTAATCATAGAAATAAGGTTATTAATTTATTATTTTATTTAATTATCGCAGTTTCAGGAAAACTTTTAGCTAGGAATAGTAATTTACGTTAATACATGCCGGGAGAGGCCAGCGCATGTGTGCTTAAGTCCAATTAAAAGTTTCCGCAGCTATTTACTCATTTGTAATAACAATATGACCTATTTTTTATTTATATTTAAAATACATACCGACCACCCTTCGCCCTAGACTTTGACCCGTCTACTAAACGCAACCAAATTCATCCAAATTCAGTTCTTGCAAGAACACTTAACATTCAATTTTCTTTTATTATTCTAGCAAGGTTTCCCAATACCTGATAAATTTCCACCAAGTGGGTACAAGTACCTAGCTACTAGGTATCTACCTTACTAGTATTACAGTTTCCTTTGGCACGAAGACATTTCTGACCCCAACGTAATTGGGAGCGAACCGACACGACTGTAATGGCAACCCAGCATTAGGCGATGGGCTCTCAGTAACGAAATCAAGAAGTTCCGTTTACCAGCTAACGAGACGTTAGCGGGATGGACACGGAGCGATACGATGTTTAACGTGAAAGATAGCTTTCATCGATGGACGATTCTGTGACGACATCACTGTCATAGATAAAATGATTGGTTAGTAGAATCTGGCGTTAGAGTGATTTTCACGAAAGAAGTCTCCCGGCCACGGCGCTGTAGGCAGTGCGACCGAAGGAGTTCAGTGAATTTAGCTTGGAAAAAAAAATAGTTCCACTAATATCCGCGGGACTTCTTTTGTGAAAAGAACTCTACCCCAGAGCAACGATATGCCCTCTAGCGCGTTCTGCGTCTTGCGTCTGCGTCCGCGGCGAGAACAAATCAAAGAATTTGTTTGAGTGTGCCATAAGTCGCCGCGGTGCGAGTTACGGAAAAGTGACATAGCGACGCTAGTCGCAAGACGCATTGCCCGATATCGTGGCCTTGGCCTACGCGCAGTGCCGCACCGCGCAGTCCCACTGACGACGTGTAGTGCGTTTTCACATTTACACTTTTATTGCTAACGACGCAAAGTTTGTTCTGCGTGTCCTACTAGCTGAGCAGTAAATGCGCCGTATTAAAAAAACTAGCCTAGCGCCTTATTAAAAAAACTTAAACTAGCCTGTGTATTATATTTATTATTAATTACAATCCATTGATAAAGAACATACAATAATAATTACAACTAATATTTACACTTAAATCTATTTTCTAAAAATCTAAGCCGTCAGCAGAAGGCAAAGTGCCCAGAATGCTGGCAGCATTGCCACGTTGAATGGCAATGCTAATTCGTTGACCGAAATAAAAGCCAGCAAACTAGCTTTATTTGAGGCACCTGCAAAATAGTTTTTGTGAATTCTATTTATGGCGCGGAACATACCTTCATGCTAAGAAGTTTATTTTATTCGGGAATATAAAGCCCTACAAATTGAAAAATAAAAAACTTTTATGACTAAGCGTAAGCACTGATAATTTAAAGCATGGCTGCTTTTTCGTTAAATAAAGTCGAAGAATCTATGATCAAAATAAATATACACTACAAAATTCGTACGGTTGTTAGTTTGGTTCGGTGTTAGTTTGAGAAATAATAATTGTCGTTCTGTTAGGTACTCTACTAAACAAAACTTAGTCAAGTTAGTGAAGTAATTTCAGTAGTTCGTAATACTTAAAACTATCGTCTTTTCCCGTAAGAACTAAAGGTTCTACAGGCTCTGTAACAGTTAATACCAACGGTAAGGCGGTTGACACAAATGTCCTCAATAGTCATGGCAAAAACTATGAAGACAAAGCGACCAATAGTCAGGGGTCTGGTTTCAACACTTTCTATTATTGAACCCAGGATACGAATTTTGGAATCTGTGACTATTTTGGGCTCTTTTTTAAGTAGTTAAGTTGTCAGCAACAATACCTCAGGTTTTTTTATTTAAAATATGTTAAGTAATACTTAATGTAGTACAAAAGAGGCGTTCGAATAATTTTTTATGCCATTCGCTAACAAGGATAAACTTGTTAATAACCTCTTTTGGAAGTTTATATTGTAATTTAGTTTGAAAAGTTTAAATAATAGATTCAGGCGTTACTTTGCGGAAATCCATTGCAAAATATCAGAATGAAAATATTTAGTAACAATTCCGCGAAAAAAACCTTCTCCGATAAGTTCTAACAAAATGTAGTCCACGTTGTAGAAGAAAACGACGCCAACTACAAAATGAAAAAATACCTATCAAAGCAAGACGTCAACTAGTTTCGTCTCTCCACGAGACATCATCAGGACACCACAATACTCGACCTTAAAAAAGTTTGTTAATTAAGATTTAGGAAGTATAAGAAGGAAACTTTAGAGTACTAGTATTCTATGTAAATAACTATTCAAATTAGTTATCTCTTTAATCAATACACTATAGATATATTATATTAAACATATTAAGTATATCATTCATCTAACACCCATAATACGCAACCTCTGCTTAGCTTGGGGCTAGAATTGATGCTGTGTGGATTGTCCAGCCTCATTTATTTATTTATTATCTTAAATACACAGTTATAACTTGGACCTTTAATAAAATTATGTAGTTATTATAAAGTCTTTTATGACCCGAAATTGATCAACCAACACCATATTATGCGAGAAAATTCTCGGACTCAAATTCACAACAACGAAATCAGAACTGAAGCAACCCGATCGGAAGTATTGCTCAACCAGTGTCTGAAGTGGAGTTTGATCCACGTTGATCCTCGATCTAAGCCTGAAATGGGTCCCGGCAATCTCTGGACATTTTTCTCACTATAAAACGGAACAATGTTTTCTCCCGGGGACGAAGTTGAGAACTCAGTAACGCTTGAAACAAAGCCAAGTTTAATTGGATTTTACCTGTATTTTATCTGTATTCACGCCTAGGTTTTCACAAAACGATTTAATTTCCATCTTTCTGTTCAGCTGGTCGAATCAAATGTTTTTTGTTGTAGTCTATAGTCCTTCGTTAGACCACAATCTCACCAGATGGAAAGTGAAGATGTGGCCGACGGTGTATCACGAAGGTCTAGAAGATACCTATTCACTCTTCTCTTGAAGAGATCCAGGTTGTAATTGACGGGAAAACAGCAGCAGGGAGCATGTTCCAAACCCCAGCGGTACGAATGATGAAGGTGGAGAAGAACCGCTTAGTGCGAGTGGACGGTATATCCACCAAGTAATGTGCTGTGCGTCTGCTTGTCCTGGACTGACAGGGGGATGGTGGTATCAGGTCATGAAGTTCCTATGAGCATTTCCCGAAATGTATCCTTTAAAAGATCGACAGAAAAGCGACCTTGCGGCGGTTTTCGAGATTTTTGACCTTGGTCTCTGTAAGGTACAATGTTATGTATTCGTGACTTTATCATTTATACCAGCCTCGCCGCTCATTGGCTCATTTTCTTTGCTTTTTTTTCGTAATCATAATGTAGCCAGTAAGCAGCGAACATATTAAGAGTCAGTCAAAATGCATCTTAATTGACCAACAAGTAAACAGAGGATTATCATTATCAGATGATTTTCACACGCTGCTAGACATATTGCATCTTCTCGATTCTGTGTTTCGCCAGTCTGTGCTACCCTATGACTTACGAATGTCATTAACCTAACGCGCCAGTGGCCATCCCCTGTTTTAGCCCCTGTCTTTGCCATCACAAGCGGCTTTTGGATATAATGTGATTGATTTGATTTTGATATACCTACCTAGCTAGGGGTAGGTAGGTACCTACTGGACCAACCTCGTACCTAGATACTTCAATGAAAGCGAACACACCAGACAGTTTTAGTGCCCGAAAACCTGCTTAATTGCAATTTAATTTAATTGTGGTTTTGTAACCCGACTTTATTAATGCCTGATAAGGCCTACATAACTATTAATTCGTGGAGTCATCCGTAACTATGTGAGTATCCGACCAAACCATAGCAGGAATGTCATTTACAAAACCACAATGTGGCTTTTAAACGAATTTACACGAAACGTGATCAATTTTAAAATTGTTCTCTCGAAAATCTAGAAAATTGGAATTTTTTTATACGATTTTGGACGGAATCGGACATGGTCTCAAAGTATGTGACTTGTATTTGGTGTTGACACGCATAAGGTTTATAGTTAACCCACTTAAATTACCATTATAACCGTAATTGTCGTAATCCGAATTCGTCAAAATAGGTACGATAGTTTTTATGGTAACAAAGATTTTCAATTTAAATCCTATGGTTCGATACAGGAACTTAGCTATGTTGGCAATTTTTTAACGGTTTAAAACATAAAAACGTGGTAAAGGCACTTTCGTAGCCCTGAATCTGACATCTAATCTGATTCAGTGCACTTCAAAAAGCCCTCAAAGCTATTCAAAATCAAATTGAACAAGTTGCCAGCTACGCCAAATTTTCGGCCAAACATTAGCGAACAAAAAGCTGAACATGCTCATGTTAACATTATTCAATGTTCGCACCAACACCGGCTTCGCGACAAGCTTTTGTATCATTGAATCAAAGTTTGCCGAGTGGACACTTTGCTCGCTAATTTAATATGCCACAAAGTGTTCTGTGTCCGAGAGGTTTTAATTTCATAATTTAAATTGCGAGACCAACACCTAGGTAAGTCAAATAGCTTGATCAGTTTTTTCACGCAAACCAATAGATACCTATTTTGGTAGTAGCGTATAGAAAAGCGTAGCCTTAGAAGTTTTAAAAGTTTTTCCAATTTTCTCCAACTTTAAATTACAAAGCACAGTTTTACCAGGTCTCTTATTTTGGAGACTCACATATTTTCGAGTGTGTTTAATTGTGTAGTTCAGTCACTTTTAAAAGTAACAGCTGATTTTCAACAAAATCTAGTTGAAGCATCCACTTCAACCATTCGTTTGATTTTACCAACTGACTGTACCTACATGGACATATCTGTCACTGTTCAAAGCTTCAATTCATGTAGGTACAGTACTTTTCAAAGTCAGAAACTGAGGCTAAATTTCGCGAGTCTAATACAAAAACGAAGTGGTCAGCATACATGCGCAACTTGTCAGCTTCAGTCGGACACATTCCACATTAAATTTAGATATCGAAGCGCTCGTATATTTGACCTAGCTGTTCAAACACAGCTGCGCTTTAGCACTTGTTTGCGACAAGTGGAGGCAAAAAGACCATCGCAGATAACAGTTTCAGACATTTTTATTCTGTTCCCGCACTAAGATCTTTCCTCGTAGTTTGCAAGACTTTGTGCACTGAACAATTCTCGGTTTGAGATGAATACCAATTGCTATTGTTTTTGTAAAACTGCGAATGCTTTGGAGAAATGTAAAAAATAAGCTGGCATAGCGACTATGATGCTCATTAAGATACAGGCTTTCGTCCGTGGCTACGCTCAAGTAGCTGGAAAAAATAGCTTAATTATGGCCTACATGAAAAATGTGGCAGAGTCCAATGACTTAGCAGAATTCATTACTACTGGTTAAAAATGTATATAACAGTAATTAGTTTATGTTTTACACATAAACTTCGACAATGTATAATCTCACATGAGCAGCGAAAAATGTTAAAATTTGAATGCGAAAACGAACTAGAGATCAATTACACGAAAACATTCAAAACGAAAAACTGTATCGAGCTTCTGTGCTTTGCTTCGATGATACCAACGTCGTTAAATATTTTTCACCAATATTCATTGGGTTTTGTTACCACTTTGTATACAAAAAATATCCAGGTTTTTGAATCGGTGTATACATGCAAGCAAAAACAAATGAAATATGAAATATTTCATTTGTTTTTAACGAAACGTCAGGTTATAAACAAAATATAAAATATACGCGATCAATCCGGTTAAAACAGTGTTTTATTATATGAAATACTAGCAGCGCCTCGCGGTTTCACCCGCGTAGTTCCCGTTCCCGTGGGAATTCCGGGATAAAAAGTAGCCTATGTCCTATTCTAGACTATAATCTATCTCTGTGCCAAATTTCATCCCGATCCGTTTTGCCGTTCTGGCGCGGTAAAGGAACAAACATCCATCCATCTATCCATCAATCTAAACTTTCACGTTTATAATATTATATTACTAGCAGCGCCTCGCGGTTTCACCCGCGTAGTTCCCGTTCCCGTAGGAATTTAGTGATAAAAAGTAGCCTATGTCCTATTCCAGACTATAATCTATCTCTGTGCCAAATTTCATTCCGATCCGTTTTGCCGTTCTGGCGTGATAAAGGAACAAACATCCATCCATCTATCTATCCATCCATCCATCTATCTAAACTTTCACGTTTATAATATTAGTGAGATAATAATGAGATTGTTGGTAGCAAATAAAATTGGAAGGTTAGTTACTACTAACCTTCCAATTTTATTTGCTACCAACAATCTTTTGTAGAGAATAATATTTTGTAGAGAAACCACCAAGGAGTACTGTCCTTGGTGGTTTCTCTACAAAATATTTTACTAACTCGCTATCTTTCGAAGCTTATCCTAGTTCTCGAAGCTAGACACGTTGGAGTGATTCATGTTTGCCACATGCTTCACTCACACCGCATCTCAAGCTGCAGCTGCTTGGCAAGATTCAATTCATTCCTACATCCTAGTGTAAATAAATAATTTTTGTAAGGGTTTGCTTCGGTCTTGAAAGTTTGCTGTCAATTGAAGTTATTTTACAGATGGACTAAGATAATGAGTATCTGGCGCAGCGCATCAACATTGCTATACAGCGGGGCAATGCAGCTAGCGTCTTGGGCACGCTTCCGACTGGTATTGATATGGATCAGTTGAGATCAGTCTTCCCTTCGACAGTTATAATAAAAGGTGTAGGCAAGAATAAAATTGTAATTATTACCTACCTAAAACAAAGCCTACGGTAAATAATCTACCTACACAGTCAAAAATATCTCGTCTCAAAAATATCCCACTCCAAGCTTATAAGCCTAATTATCTTAAAGCTCGACTCTCAAGCTCAAATGAGTTTGGCTATAAAAATACCCATTAAAGTTATACTAACTGCCTCCAGGCATTTAACAGTAATACTTATAATGCGCCATTTGTTTGTATTAACAAAATTTTGCTAAATTTGTTAGATTTATGGAACATTTCAAAAGTCTCAGCGACTCATTGGTTTGTTTAAAAAAAAACTGTTCGTTTGTATTATGAACAGAATATTGTATAAGGTACAAATTTGTCTGACTACCGCAAACATAAACTGTGTAGCGGAGTCTGTGCTCTCCTCCGAGAACAAAATGATTGGGTATGTTCCGTCTTGAAAGAGAAAAAAGGAATTATCTAGTATAAACTTGATAAAGTAACTTATTTGATTGTGTGTTCATATGAGTGAGTGCAAAGCTCCTGAGGACACCGGTCTCATAAGAGTCCGGGCAACCGGAGTTACCATGTGAGTGTCTTTGTGTGTGGTGGGTGTATGTGTGTGTGTGTGTGTGTAGGTATGTGAGTGTGGTGCTCCTGAGGACACCGGTCTCATAAGAAGGAGTTACCATGTGAGTTTGTTTGTGTGTGGAGGGTTGGGTGTGTGTGTGTGTGGTGTGAGTGTGTGCAGGTATGTGAGTGTGGTGCTCCTGAGGACACCGGTCTCATAAGAAGGAGTAACCATGTGAGTTTGTTTGTGTGTGGAGGGTTGGGTGTGTGTGTGTGTGGTGTGAGAATGTGTAGGTATGTGAGTGTGGTGCTCCTGAGGACACCGGTCTCATAAGAAGGAGTTACCATGTGAGTTTGTTTGTGTGTGGAGGGTTGTGTGTGTGTGTGTGTGGTGTGAGAATGTGTAGGTATGTGAGTGTGGTGCTCCTGAGGACACCGGTCTCATAAGAAGGAGTAACCATGTGCGTTTGTTTGTGTGTGGAGGGTTGTGTGTGTGTGTGTCGGTATGTGAGAGTGTGATGCTTCTGAGGACACCGGCCCCATAAGAGTCTGGGCAACAAAACAAAATAAAACTAAGGTTTATGACAAATTATTGTAGTGTGTAAGCCACTCGGGGTACCTACTCGAATTTTTAATAACGGTGCTAGAATCAGTAGGAAGTCCCAAAGCTTTTCGACACGTCGGTTTCTTGATTTCGTAGATCAGATCGTTAGAGTATTCCTGTACTAAGAAAGGTCGCGGGTTCAAGTCACGCCGAAATCGAAAATTTTAGGGATATTATTTTATTTCTAAATTTCTAAAAGAAAACTACCCAACGAGCATCTAAAATGTATGAGTGATTCGCGAGTGTATATATAAGAGACACACTTATACATACACTCGCGAATCACTCATCTTCGCGCACGAAGATAGACACATATGAAAATCTGTTTGTTGAATTGAGCAGCTTCCAGATCCTAGTTGTTAGTTCACCAGAAGCACGCTGTATTTTAAATCTCCAAAACCCGGTCTTTTCTCCGTCTAACTTTTTACTGAAAATGTTTAAAGGATCCTTTAACGTCGAAGATATCGTTTTCTTAAATCAATTTAAAATAGCTCTCTTAAGTTCAACCGTTCGGAAATTGATTATTCTTGACTGTTAATTTAAATACTTGAATTCGTTACACGCCTTTGATCAGGCTTTGTGAAAATACACTTTTTATTTGATAGGTTTCCAGTCCTGACTTTAATGGATTTTTCATTTAACACTTTGCTATCGACAAATGGCTATTTTTATTAAAACTTTACTTTGATTATAGTGGAATTTCTAGACTTGGGAAACCAATTTTGATATGTTTAAAATGCTTTTATTACTGCTGATCGTCGAGACTTGAAATTTTTGACCTGTTGCTATGTCTTTCTGCCCGATCCTATGGTCAAAAAAATACGCAAAAAGTTTTATGAATAGTCACAACGCAAACAAATTGCGTTGTGAGCAAAAAATTGCTAAAAAGTTTTTTTCAGACAGACAGACAGATTTCATTTTATTTAGTTATCTACACTACTTATAATAATAAAGAGTAATAAGTAATAATTATAAAGAGGAAATAATAATTATAATTGTTTGTTTGAATTGAATAGGCTCCGAAACTACTGGACCGATTTGAAAAATTATTTCACCATTAGAACCCTACATTATCTCTGATGAAGATATGCGATTGAATAAACCCGTGTGAATTCGGGGCGGACCGCTAGTAAAGAAAAAGAGTTGATTTGAAAAAGTCTATTTTCTGGAAGCTTAAGTTGAAAGGCAACTCCAAAAAGTTGAGTGCTGAAATTTTTTAAATACGATTAGAACGGGTTTTTTGCTGAATTTCAAATGACTTTGACTAAAGTCCGCATGGATGAAATTGCGAGCGAATAAGGTAGTTAATAATAATAATAATAATAAAGCGTTTATTTCAGAACAAGTTACATTCCATATTATTGACAAAAAGGAATAGATATTAGTGAAGCTATATCAGGTATAATATTATATAGTTTAACTTTTAACAATAGTTAAACTATATTTGCGTGCCTTAAATAAAGGAGCATGATTACAAGATAGGTTAAAACAGGGGCCCAAATATACAAGGAAATCGATTTAAGTGGAGCCGTTATAAAATTATGCAAATAGCTTAAATTATTTAGCATATTAATGCTAACGCGACAGCTTCAGGCACGTGCTACAGACTCTAATCGCCTTAAATAACGCCTTTAATTGTAAAACCCAACCGCTGGGGCAAACGTGTTCCTGAGTTGAGACCGCGTATCAGCAAACATAGTGAAGGACGCCCTCAGGTGAGGCCTGCGAATGTCTGCTGGCAGATGCTGGATGCTTTTTTTTATTGGTCAAGCGTTTGGCCTCCATCTCACTTGTTATGTGATGATGTGGCCTAAGATGGAGCACGTTTTCCCAGGAGGAACTTATTCACCCGGATTTGAAGACCCAAGAATGTACTCCGGCGGGAAAACAGACGCTGGAAGCTCATTCCAGTCTTTGGCCGTGCTTATTAAGAATGTAAAGCAGAATTTTTTGGTTCGACACTGAGGTATATCGACCAGGTACGGGTGGTATTTTTCTGTGTGTCTGTTGGTCCTATGATGGAATAGAGAAGATGGGATGAGGTCGTGCAAAGCTTGCGCATAATTCCCAAAGTGATAAGTCTTGTAGAACACTGACTGACTGTATGCTCAAGACCAGCAGTGGACTAATTTGGGCTGGTTCCTACAATAAGTTCGCTGAGTCGCGGTCTTTACTCAAAAATACGTTTACCCCGATTGTCGGTTAGTTATGGCCGGCCCTCTGCCACTTCAGCTAGCAAAATATTAGAGCTTTGTCGATAACCTGGGTTCTCTGTCGGATGTATTCGTTACGAATCCTTTCCTTCTGAGAAACTCCGAGCATAGCTCTTTCCATAGCTCGCTGAATGGCTTTGAACTGGTGAACCAAACCCTACTGGTATTCTACTCGTACATTGGATTTCTTTTTATTTAAATTTGCAAGAAGGTTTACCTTATGTAGGTAGTACCTGCATTCACACAACAGAGAACATCACTTTATTTTTTATTTTATTTTTTTACCTATTTTTGTTTTTGATGCATATCGGGAAGCTCACACCAGCATCATTCAATACTTTATTATTATACATATACAAGTTCACAGCACTACTGCAAATCCTCGCTGTCTCACCTACTATTATCGCACCTACTATACCATCCGCTATCTTATTTATATTACCTGTTCACACTACAATACATTACATATATACCTGCTAGTAATTTTAACCCGTATAATATTTTTTGCTTAATATCTATCATGTATTTAATTTTTATTTTATTTTCTTTCGTCACCGAATCGCTGTCCGTTACGTCAATCAGCTTTAAGGTTTTTGGCTGAAAAACAGCGCTGAGCAGAAACTGTTCAGCACACGCTGAGCCAACCCCTTTTTCGGCGCAGGGTCATGGAGGCAGAGTCACCTTATTCTTACTACCACCCTTTTGTGTCACCTTACCTCCATGTTAAATTTGTTCTTATGTTCCGCTTTATTTTATATTTGTGTGTACCTGTGTCCAAATAAATGTTTTTCTATTCTATTCTATTCTACAGTGAGTAAGGCTTTGTAGTCGATGAATTAAATTAAATATGGTGTAATTAATAAAGTTGATTAATTTGAATAATAAGTTTTCTAATCAAGTTACATTTAACTTCCATTAGATACCTATGTTTGTGGTCAGTTCTGCAAATTTAATTTATCAGCTTTTAAACAAATGTAATTAAATTACGGCGTGGCCATAGGCTTAAGTGGTGCCCTCGTTGGACATTTTTGGATGATAAATGAGCGTAGTTTTACAAACGTACAAAGTGGGGTTAGAACTTGAGGTTTACCTTATAAACAATTAAATATGATTGATAGCTTAAATGCTATTCGCTGCAATATAATTATTTAACACGCTGTGCCCTCGGATTTATCCGCGTTCATGTCACAATTTTATGAGTTTTAATTTATATGTTGCGTAACACTTATTACTTTTTAAAAATAAAAACAGGTAGGTAGATTATATTATAGCTTGCAATAACATCAGCTATCTGTAAGTGAACGTCCCGTCAAAATCTGTCCAGCTGTTTCGGAGATCAGGCGGAAAAATAGACAGACAAAACTCGTAAACAAAATTTTGCTGGTTTAGTACAGCGTGTTCTTGTACATGCATTTATTAAAAAGTTTGTACGTAGTAACGCACGATAGGCCGCTCCGACTGCCAAAAGTTAGGTAACGCTGTCATGATGGCCATCTACGGTCAACAAAATATTAGTCCATTCGAAAAAAAAAACAATTAGCAATTTTATTTTCAGTAGTTTTTTGTTATCCCTTGACCACGACACAGTGTGTAAGCCTGTCGAATAATCGGGAGAAATAGGTAAATAAACGCGATAATACCCGTCATGGTATTAATAATTATAAGCAATTTTAGCTTACCTACTATTGTACAACTTCAAACGAATATTAAATCAATGTCAAACTGGCACTCGGGGGTTTGATACGTACGTTATCCTTCCCTCTACTTAACTACATATTAACGTAAGGTATTAAAAAATAGCTTATAATAGGTATCACAAACTGTACGATGGATTTTTGACATTTCCTTTGTTCAACGTAATAATAAGATAAAATAGGTGGCGGAGCTAGTTTGACCCATATCACAGCCTTAACTTATAACTGTAGGAACCCGTACTGTTTGACATTACAGCCAGAACCGTCAATTTCTTCTATTTCTATAGATGTTAGATGGCAGGAGGGCGTTGTTTACCCATACACAAGTCAGCGTCTTAACTGTACACCCCTAACTAGCCCCGCGAGATGCATCTGATTAAAATCTGCTTAAAAATAAAATGTATGGCCCGATTGCGTTTAGGCCTAGCTTCGTGATTTATAACCAAGATAAAAATTTATGGGAAACACGGGTTAGACAGAAATGGGCATTAAAAAAAAATAGAGATTTTGATTTAGTTGCAAATTGTAATTCTGGACCTTATACTTAGACTGAAATAGCATACAGACTCGTTTCACCCCTGAAATTTTGCGTGTGTGAAAGAGCTATTATTTCATAAAATCTGTAGGTAAACTAATAAGCAATAACACAAAACCTAACAACAACCCCTCGACCACCGGCACGTACAGTTACGTACAAAGCGTTTATCGGAATACAATTGGCATATTTGCGGGGACACAAGTGGCGTTATTCCAGCCTTGCCTCACATTCTACCCCATAAGTGGCTGGCTGGCATACCTGGAGTATTAGGTTGGACTACACTGATGTGTGACGCAGTCTGGTAGAATTCGCACCACCCCAACTCTTTTCGCGGGTGCCGGATGAGGCGACTAAGAGATATCCACAGAGTCGGGTAGCAGTGCCCCTTGCAAAATTGATCCAACACAAAACTGTGATCCCTAATCCGCAAGCCGCATGGGGAATTTATCTCATATGACTACAGCCATTAACGCAGTCACTGCCCAGCCTTTAGGCTCTGCTGATGCTTATAAACAAGTTTTGTGGGCCTTAATAGTGTTAGATTAAAGTGTTTATTATATTTATTTTGTGTTTGAGATAAAAACGTGTGACGCTTTTTTGACACCAACTAAAAAAAACAAAAAAAAAAATTATTTCAAAGAAAAAAAACGCGCAAGTCTTTATTATAGTGCAAAATTGTGTGCGCAAACACAGGTGCACTGTGTTTGCATACTCTCGTCCAAAATCGTCCTTGTACTATAAAAAAATTTTTAAAAAAAATTGCTGGATAATTCACACAGCATTATCTAGCCCCAAGCTAAGCAGAGCTTGTGTTATGGGTACCAGATAACTGATATACATAATACAATACATAGATAGATATTTTTTATTATACATAGAAAACGACCAGAACACCCTGAACAAATGTCTGCAGATCGTACACAAATTTGACCCTAGACGGGAATCGAACCCGCAACCTCCTGCGTCGCAGGCAGACCTTCGCCCACCGCGCCCCAGAGGTCGTCAAAATACTGATTCGAACTTACAGCTATGGTCCAATGTCAAAGTGCGTCGTACTACCATACCCAACTATCGGTTTTCGAAATGGCTCTATCTAATATGCTAAGAGATTCTGGGACTGATATTGGATGATATTAGATATTGTGAGGGAGTTGAAAGCTAGGTTTCTAGTTCTGCGTAATTGCTCAAAAGTTCTTGAACTCTACCTAGCAATGTAGTCTGTACTTTTAATAATCTAGAGACGTAAATTTGTAAATTTTGTTGGGTTATCTCAAGCACTTTTCGATCGATTCATTTATCATTAGAAAACGGAATGTGCGCCATTTTAAATAAAGATAGGGATATGATTTCGTGTTCATAGGAGCAGGACAAAGCATACGAGATGAAATAAGTTCCCAAAAAATTTCGATTTCGGTGGAACTCGAACCCGCACCCCACCGTCAGTACGGGTGTGCTCTAACCAACTAAGCCACGAAACCTTAGTCACTGCAAATAACGCACTCAATGAGTGCGTAATTGTATTCCATTCTAACTGAGACAAGCATCTCCGTGCTTGCCGTAATTCAAGATAACCACCTAAACACAGGATGCTGGATGCGGCAACCTGAAGACAGGGCGCTGTGGTGCTCATTAGGGGAGGCCTATGTCCAGCTGTGGACTAATATAGGCTGATGAAGATGATGATGATACGACGCTGATAATATTGATTCTCAAACTATGTTAGGTTCCTATTTGTATTATCCCGTTGTTCCGGTCTGCTCAGTGAATTGTGAAAAGGCGTCATTCCAACATCTACCAAAGCGAATCAAAGGTAAGCCTTTGATTCGCCGAGCCTTTCATGAAATGCTCTTTAGATGACCGGTTGCCAGATTTGCGAGCCATTCGGATATCGTCAAAGGGACTGTTCACATTTATGCAACTGACTTTGCATTGGACGTGATATATTGTGTGAAACTTTGTATTGTATTGTGCTTTGCATTGTAGGTTCTATGTGTTAAGCCCGATTATCCGGTTAAGAAGAGCCTCTACATCCTTTTCTTTACCTTTTTTATTTAAATTATGTAAAAAATTTGATTTGTTAAACCCAATTGTATGTGTATGTTTCATGTGACAAATAAATAATTTACTTACTTACTTACTGAAAGGAAAGCTATTACCACATTTAAATTGTTAGTAACTAGTTTTTGCCCGTGGACTCTTTTCCTGGTTCAAAATTCGGCCTATTTATACAGAAATCTTTTTTTAAAAGTAGCCTATGTACAGACTCTTTACATAGGCTACTTTTAAAATCATCTTTTAAAATCCTAAAAAGTCTGTACTACAGACTGAAGGCGCGTTTCCAATGTGTCGTCACGACAGAAAGTCATGCAGATAAAAAACAAATCGACTAAGAAAATCTTTTTAAAATGTATGTAAGATCCTCAAAAGCAATTTAATTATGAATCTCGCATTTATTTACCAACAAACACGATTTTTAAAAACCATTTACACTAGTTGCATTAGATTAAAACACAACAAGATCGCCCGATAATCACAGGCTTGCTTTTTCCACCGCATCTTGCCGTTTTTAGAGGAAAAACTACCTTATCTACTGCATACCAACACCTAGCCAAACATAGAACAGGATGAGCGAGAAGGTAAATAATTCCTTCATGAACCTTCGTGATTCACCGTCGACTATCTAGGTATGCTAGGTAGTTTAATGTCATTATTATTAAATGTTAACTACAGTAGTCAAGGTGCATTAAATGTTAAGGAGAACTCAGTGCCTAGACAAACCTAACATAGGCTTTAAGGCACTACTAACCAATTTATGTAACCAATGTTTTTTATGAATAAATTATATATCTATCTATCTATCTATCGACTACATTTTTATTTCCATTAGCAATGATTTATCGTTGCACGAATATGCCAATTATAAAAAAAATATAATATAGGTACTCGGAGTTTCTCTATGTGACAGAATCCGAAAATCCGCTTATGAACGAAAGTCACCGACATAGCTTTTAGTAATCTGAAGTGGTAATGGGCAGGTACTCTCAGAACTGAACTGAACAAAGTTTTCGTTCCTTTACTCATGTGGTTGGTCCACATGAGTAAAGAAACGACAACTTTGTCTCAGCTCCGTTTCTTTACTCAAGTGGTCAGTACGGTTAACATGGCACGCTTTGAAACCATGTTGACTTTGAGCATAGATAAATAATTTGCAAAACGTGCTAGCACAATTTAATGTTTATTAATAAGCCATTAAAATCCATTTCGTATGTTATATTAAAATAAACATTAACAACAAACACCAACCAAATTAACTTCAATTTAAAATTAACCCCTGAGCTACAATATTAATTTCAATAACATTAACAAATAAATCCTTATTAATTAAGCAAAACACAAATTATTAGCGGTGTAAAATTACATGAAATAACAGACGCCTTCGAAACGCAGATTAGCTTTAAACCAGTTAAGACACGAGTAAACAAAGTATCTGAGTTAATTTTCATAAGAGCGTGGTGCGATACAATACGGTACAAACGACGAATAAAGTTTTTTAACTTCAACAGCAAACGTAGGTAGGTACGTTTGCTGTTGAAGTAGTCTTGTAGGTATAAGACTACTGCTGAGTTAAAGAAAATCAAAAATATCAAAAGTCAGTAACTTCATTTCTTACAAAATGCACTGTTTAATTATTGCTCTGAGATGCACTGTGACGTCAATTTTTATACATAAACAGCTTTAAGAAGCTAGCATCTTGGGCACGCTTCCGACTGGTATTGATATGGATCAGTTGATACTGCAGCTACTTGTAGATTGTTTGCAATAGTCTGCAGTTAGCTCAATTATTTTAATTGTAAATACTAGTTTTAATTTAATTCTATTATTTGATTGAAACAGCTTTATAAATAGTAATTATTATCAAATAAGAATGAAGATGTTATTGATTTTGTTTGCAATTTTTTATCCACTTGTGGAAGAAGCGAAAAATAAACCACTGGTAAGTTTATATGTACATTTAATACTAAAAATAAAATATTATTTGCCTGTCCAAGTCTAAATACAATGTGATTTAGATACAGGTCACTATTTATATAAAACTATCTAAACTTAAGATTATTTTCTTTAAATAATCGGTGCGGAACTGGGCGACATCTGGCGAAGCATTAACATCATTGATGTAATCATCTATGATCTTGTAAAACCTCCTATGAAACCACTCATAGATAAGGTTTCTTAGTTGCTTCTTTACTTTAGTCTAAATACCGAAGCGACAGAAATCAAAAATATCACTTTATTTCCGTGTCAGTGTTTTATTGACGTTTTCTAAGTGAACATTTTTGTATTTATGGAATTTTTGATTTGACTTGATTTGATACATCCTAATTCCCAAAATTGGTCGCATCCAACTGAGATGAAATTACTAAGTAGATAAATAAGTAAGCAGATTTGATTTCCTAACAGAATGTATAAATTGCAATACCGACGAATCGTAGATGATCTAAATAATAAACAAGAATGTTAAAGATACTTGAATAACGCGGAGAATTTTTTGGCATAAAAGATGATAATGATGATTAAAATTGTATTTTTTTTCAATAATGTAGCTCTTAACACTTTATTATAGGTAATACGTGTAGGTTAGTCACTTATGTTCATAGTCTTCATTTTACTATTCTGATAACTACCCGTGAAAACCTTCGATAAGCTTACCGGTAATTATCAATTTGTCACTCTGTGTATAAAAGCTTTTGGTTTTCCATCAAATAAATAAATAAATAAATAACCTCAGTGACTTAAACATACTGAATTTCAGACCCAATTCCGGTAAACTCTATCTACCAATCCTTGGAATTCATATCCTTCGTAAATTAAACCTTACGTTTAAACCTTACAAATCCACTGCGCGTTACAACGCACAGTGGATTTGTAAGGTTTAAGGTTTTGGAGGCTACAGCCTCCTGTATCTGTTTCAATTCCAAACCGTTTCTTTATTCCGAAAATTACTTATTATTTTTAATATCGACTGTTCCGGCCGTCAGAAACTTCTCTAATTTTTTCTACTTCCCGTGTTCCCTTTTGTGTCAGTCCAATGAATTCAAATTATCTTTCTCAGATCAAAGCTTTCTTAAATAGGTTTTTATATATCACGCCAAAACAGGTTGTTATTAAATTATTTTTAGGGTTCAATACGATTCAAAGGGAACGCTAAATGATAATATATTTGCATAAAGTCAGTGTCGCCTGGACTGTTACAGTCTGCTGAACATAGACAAGTTCAGTCCAAATGAAGTAGTTTTTGCCATTATCACAAGACTTGGCAGGCAGATTTGTGACCGCAGCGGAGGTGTTGATTATCACTCAGAAGCGCTTGTTCCTCTGGTAGGTTCTCTTAGTATGCTCCTACGACATCCACGGGCTGAGCTGGACGAATCGATTCAAATAATACGTGCGCCATTGCATATTTTTTAAATTACTATCATATTATACCGAATGTAACAAAAATGAAGGACCAAACTTTCAGGGGGGCTTAGCGTTGATCACAGAAAAAGTAATTAAAAAAATTCCAACATGATATAAAGATCTGAAATCGATAAATATTGGTGAGTATCTGGCACAGCGCATCAGCATTACTATACAGCGGGGCAATGCAGCTAGCGTCTTGGACACGCTTCCGACTGGTATTGATATGGATCAGTTGAGCTACCTGTAGATTTTTGGCAACAGTCTGCAGTTAGCTCAATTGTTTCAATTGTAAATACAAGTATTGATTTAATTCTATTTTTTGATTGTAATTTTCTTTGTTAATAAATATTGGTTTACTATGTCACGTGTACTACAGAAAGTATTAATTTATTGCACCAAATTTGATATGAGTCAAGTAGCCTATATTGTGTTGTATGCTTTTGTGATTGATAAAAGCTATAATTGTTTATGTAATCCGTTGAATAATTAAGTAGAGTATGTCAGCGCAAACGAAGCACCAGTATTGATAAATTAATATTCGTTTCATATCGTCGTGAAAATTTAAAATAATTGGACACGTTATTGTGTGTTAATTAATCCTATCAATTGTATACACACGAAAACACAATCTATCCACGTTCTATCTTGTAATAAATCGAATTAAAGCTAAGAAATAATGCTGTTAATTACTTGAGGTGCTTATGTACGTGTTAAACGTGACATAAATACATCAGCTCACCTTATAATGGACCAGATTGAGTTCGTAGACATTTAGTTTAAATGCGAACATAATTATGATTATACATTCACCTAAACCTTACCTTATCACACAACTGTCTATATTGATCTCTGATAAACGCTCTATTGGCTTTTGTGTCATGGGGTCATGACCATAATCCCCACGCTGGCCATGCGGGTTGGGGTTTGCAGTTCGTTGGTAGATCTATTCTGCAAGAGGCGCTGCTATCCGCCCCCCGGTGGATATCCCTTTGTCGACATCCGCTGGAAGAGTTTGGGTGGTGTTAATTCCAATCGGAAAAAACATCTCACAAATATGATAATTGCGAGAGTTTGGATGGATGGATGTGTGTTTGTCTATGTCCAGCAGTGGACTGATATAGGCTGATGATGATGATGATGATGTACGTTTGTTAATACTTCACGCTTAAACGAAAGAACAAATCCTTTTTTCTGGAACTAACAGCGCCATATACAGGGTGCCCCACGGCTATGACACTGGAGGTAAACGGGTTCCCGGTTCAGACAGGTGATTATTAAAAAATCTTTGAATGCAGTTTAAATATTATAAACTGCATTCAAAGATTTAAAAAAAATCAAAATTAAGACTTCTCTCAGTAACATTTTCTATCTACAATATTTAAGATACTTTCTCTCCATTTGGCATAGCCGTGGAACGCCATGTATACCCGTGTTATCATCATCATCATCATCATCCGCAGCCGGTTTTGCCCACTGCTGGGTAAAGGCCTCCCGAAGTTTGTGCCATCCACCACGGTCCTGCGCTAACCGCCTCCATTGACGCCCTCCGACGCGTACTACTAGCGTTGCAAGGCGAGATGATAGGTGGAGCCAAACAGCAAATTATTGGTGGCCAATTATGGGAAAAAGAAACGTCGGACACCCAGCTGCAAGGTGGGTCGATGACATAGTACCCGTGTACAATAAGAAAATTAACAAAAACTCTCTCAACGATACCGGCGCCTACTAAAAATGAAAGCAAAGGTTAAGTGATCATACAATTAACAACGCGAATCCATCTAGAAACAGTCCCTCAGCAAAAATCTAATCATTTTAAAAGGCCAAAAGTGACGGATTCCAATTTGAACAGGAAAGCGGACGTCATTAGCCCGAATCTCTACCGGACGTGACGTCACGGTGCCGAAGGCGAACTACGTGCCGGACGCACCACACTTCGGATTAAGGAAATGGGCGGGAATAACAATTTACCCACTTACCCTTCAAGTGCTTCGAGCAAGTGATTTTATGAGTAATTATTTTAGTGGTAATAACTCATTACCACCCTTAAAAATTATCACCGAGTGATAGGATTGTATCACGCGTATTTAACGTAGAGTTTTCATAGAAAAATGTTGAGAAATAGTTCTTCAACTTCAACTTCTTTCTTAATGGCGCCGCTTGCTTTTCGCTCCGACTCTACCAGTGTCAGTAAAGAGTGTCATAAACTTCGATAGCATGATCGGTTGACCCAAAGATCCTAGGAGCCTACGTACCTATCTTTGAGTTGACTAGAATGAAAAGAGTCTGACTATGACTTTAAGTTTGTCAAGTTATACGGCGTAAAGCGAAGGGTGTACCAGATGCGGAGTCTATCCAGATCGCAAAATCTGGGTAGACCACGCAGTCGACATGACACCGCAATAACAGCCTCTATTTCTTCCACCAGTAGTGGACAAAAAAATTAAGTGAATAGAGCTAACAAAACTCCTAATAGAGTCCACAGGTGATCGGAATGCTGGCTTTTATTTCGGTCAACGAATTAGCATTGCCATTCAACGTGGCAATGCTGCCAGCATTCTGGGCACTTTGCCTTCTGGTGGCGGCTCAGATTTCTAGAAAATAGATTTAAGTGTAAATATTAGTTGTAATTATTGTATTCTGTTATTGTAATTTTATAAAAAAATAAAAAATTTATTGTAAATACTAGTTTTAATTTGTTCTATTATTTGATGTAAATTTTTTTTACTACTAAAAGTGAATAAAATCAATAACACATTATTTCTTATTTGTTAATAGTTAATATTTATGAAGCTGTCATCATACTAATATTATTAAATCGAAAGTAACTCTGTCTGTCTGTCTGTTACCTTTTCAGGTTGCAACGGCTGAACGGAACTCAATGAAATTTGGCAGGGAGGTATATCGTATCTTATAGAATAGAATGGTATAGAAAATCTTTATTTGTGTAACAGAGTTAAATTATGACATAGGTATTTGCTCTTATAACTAGTATTAAATTAAATATTACACAAAAAGGTCACCGGCTCAGCTTAATGCTGCTGTGGCTAAGTGCCACAGCAGCATTAAGCTGAGCCGGTGCCACAGAAGCGCTGGTTTTCAGCGGTGCCAGGGATCTTGGGGATGGACTAAGCGTCTTGAACATCGCGTGCCAAGCCGCCGGCAGATAGTAGTTTTTACCCGACTACCAACAGGGGAGGGTTATTATATAAATATGTTATACAGACATGAAAATGAGCTGCTATAAAATTCAAGTTTCTAAAAGACATTCTTACTTAATTAAATAAATAATATAAGGTAAGTAGAAGCTCCCGGGATTACGTTGAAACGTGCTTTTATTATCCCCACAAGTAATTAAGCACTCTAGATCCCTGACTTTAAGAGCGAAAATGCGAATTCCGAACGTCGAGTGCAGCTAAGAAACTTTACCAACATAAATATCAACTTCTCTCAAGACTCAGTTAAGTTCGAAGCTTATAGGTAACTATTAAGGATTTGTATAATGATTCTGGAGTCGCTCAACTTTCAACGTTGAGCTAAATAACAAATTTATAGGTATTTTAATGGAATAAACACGTGTAAATTTATTGAGTAACTTCAAACGATCCTTTTTTAATAACAGCGGGAGCAGCAGCGTTTTTTTGTCAGTTTTCAATTGAATGTTTGCTCGCTCTGCGTTTTCTATTTTCCAGTACCGGGTTGCAACGTTATTTAAAATACTCTCGTAGAAGTCATATTTCAAAAGATTTTTTTTTAATCAAAATTGGTTCATTATTTTATGAGCTTAGATGCCACAGACTATCATACTCTATACACAGTACACACGTCAACCCTACCCCCTCTTTATCCCCAGGGAAGAACACTCAAACAAATTGCTTCAGAATAATATAAAAATCAGAATAAGATTTTAATCACAACTAAGCCACAACAAAGGAATTCAGAAAAGTAAAGAAAGAGCCATTGTACAAATTGATTTAAAATTGACCGAGTTTTCGCATTTCAACCGATAAAGTAAGTTCCTTCCCATTGCATTTTACTGCACCACTTAAGGTCATTTTGATTCTTATGTTTACGTTATCGTATGAGAACACAATTTTCTTTCGTTTTAAGGAAGTTCTGAGAATATTCAAGATTTTGCTAAGTTTTTATAGATTGGTTAAAAACTCTTTGGTTAAAAAAAACGAACGTTTCAAAAGCGCACAATCGCCATTAATTTTTGTCTTTACATTATCATTATAATTTATTTCTGTAATTGGCGATTTCTCCGTTCTAATTAATAATTAAATATATGACTAAATAATCATCATATAAGCCGAGCGACGTCCACCACTGGACATAATTAGGCATAGTATGTAGTGTAAGTTTATTTGTTTTCTTGTATTTTTATTTTTCGAGCCATCGTCTTTTTTGTCCCATCCCAAAGAATAAATCGGTCATAGCGATAAGGCTGCCGTTTACTCTTAGCATTCATTTTTGTACTGTTTTCTGTGTTTGTGTGGTACAATAAATAATTATCTATCTATCTATCTAAGGCTTCCCCTAGAGATCTTCTTTTACATTTTGTCCCTACGTGATTCCTTGTATAATTAATTTCGGCTTTTAACCCATGACAAAAGGTAGGTACCCTATAATTTTGACGTGTGTTTCTGTAAGTCTGAGAATGGCATCGCTGCTCCAAAATGGATAAATCAGACATTTTTTTTTTTTTTTTTTTTTTTTTAAATTTATTTAAGGGCTTTATCGCTTAGCGATAACATCACCCAAAATCAGACATTTTAACAATGAACCGTTTCGATCTAGTTTTTCGCTATATTCGCTAGAAAAATCGGTGTAGGTAGGTACCCGTTAAAATCTTCCAGTGATTCATTTTAAAATACAAGTGTTTAAATATTTTTGTAATTTATGCTTGTCACACTTGAAGTATTTTAGCTAGCTCGAAACCATACCATAAGCCATGATGTGTGCGGATGATAATGATGACAAAGAAGTACTTCTAAAGGTAGTGTTTAGTAAAGTAGTAATTTTTAAGGTAAAATTAGTAGGTAGTAATTTTGAAGGTACGAGTAGACTCATAGAACCATTTATTCACAGAAAACCTGTCAAATTTTACAACGCTGTATCAGTTGTGTCAAACAAAAACAAACAAGTTGGTAGATAAACAATTGCGTAAAGAAAATTTCCTAAAGAAAACGCAAGATACCTTTTCTTTTCATCGTGATATGAATATTTCTTTCAGCTTAAGGTACGTGTATTCAGTGTCTTTAAGCCAACATAACATACAGCTACACGTGCCAAGTTTCAATTTTATAATGTTCTCTAACACCCAACTCTCTCCTACATTTCTAACAAACTTCTAACTTATAAAATCAATATACGTCCCTTGGCGAAACGTACAGGTATCAAAACTTCTATACTCAAAGCTCTCAAGTGTAAATTCAAACCCAACCGTTCAAAAGAGTTAGATGGTCTAAATGTAAGTCGATTGGTAAGAGTTTAGAATTCCCAACGCCTTACCATAATAACACCCTAGAGGGGCAACTTCCGGCAAAATTAACAAAGTTGCCCCCACACGGGGGCACGAGTATAAATTGTGATGAAATTTGAAAATAAAAATAGGCTTTAGGAAAATTCAAAACCCGGAGCACCCTTCAGCGTGTATTGTTCGCCGAGGAGGTTTTAAAAGCAATTTAGTGGGCAAATGTGTTCGGATTACGGTGTTTATAACAAAGCTGTTTTGAAATGAGACGAACCGGATGTAAAACTTTTTGATTGTGCCGTTTTCAATCGGAGGTTGTCTATTGGGAATACAAAACGTGATTTTATTTTTTATTTTTCTCTAAGCCAGTTTCAAGATAAGTTATGAAGTTTTTTTTTAATAAACAATAATTTGAATTTGTGCGTGTATTCAAAAAGGTATGCTCCTGTCCTGCTCCTATGAATGCAAAATGCTATTCCTATCCTATCCAAAAAAGCCACCAAACACTGTGGATAGTCAAAACAAAGCGGATGCAAAATTAACCCAAGAAAAATAAACCCGAAACTTTTAAACGACAACGTCAACAGCTAAAATAACTTGGCTAAATGGGAGATTTTAAGTGAATTTTGAAGCAGGTCAGGCTAGCGGGCTAAATGGTAGAGTCTAAACTGCGTCGGAGTTTAATTAATCTGCCGCGATACCAATTAATGAGGTTCCTTAACTGGAAGGGAAGTTCTGAGAAGTTCCGCGTTAAAGTGACGTTTCATCGTAGCACTAATAACTGTCCTGTAGCAAAGATTTTTAGAAGATTAAGACATGCAGGGTTATAATAAGTGTCCAATACACATGGCAAGGTATGGAATTGAGAAGCACAGAAACGTGTTTTCATGAATATCCCGAATCATTAACGATGACAGAATCATCCGCCATTTTTTAGCAAAAACTTCATTCCCACAAAAAATAAAGCCTTTATTTTTAGGTGACCCAATTTTTTTTTATTACTGCGTTAAGTACATACATTATTTTGGTATTTTTACCCTTTAAATTAATTTTTTCGTAATTTTTTGTCATACACTTACAACTTTCACCTTGTGTTTAGCTTTATAATGGCATCAATTGTGCCTTGGACCTCTCTCCGTTCCATCCCCGTCACCGAGGCGCTCGTGCATAATCATGTTTATTTGTTGAAATGTAGGTACAGTAGGTCTTAGGCTTGAAAATAGCCTCACTACTGCCTCAAAGTGCGTGCAAAATCGACAAAGGTACTACGCGCATGTAAACACTAATAAAATGAGTGGTAAATTGAACACACAGACTTACATATTAAAAAAAAGTGCAGTACAAACACAGTACAAAGGAGAAAGGCGTACTACGCGCATGTAAACACTAATAAAATAAGTGGTAAATTGAACACACAGACTTACATATTAAAAAAAAGTGCAGTACAAACACAGTACAAAGGAAAAAGGCGATTGCAACGAACAACGAGCCGGATTTAAGCACACGGCGTAACTTATCATCCTCGCAACTAATGGTAAATTACTTCCTTAGACAATTGAACCCTAAGATTACGTTTCGGAACACCGATCAGCAGGCTCATCTCACTAATATTATAAACGTGAAAGTTTAGATGGATGGATGGATGGATGTTTGTTCCTTTATCACGCCAGAACGGCAAAACGGATCTGGATGAAATTTGGCACAGAGATAGATTATAGTCTGGAATAGGACATAGGCTACTTTTTATCCCGAAATTCCTACGGGAACGGGAACTACGCGGGTGAAACCGCGAGGCGCTGCTAGTTCTATATAAACTCATTCGAACCTCGCTAAGCTGAATCCGCAGAGAGTTTAAAGTTTTGCATTCTGTAAAACTCGATAGTGCTCCTCGGTGACGAGCGTGGTAATGAAATGAACTAAATAGAGTGAGATTTTGACATTTACGCTAAAGAATGACGTACAAGTTGGTATTCTGTAAGTGAATTCACAAATCATCTCGATACTTGAAACTCGAACTTACTTGTCAAATAAAAGGTTACAAAGGAGCGATCGAGTTTGGTCACTTGAGGGAATTCGAGTTCGAATTCGAACTTTTACAGATTAGGATAGGAAAGAAATAGGCCTATTACGGTCCATTAAAATATTTACGGTGACTCTTAATGCGCGATGGTTAAAAACAAATAAAACTTAATAAAAAAAAGTATTATATCTACAGTAGTGGTTACTCAAAATGTAGTTAACAATTTTTAGAACCACACAATGATCAACAAGCAGTCCAATAACTTGTATAGTTAAGAAATTGTTATTTTTTTTTAATCCAAATTCATTGTATCAGCTCAAGTTTTAGATTAAAATCACGTTTTATTATGAATATCTATACCTAGAACGTTTAAAAGTGTGCCTAAGTGCAAAAATCACGACTTCTGTACGTTCGGTTCATGTTAAATAACGTTTTGAAAAGTTTAATCGGTAATTACTCGGTCATTCATCATCCGAAATCGGGAATTCATAATGTTCCATGGTACACAGGTGTATCTAACTATCATATTTAACCAGAATCCCGGAAATCAGATTTAATGCAACCTTCTCCATACAAAATCAATATTGACTGGACTTAATAACTAAATAGGTATATATTTTATGTATGTTAGAATAAGGTATATATTTTATATGGGCCGTAGTTTTTAAGTATTTTACATCCTGTACTAGACTAACGTTGCCTGAAATAAATGTTTTTTATTATTATTATTATTAAATACGTATGTGGTTCGCTCATCCTTGTTTCTTGCATTTTCTTCTCTTCCTTTCTCACATTTTTAACTGTTTCACTGCCCATTTTTGATGTTTCTGGACTGGTTTCCGTAAATCCACAGGCGGGCCCTTTTTGTGTATCAGGTAGGGGGCTGTTAGTCTAACCACCCGATGTCCTCCAGGAAAGCCATCTTCCAGCAGCTCGCTGACGCCGTTACATGCCTCCCCAGGTGTCTTTGGTGTCCCACGGTGTTGGAGTCTTTGAGAAGCTATGCTATCGCACTCTACAAGCACATGCCGTCTCCTCTGCGTTCATACACTTCCTGTAGAGGGGGCTCTCCGTGATACTCAATTTAAATAGGTGTTAGTTGAGCATGCATGCGGCGTATGAATCGATTCGTCATACTCAGCTCCTGGATATCGTAAGAATTGACTAACGTGGTATTGGTGATACCAGTGGAAAGGTCTCTCACCTTTCCACTGGTATCACCAATGCGCCTGCCAGACGTAACCTGCAAAGCGCAGAGGATTTTTTCGGAAGAGGCATTTTCAGCAGTTTATGTATTGTCAGTATTAAAACAAATCAATGGATATTGATAAACCTTGTATTTATAACCAATAAATAAACTCTTGATACCACTCAATATGATTGACTACCATGATTCATTATTGGCCCAGATAAATAAAATACGAGCAAACTTTGCCTCCCAATAAATACTTAATTTACTGTATAGTTTGTAAACTTTCCTTCTGTTCAGTGTCTATTCAACTTAAGTGATTCGGATATGCTGTTTCGGGCAAAATGATTTATTATGACAGACGATCCTTTCCACAGAACAAATATCTAGAATTTGTTCTGTGATGTCTTCAATAATTTTCAGATAATGGTGCCAATTCAGTGGCACCAGAAACTAGATAATTTCACGGCACTAAATCCATATCCATCCATATTTCCATACGGCGACAGAGGGCGTAAGCTTAGACTTACTAGGTATGTACTTTTAAGTAAATTAAATGACGAAACTATAATCAAATCAATCTTTAGCACACCATGAAATATTTACAATATTTGAGTCGGCAAAATCCCGAACAAGCCTATGCTGTATTTCAGGATCGAAAGCTTCTCATAATGTTTAACAATATAGAAAAAATGGAATAAGTTCGCAAAAATTTTCGATTTCGGCGGGACTCGAACCCGCGCCCCACTCTCAGTACGGGTACGGGTTCGAGTCCCGCCGAAATCTAAAATTTTTGGGAACTTATTTCAGTTCTTAGGGATATGCAAAGTGCGGGTAAGCACTATAACAAAAAACAAAAAAAAACCTTATTATTGATAAAAAATGCATAAAAATATCGACCGATCATAAAGCAATTTGCAACTCCTAAAAATTTGGTTTCAAATTATCTTTCTAGCTAGTTAGTTTATAATTGGTTAGAGAACTCAGCCGAGACGGTTAAAATCTGCTAAAAGAATCGCATAAATATGGTAAGGTGACAACGATTACACATCTCCACTTCAAATCAGCCCAAAATCTCGACGAAATTAATAACAAAAGGAATACTTATCTCTCAGGTAAACAAAAAGATGGCGTGACATTCAGTTAAGAAATCAGCTTTATTAAAAGCAGTTCGTTATCCGCAAACGGACGGTGAAGGAAAAGATGCCTTTTTTGATTAATACCATCACTAAATCACATCTAATGTGTTAGATGCCAGGGTAAGGGAAACTGGCGGATTTCTTCCATAAACATTCCGGTAAACGCCATGTTAGGGTGATGGTTCAAGCCGCGACTACGACCGGAGACTAAGACAAGAGACCGAAACAGGAGACCAAGACCGTATCAACTTTATTTCAGGCTTTGGTATGTAGGTAGGTATGTCAGTTCGCAAGTGATACAGAGAGACCGGGAGAGGACACCGACGTACTAAAACTTGGCTTTGTATTCGGTGGTCTAGGTAGAGACAAACGTTCTTATGTTTCACGTCGTCGCCGCGGACAGCGGAGTTGACTCGGTCTCGAAAGCAAACTGAAGACCTGATCATACCTACGCAATAAAACTGCATAGAGCTGTAGTTAATATGTGCGCGAGTAGGGACATCTTAGCGGGTAGTCGAATATCGGTTACCCCGATGCGACGTGAGAAGCCGTCTTGCGGAGGTAGCCATAAGCGTAAGGCTCGGACCGAAATAAAACGTTCCGGACCAGCCCGGAATCAATCCGTCTCTCTATCAAAGATTTGAATTTTGAATGCATCCACTACATAAGATTATAGATTATAAGGGGCCATCCGATGCCGAATTTCACCCGGAAACAACCAACCAGTCAATGCAGGAAAAAAATCATTTGTTTGCTGGAGAGACGCATTAAATCCAGGCTTGTCCGGGGCCGTTTTTTTTTCAGGCGCGGAAGATCCCGGTTGCTTGTAGTGCGAGTGTAACCAAAGTTGGTATCCGAGTTGCGATAATCCTTATGTTATTAAAATACTCGACGGAATACCGCGGACCGCGCGAAACAGAGCGCGAAATCAAAGCAAAGAATACCGCGTAGGTATATCTTGCAGCAAATAAATGAATGTCTATGTCTATGTCTTGAACAGGTCGCAAACATACATAAGCCTAGCTATAGTCAAGCTGCGGTATCAGTCTCATGTCGAATTCTCCTTTATCAGACTCCGGTCTTGTTACTCTGTCGCGGCGCAAACCGCCACCTTTATGGTAGCTAATAAATTAAAAGGCCCCACAGTGGGGCTGTTAATGTTTCGCGAACTGTTTTGGTTGACCGCGGGAGTTTTTTAATCTCGTTAAGAAGATATATTTTATTAAGCTTCTTTCATTTGCACATGGCCTGTGAGCTTTGAGACTTATTTTTTCTTACATTGTTTGTTGTTTTTATAGTCAACAAGTTTTTTCAAAGGTATTTTACGCAATTCCAGTAGGTACCTTTACTTAAAAGCCCACCTAAACTACCTAGGGATTTAAATTTTATTGAATAGTAATTGTAATGGTAATCAAGTGGTTAGTGAAGGTTTACAATACAATACAAAACAAAAATTCTTTATTGTACACGAAAAAATAACATAACAAAGAGACATCACATAAGATAAGTACAATGGGCGGCCTTATCGCTTAGAAGCGATCTCTTCCAGGCAACCTTGGCATGGAAAAAAAATGTGCATTTAAGAAAGGCAGGGGGTGTACCTAAGATTCTCTAAAATACACATGTATTTAACACTAAAAAGACCTTACTTAGATAAATAACATAATATACTAACTACTTAAATAAATAAATAAATAGTCAAAGTAAAGTACCATTATTCATTTTTCTGAAAGGAAAAACTCCTTGACACGAGCTTTAAATACTGGCAAGGATTGGACTTTTCTAGTGGACTAGGTTTAAATAGTTTTAGAATCATACCAGGAGTTCCAGATATTCATTATCATCAATAAATGTAATCGATCTAGCGAACTATACAGGGTTATTGGTAAATTAAACGTTTGTGAGGACGGCAGGTCATAATTCTTAAACTCGATATTGGTAATAGGTACCCTCCTCAATTCAAAAATCGTTCGTTAGAGAGGTTTTATTTCAAACACAACTGAAAAACGGCTCTGCCCCTTATGAACAGTGCGTATGGGAGTGGAAAGATCGGTCTTTAGTAACTCATTGGGTTTCAGACAAAGGTGTTTTTTCATTGTGTTACAAGTAATTTATATTTTTTTTTAAGAATTGAGACCTGGCGTTTTCACGAACGTGTTCGTGATGATGGGAAGAACCTGCAATTGAATGAATGAATGAATGAAATAGTTTATTAGACATACACAGTATACACGCGAATAGGTACAATTAGGTACTATAACTAAATTTAAATAAAAAACATAGAATAAAGCAGTAAAGTACAAACACAGAGACGCTACTTAAATACCTACAGTCTACTAGCTAAAACTGCAAAGACACAGTTAAAAACAATTCACGTAGTGTTACTAATTTACCAAAAACTATAATAAACCTAACCTAGGCCTGTACAATAATAATTGCTCATGAAAAGGATCCGTAATTTGGAGGGTTGCCGTCATTAAAATCGATGAGGAGGCCTATATTTTCATACAATCATTATTATCAGCCAATACGATGTCCATTGCTAAACATAAGCCGCTGGACATGGCTGTTTATCCGATAGATGCGGGCAGCGCAGATCAGTCATTGTGGCGACCTTATGGGTTCCATATATCGCTAAAAGCAAACGAAAAATTCTTTTTTTTGGCCTATTATCTAGTAAAAACAGTATTAAATTCAAAATCTGTCCGTTCTACCGTTCCCAAGTGATGCGCTTTCCAACGCAGCATTAAATTTTATTTCTTTCACTAGATATACGAGTATGTCAGAACGCCACTCTCAATCTACCATCTCTCGCTTTCCAGTAATTTTATTATACTCCAGTTCAATTTACCTGATGCTGCGCCGTCTTCGCTCCGGATATACCGGGGCTATTTATTTGAACGTCTTACGTTACCGAGACTAATGTTCATGAATTATGGAATGAACGTGTATTGAACTCAACACGACGTGAAATTACGTACTTCCTGATGTAAAATCTGGTAGTGAAACTTGCTTTGTTTTTCCTTCTGCAGAGATAGTTATTTTTTAAAGTTCTTCTAAAGATGTTTGGCCAAAGAAAAAAGAAGTTTTCCTTAAATTATGCACTCACGTAAAGACTTCAATAACAGGCTGCTCTTTATTTAAAAAAAAAAACTTACGGAGCCGCGAGCAGAAGGAAGTGTATAGATATTTTATTGCATTGATATAATAATGTTCTTATTAGCTCAAGGACATAGTAATAATTATTTGCTCTGAACATGCACCCTGCTAGTACGGCAATAATTTTTGAACATGCATTATTTTAAAAAATGTGGTGCAGTGGGCAAGTCCTCCTCTGAAGCAAAAGATTGGTTCAATTCCCTTGCGTGACGTAAGCCTGTTTGTTTTGCTAACATTGGTTACTGGTCTGGCCTTTCTTATACAGAGGATAGCATGTTCATCACTTATTTATTATACCTCGATCCTAAGTGCCTCATAGACTCGTCTAAATCCTGCTATTTCTTACACTTACAACACTAGTAGTTACTGCAACCAAGCCTTTTACACCAAATTAGTCTTGTAACCCTGCCATAACCATACGTGCTATAAACAAACATAAAGCCTAGTTCACTATTATCTGACATAGCCATCAGTTACCTACATCAAGTAGTCTCTATGTAATAGATTGGAATTTCACAGCTTCTCGCACATTTATGCTGACAAGCCGTAACATGGTCGTATATGTCACGGCCTACGTAAATGGACTAATGGGATTAGACCAATCCTGTCAACAAATTAGAGTATTACCGAGTTGCCAACAGACCGATCTCCTTAGCTTACAGTCCTGTCCAGTAAACGTCTGATCACAGAGGATTTAAGTCTAAAACTAACTGAGGATGTAAGTCCCTGAACAAAAGCTGCTTTGACATGTGAGGCTCACTTTAAATTGGGCATTTCAGACCATATTTAATTAGTTACGATGGATATTAATCCTTCGGCGAAAGTGGGATGGAGTCGAGTTGATAAGTTAGTGTGTTTGGTTATTATGAAAACTTATAATGAAACCGATAACAGCTTCATTAAAGTGTTGTTAAACCTTAGATGAACTTCTTGACGATCAAACCTATAGTTATGTGAAACTAGCAGCGCCTCGCGGTTTCACCCGCGTAGTTCCCGTTCCCGTAAGAATTTCGGGATAAAAAGTAGCCTATGTCCTATTCCAGACTATAATCTATCTCTGTGCCAAATTTCATCCAGATCCGTTTTGCCGTTCTGGTGTGATAAAGGAACAAACATCCATCCATCTATCTATCCATCCATCCATCTAAACTTTCACGTTTATAATATTAGTGAGATTAAAGTCTGTTATAATTATAAATACTTACGTTTAGAACCTACCTTACCTATTGCTACACCCTAACCAACCGAGTCCATCATTATAATTTATCACCTGAGAGTGTCAAAAAGAATTTATTTATTCTTCATTCTCTTTGATTGTGATAAAATGACGAGGTATGTTTAAAGTGTATGTTAATGCCTCAGCAAGACTCCCTTTTAAGCAATTCGGGGTAGACCTCCGCTGCACCACAGGCTGGGCATCTCTGTGAGACGCAAGAATTCCAACGAGCTTAGCCTTTCCTCTGTTGAATTATCTACAGGAACGATATGTCAATCTGTGGCCCTCTCTTGGAGATTGATTTAGACTGTGACTACGCGACTTATTTTTGAACCGTTGTTGTTGCATGCATAAACTATATGTTTACTGTGACTTGTGCAAGGTGTAGGGCAAACACCAAAGATGGCATACAGTCACATGTTTACTCTATTAAAAACACCAACGACGTATATTAAACTTTTCAAAAGATTCCTCTCATTTTACGTCTCTGTCCAACGTCCATCTCTAGGAGCTGGTTCCACAGACAGGAAAAAAAAGAAAAATGTATAAACAGTTCCCTAGAGTGGCTTTCCAAAAAATATTTAAGATACGTTTTCGTCCTTAGTGGCATAATTATAGCGCAGTTACGTTGGTCTAGTTGTCGATATAATATTGTTTAACACTTTCATTGCCAACGATGCACATGTTCAAGTAGACCATCGTATTGTATCCTTGTGTGGCGCGGTGGCGCAGCGCACCCCTGCAGTTAGCACCAAAATGGCGATTGATGATTTATTGCTTGGACTCTGCCATCTACCACCAAAACTCTTTTCAGAACTCAACAAATACTGATAGGCATTTTTCTCCTCTTTCGCTGAAAAACAAAAAACTTTGCGCTAGTACCACGCACAATGGATGACAAATCGCCATCCACGCATGGCAAGTGACACCTACCAGTAAACTTGCGTAGTATGTAGGTACAAATTCAACCGTCAGAGCGTGATTGATCGACGAGGCTAGTTGCGGTTACCACCCCAATTGTACCCTCGATTCTTGGACCATTCAGTGGCTGGACTTGACCACAGACTAATGAAGGGTTTATAGTGAATATCGTGACTACATATTATGCATGATTTTTAAACAAATCACAAAATTTACTGCGTCGAAAACCTAAAATAATATCATGAATTAGAAGGAACGTCAATATTTACGTTACGTTTGTCGATGTCAAAATGGAGTGTAATATAATCTTGTCCAGGTCCGACCGCTTTTATTTCAGTTTGCAATGGTTCGATCCCATTCAGATCGCGCTGATAACAGCATAAAGTTGAGTGGTGGCATTTTACTGTATCTATTTAAAAAACTGGTGCGGTTACCACGGGCAAATATGTTTGACAACAAAGAATTGGTACTTTACAAATATGTAAGTACAATACAATACAATACAAAATTCTTTATTGTACACCACAAAATAAAGCTAAAAGAAACAGATATAAACATTAAACATAATAGTACAATGGGCGGCCTTATCGCTTAAGAGCGATTTCTTCCAGGCAACCTTTGGATGGAAAGAAATTTGAAGTAAGTAAGAGTAAGTACTTCTTACTTCTACTTGAGTTCAATACTTACACAAAAATGTTTTGTGACGTGTGCAAATTAAAAAGTTTTATTATATTAATAATAACTCAAACTAATGTACTAACTTACAACAATGACATTCAATAAATACTAAAAACATCGCTTCTGATAAAAATAATTAACATCAGTTTCTCGAATCCTTAGCAGTTAAGCTGACCTCGAAAGTCGAAACTTCACCAAGCAAAAAACTGCTTAGTTCGTCGGCAAATCGAGTTGCAAGTGTTTGCTCACGTCCCGTGATTATCCCCCCACTTCCTTGCCCTCCAAACTTTTTGTTTACAGGACACTGGGTGGGAGGTATTCAGAAGTTTCACCGATGTTCATTTTGGAAGGCCAAAGGAGTTTGCGAGTTTAACTAGGCGTTCTTTATCTCGGTTTTTCAGGCTTGTTTGTAATTTTCGAGTTTGTATCGAGTGTATTAAGATTAAACAATAATCATTCTACTTTTGTTATTCCGTGTTTGATGACTAAACTTTAAGGTATAATTGCTTTTGTTGTGTTTCACAAGTAGGTCTATTGCTATGTTGGTACTGTTGATAGGTACGGCAGCTGTTTCGAATCTTGATTGGTTATATCGACACGTAAAACGCATTATGTATTCTATCTGGTTGCAGAGTCTGATCGTATGTCCAAATTGAACATGGCGCCCAAAGCGGTAGAAACCTAGCAATTTAACACCGAATGCCTGGATAAAAGTTTGGAGTGGAACGAACGAATTTAGTCTGCAGCAAATCTTTTTGGCACCCCGTTAGTTCACAATAGATACAAGACAGGTCACATTAAAGTTTGTTTTCGTGGCGCCGCCGTGTATTCAAGCGATATGTGACTTATCTGAATCAGCTCTCATAATTTCCACGATTGGACATGCTTTCCCCAAATAAAGGGGGGGGGGGGGGGATCACCACGCTTGGCGAGCACATTGCTAATCACAGCTGTACTGCGATCAGTAACCCGTACTAAAACGTATAAGAAATAGACAGATGTAAGCTGCTACCCTTTTGGTAGGTTCTCGTAGTCGGCTCTTTCGACATCCACGGGCTTGGAGTTGGAGGGGTCAGTTCCTACATCACGACTGACATGATTACAAGTGACTACTGAATGTTGCACTACCAGAGTCCATTAGAAAAACAGTATCCTTACCAGTTTTGAAAGCTCTCGTCAATACAGTTTTTCCAGTCAGAATAGTGAATATTGGTACTTACTTATTATTTATTTATGTATCTAAGTAGTATATTATAAATATTTTATGTGTATATTTAGTAAGGTTATTTGTAATATTTATTTATCATGTTTTCAGGAGGTATTCATAATGTTAGGTTCATGCCTATTTAAGTTTATCTTTAGTAGACCCCCTGTCTTTCATAAAATTCTTTCCATCTAAAGATTGCCTGGAAGAGATTGCTTTTAAGCTATAACGCTACCCATTATACTTGTCTCATGTAATGTCATTTTGTAATGTTCTTTTTCTGCTGTATAATAAAGTATTTTTGTATTGTATTGTAACTTGGAATACCATGGTCAATCAGGATTATCGAGAGATAGAAATGTAATTGCGTCATATGTTTATGTACTTCTTCTCTGTGAGCTGTTTGCGAATAGTCGATTTGATACTCTGAAAAACACTCAAAAAAAGAATTTTCTGAGAAAGTGGCCGTACAGAAGTGGCCATACAAAGAACTGGCCCTAGAAGTGGTCGTTCAAGACATGTGGCCGTAGCTGACCGGATCCTTTCGGTTGTTTGAATTTGGGACATTTGCTTGGTTATTATTTGCAACCTTATCTTGACCGTCGTTGACCTTATTGTTGTTTACAGCTATCTGACTTAGACTATTGACAGAAGTGTTAACCACTCGTGTATATCAATCGGTTTGCCACAGTTAGAGTTAGTGATCCACGAATCTTTGGGTCTAAAGAGGATGCTTTGTAATTTATGTATTTTGCGCTCGGATAAGTCCGTCTGAGAGCTGTATTAAAATGTAGTGCTAGGTTTAATCTTCGCTCTTGGAAATTGCTTTTCTTGAAAAATATTATTTTGTAGCCTTATTTTTAACTAAAAACCGACGTCAAATTCCTCAGAATTAAACACAATGTACTTACTGAGTAGTGCACTGAGTACACAATTTTTTGACTTTCTTCGGATAAATAAATATCATATGCATAAATATTCCTCGGGAATACAATTTTTATGGAACCACCTCAAGATTTTACTCCAATAATAGCAAAATATTTTTTCAAATCAGTTCATAATTAACGAAGATATCGAAGAACATATTAAAAAATACGAATAACCGTTGATTTTCGTTTCGTCGGTTCAAAATCTTACTTAGTCTGAGTTCAAAATATGTTTCATTCGCTGACCGAAATACAGCACACCCTACAGACAAAGGCGTTAGTCTGAGTTAATACAAAAAAAACATTCGTTAAAGGTAATCGTTAACCATTGATGTCTTCCACGAAAAGGTTAAGAATGATAGTAGACACAAACGAAGTAGCCAAAAATGTACGATAAATGACTCTCATTTTCCTATTCGTATTAGTGCTATGCGTGAAAGCACTGAAGTTGTAATTATGTTTGTCAACTCACACATACATAGATTCGTTGTTATCTTCGAAATCAAGAGAACTGTTGAGTGAGCGTGTTTTTTCTTTATGATTGACGTGTTTGGGTTAGACTTGGTACGCTCGTAGGGCGCAAAGAAAATGCTTAGATTCGATCCAACTACAATAACAATGGTCTTGTTCCTCAACATTGTTTTTATTTTCATTTAGAATTCGGCCGCTAGTCGTAGACTTTAATCTGCTCTTCAGCTTCAGCTAGCCACATCTCAGCATTTTTTTTAATTCAAGTTTATTTATCATAGTAAAAGTCAAATATACATAAATGAAAATTAATATTTTATATTTATCAGTTGTACGGTAAAAAACAAGCATAAAACGAGAAAAGCTATGTAAAAAAAATACGGCATACAATAGTAATCCACGGACTTTGCAGACTTTGTGACTTAACCGTGAGAGATAAATGCCTTTACAAGATCTAAGAGTATTTTGTACATATCTTATTGAAAGTACACGGAAAAATTCCACTGAAAGTTCTGGAGCCTCAAAAAATTGCAATTATAGTTCTTGACCTTAAGGTTTTGTAATTTTGGATGACATAGGTACGTACTAATCTGCGCGACCACTCTAGGGTTAACAAAAATATGTAGGTTAAGACGAAAACGGCTCTGAGTTACTTGATTGTACCTTTGTTGTTTCTTATTTTTGCGCCTGACACTGACACAAAGCAAACTCTCGAATACAATTCAATTCCCCCAACTAGTCCAAAGTGCAGTTGCCTGGCAAGTCGGAAGCCTGCAGCATCCATATTCGTAGCAAAGCCTACATTTCCCTTTATGCACTGAATTCACTCTGATACGAAAAGTTTCCTTTCGTATTCGTCTATTGCGATGCTCTTCTGTTCGTTTTTTTGGGGGTCACTGGTCTATCTGCGTTATGTGTACAGAAAACCAGGTCAGCTCCAAAAAACGGAAATGCTGCAACTTAAAATTGAGAAACTCTTTCGTATTATTGGCAACTCATCATGAGAAAATGCCAGGAAACCTTTTTTTTTGCGAATCTAAAATAAAAGATTATTTTTTCGAAGGGTGGGTTCCTAGGTTGATACTTACTTGTTGAAAAATGTTATGTAGGTTTTGATTTTACCTTGCTATGGATAACATTAACTACTTTGATTTTATCTAGCTACTTATATCTAGCTGCTTCTGATATAATATAATCCAGCATTAAATAAAATTAAAACGGCAACGTTTTTGTACCTAGATATATTTATTTTCTCTGTATGTATACTCGCACCATAATTTTTACCGCATCATAGCCTGGGTCATGACATGACTGCACACATGACAGAATGTCCAAATTGTGCGATTACCTATGTGCTAGATAATATTTATGAGAGTCAAAATGCACAACAGACATACAATACGATTATTTTAAAGAACGATTGTTACGATCCTAATGCGTAGGCTTGTCAAACGTGTCGGCTTGTCAATCACGTAGGCTTGTCAAACTTGACATGCTGTCTAATTAAACAAAACTAATGACGTTGATGACGCAACATGAATAGTGAAGGTAGGTAAGTAAGGGGGACGCCAACTTCTCGTCTCCCAAGCTAGCCTAACCTGCACGTGCATCCTGCTAGATAACGAACTAGGCTCTGGTGAAAATATCAAACAATCTTCATATCTTGATAACTAATAAAATGTGTCACTGGCAGAATTGTGTCTAACGACCATATTGCCATTAACAAAGAACCATAATCATCATTGTGTAGGTACAGTGAGGTTCAACGATAGGATACCGAAGACGTAGAAGGTTTGAAGTCTTTAACTGTATCAAAAGAAATTACTTTTGATACAGTTAAAGAAACTCGTATTAAAAATCTTAAAATAAAAAACAAAATGAATGCCACCTTAAAATACACACCATTCTCTAAACCAATAAGGTTCTAAAGATTATTTATCGGGTATTTATCGCGTACCTTTTGTTTTGTTTTCCCCAAAACAAAACAAAAGGTAAAAAAATACGTCAAATATTCTTCAATGTGTTAACAAATCGCGAAGCTTTAAAACGTTTCAATAAGGTTCTATCTGCAAGATCCGTAAAAAATATCAGACAAAGAATTTTCTAGAGGGTTTTAACACCAATTATGAACATGTTTGTGCTATCTAGTACCCCGGTATGTAGGTACTCCCACCGGCCCGTAATCTGACGATCTCGACTGTGCCAAACAAGATACCTACATGGAGTGTGTGATAATTGGATCTAGAGTCTAATGAACCTATTGAGCTAAAATATATACTAACAATGGACCTAACAACATCATTATGTTTATCTGTCCTATTTTATTCAATCAAGATAGCTACGAGTATATCGCCCAAAGTACCAGGACAGCAGAAGTTGATTGGAGATACAGAAAGTTGATTAGAGAATCGCTGGTAAAATCAGATGTACCTAAATAGTTCCTTAATGTTTATGCTTCCCTGGCAGTACCTAAATAAATTTTGTGCTGCTAAGGGCCTATAACTACGACTCCATTTTGTGAAAAGTATAGGCTAAGGTTTTTGGCCCGCTTCTTGTGCAATAAATTCGTCGAGCTACGATAGTTTTAATAATAAAAAGATATTATAATATATGAGATAATAGATGTATTTAAAATGGCACATTCTAGATCTCCTACCTACATTATAAAAAAGCTGTGATAATTACCTAAAGGACTATAACCCGTACAAAATATAAGTATGTGGACTTCGCACCAAACATTTTGTAAGGCGGCGAGGTCCACAGACATTTCGACCGGGATAGTATTACGTTGTTTTATTTCTAGCCGTCTCACGGTCCCTTCATAACAAGCGGAGCGCGAAACTAAGACTCATTCATTGAAATAATGACGTAGCAAGCCCACCCGAGATGGTAGGTGAATTTGAAACGAGGGACGATAGTCGGACAAAAGGGAATTTTCGAAATAGTGAAGCGTAAAAAGAAATCATTGGGTTTTAGCTGGACGTTATGGTCACTCTTTTGGTAAAAAAGAGCGATCGGTTCTCTTTATCCTTCCCTGGGGCTCTATTCTGCTAAACTGATCGTTTCACTATGACAATGATATCGTCACAGAATGACATATATTTTCTACTATAGATGAAAGAAACTACAGATGGAGGGACGCGCGTTAAAAGTATCAAGATTAACCATTCTATCAATCTCTCCGTGAAATTTGCAACGGTCGCACTACATATCGCACCCCTAGAACAAGACAGCGCTAAATCAAAATATCACTTTTTTTAGAAGAGACGAAAAATCGTTTTCTGCTGTTGTTTATTTAGTTGAACGTCTTGTTTATTTAGTTGTTGAACGTCTATTGTTAATAATCTAGTTCTTGTTAATAGTAGTACCCACACCCACACAAGTTCTGCTTAGCTTGGGGCTTGATAATACTTTGTGAATTGTCTAGCATTTTTTATTTTATCAGGACACATTTTGGCATTTTACCTTTTATGAAAGAAACATTAATGGTATCGTCTTAGAAGGACATATTTTAGTATTTTACCTTTTATGAAAGAAACAACAGATATTGGAGAGACGCGTGAAAAGTGCCTAAGCTGAAAGCATCCTATCAATATCTTCGTGCAAATAGCACCGCACGCACTATCTAGAATTTCTTTCATCTGTGGACGATTCTGCGACCTTTACCATTGTCATAGTTTAGCGATTGGTTAGCAGAATTCTGCCCCAGCAGGCGGCGCAAAGGCAGAGGTTCGGCAATGAATGCGTGTATTTTTTTTAATGTTACCGCGGCAGCTACCTTATTTTATCCCTACTCTGTATTTTTCAAAGCTACGGTTTGATAAGTACGTAAAATGCATTCACCTTTTTAGTTATCTCATTGCCTTTGCCGGGATTCCTTTGCCTTTTAGCCTTCCATTAACAATTCTCTTGCTGCAAATTTACAGTGACATTCGGAATTATGTTTCACTTTGTTGGTTGTAAAAGGAATTTATCTGCAGTTCTATGGAATTAAAATGTTGCGGTACTAGATTGTTGGCAACATTGTTATTAAATTGTTGTAGGGATACCTACATTGTTGATAAAATTGTTCAGTATTTATTATATATATTTCAGGGTTGCTCTTTTTCCAACTAAGATCACGTAGCTTAGTTGGAAAAAGAGCAACCCTGCGCTGAAGGGGAAGGTGCGGGTTCGAATCCCGTCGAGATCGTAAATTTTTGGGATTTATTAATTTCTTAGAAATTACCCAGAGTACTATAATAAATAAAAACCTTACATTATGTACGATCTGTAGGTACCATTTTTTTCCGGGTATTCTGGTCGTTTTCTATGAATATTTATAAAAAATATCTATCTATACAGGATGGTTTTTGAGAAGGGCGGTGATGGCCAATTCCGAAACCACGAGAGTTAGGGAAAAGTCGTGAAAGGAGACATGCCCTCGATTTATAAGAAAACAAAAACTGCATATTTATTTTTTTCTAAAATCTTCACAACTTCTTTTACATTTAACGAAACTGGACCCCGAGTGATATAAATAAAAACATCCTGTATTATTGAACCAATGGGTTCTGTTACTGATAAGGACCAATCTTTGCAAATAAATGTTTTACTAAAAATGGAAGGAAATAGCAAATTTTCAGTATTTCATTTTTACACGGAATAAAACTCACCTTCTATTCAAACTTTTTGGTCGTTATTTGTGAAACTGAAGGCCAGCCAGCTCGCTGGATGTTTTAAATATGTTTAACGGCGCACATTATTAATTTCTCGAAGGTCAAACTTTAAAGTTTGACCAACCGCTATAGGACATTAAAATAATATTAAAAATATATTTAGAATTTGCGAGGAAATCACTAAAATTGTTGTAGCTAGTCGATATTTTTCAAAAGTATTATGTTATTTTTTAAGCTTCACGGGATAAATAGCAATCCTTCGGGAATCATTTTTTATGGAACCATTTCGTATTCTTTATGGAACCATTCCTAATAGGTAGGTACTAAAAAAAAGTTAAATTTGATGCGCAAGAATTTTTTTAATCGGTCCTTAGACGAACATCCATAGAAACATACAGCCAAACATGCTCCGAAAGTCGGTTAAAAATAGAATTCATTAATATGGCTCTACTAATCTGTTTATGAGGGAGTTACTCACGGGCTTAAAGAATAATATTTATTACCTATATATACATATTGTGTGATGTCAGATCCTATTTAGAAACGAAATACATTTCAGTTTCTATTCGACACTGACATTTCTTCCCTTATATATGAGGCAGGAAAGTATGATTTTAGCAATCAATTCTTGTATTTGTTATCTACGATAACCTTGATATAACAATGAAAGAAACATACAGCATAACCTGTCTCGTTTACAATATTGTTTGTTACATTCGTTGTTATTCTTTATTGTGCCTGATTCGTCATTTCCCTCAGGGTTTTTTGAAATGTATGTTCTTTCTCGAGATGAGCGTATTGAATGTTTTATTTCCAAAAACTTTCTTGCTTTTTTCATGGTCACAGAGGTAAGTTTATTTGTTAGCTATAGCTATTTTTTATGGACAAATGTTTGTAGGTACGAGCGCAGGTAATTGTTCCGAGTGTTCTGGGTGTTTTATATGCATACTAAACATTGTTTAGTATGCATTTAAAAACATGTCATGCTTCTATTAAATAAATGAATAATAAATAATGCTGGACAATTCACACAGCATTATCTTGTCCATCAATACCAAATTGAACAACGATCATCGAAGTTAAATAACATTAGGCGCGGTCAGTACTTGGATGGGTTACCGCGTTGTGTTAAATTTTTGATTTTTGTGATCCATTAAAAAAATCTGTCTTTTTTTAGGGTTTCCTCGTTTTTTTTGGGAAAGTATAGTAATTATGGTATAGAACCCTTCGCTTACGAGGCGACTCGTAATTGGGCGGTTTTTTTTTTGTTACTGTGTTGATAATGGCGTACTAATAATCTCGGATATTAGTGACGACAGTGCGACGAAAAGTGTCCAGTCTATGCTATTTCTATGCAACTGTTTTCGCGCCTTTTGTTCGCATTATTATTTTGATGAAGGCAAAAAGAAATCTTATCTTTTCCAAGCCCAGTACGGCGCTCGTTGGTGACATACCTGTGGTGGAGGGTAGTATTAACACATTAATAAAAAACAAAAGCTGCAAAGCCAGCAATTAAAAATATTCACGTAAATTATAATGGAACTTGCAAAAGAGAAGGAAATTGCTGCATCGAATTTCGGCGAGTTAAGGCCGGATAAACCGTTATTGGACGTATTATACCCATAATTGGATTTTCAATTAATTTGAAAATGCAATCGATGGTGAAATCCATTAAGTTTTGACTACCACTGCCCGTTTTACTAGGAATCCTTGAACGTTTCCGGCGAGGATTAACAAAGGTGAACTTTTGTTGATTGCTTTAACATTAGATTTTACATGACTCGCTTTTGTAAAAACTGTGATTAAGGGCCTACTCGATGAGCGAGCGTTTTACGATGGTCGTTCGTTGGCGACGATTATCTGGGGTGGTGAGGTGGATCTCAATTTTATTAGTAAATCAAATAATCGCCGCATAACATGGATGGATGTTTGTTACTCAATCACGCCAGAACGGCTGAACGGATCTCGATGAAATTCGGCACAGAGATAGATTATAGTCTGGAATAGCACACAGACTACATTTTATCCCGAATTCCCATGGGAATGGGAACTACGCGGGTGAAACCGCGAGGCACTGCTAGTTACATAAGCCTTTTGTTTCATTTCCTCGTAAAAAAAACCTAAAATGCTTCTTAGCTTAGCTATTTCTCATAGTGTACTTTTGTAAGTAATGGGGATAACATTAGTTTCTTTTTGACGTCAGCACTGTGGTGGCCTATATCTATAAATAATGCCCGACAATTTACACAGCATTCATTAGCCCCAAGCTAATTCCAATGATAAAGTTCAGATTTCGGTCCCAAGCAGTTCAATCTCATAATTATATGTGAGAAAAACACAGAAAATTATAGGTACTTCTATTAATACACAATCTTTGTAGGTCTCTTTTACACTTGTGCACATGATAAATATAATAGTACATGTCATAGTTACATAAGCCTTTTATCATTTCCTCGTAAAAAAAACCTAAAATGCTTCTTAGCTTAGCTGTTTCTCATAGTTGACTTTTTGTAAGTAATGGCGATAACATTAGTTCCTTTTCGACGTCAGCACTGTGGTGGCCTTTACCCCGTATAGCTATAAATAATTACCGACATCGCAGCATTCATTAGCCCCAAGCTAATTCCAATGATAAAGTTCAGATTTCGGTCCCAAGCAGTTCAATCTCATGATTATAATATGTACCTACTCGTAACTAAGACAAGTAACACATGACAACGCCGGCAAGTTCGTAATATCGGAGCACTTCGTACAACAAAGCCCCGCCATCTGTCATGATAATACACCCAGTTAAGAAGTCATTATTACTGGAGCCGTACATTACATTAACTTGCTGTAAATTAATTAAAACGATCAATTTATCTTGAGCTTATCCGTTAATTTGGGAGTAAGTGGAATATTATATACAGGCTTGATCAAAACATATGGAAGGTATTTTACTCTTTATGAGAAAAAAACTAAAAATATATTATTGAGATAGCTTAGAGTAAAAGTATTTGTTTTAGTTCATATATTAATTAAATATATTAAATTAAATTTGAAAGAACTGAAAACTTTCAGTTCTTTTATTCTGGTTTGAAACATCTTAAAATAATAGGCGTAATGTTATTATGTCATACAGCTGTAGGCGAACCAAAAAGTATCAACTGTCATCAGCAACATCAGTTTATAGTTACATGTATCGAGATGATTTGTGAATTATTACAGAATACCAAATTGTACGTCATTCTCTATCATAAATGCCACTTGACCAAATTCGATCGCTCTTTGTAATCTTTTATTTGACAAGTAAGTTCGAGTTACAAGAATCGAGATTTGTGAATTATTACAGCATGAATGTGAATTCAAGTTTGAATTCGAATTTTTGCAGAATGAGTCTACAGGTGTACCTAGGGGTTGGGTTAGGTAGCTCTAGAATACTGTTTTCGACAAAAAAATAAGGGTTTCGTGAACGGCTTAAATGCCACCCATTGACAGCATGCCTAGCAGACTTCATGATGTAGTACGGCTTCATCTTAGCAATGACCATGAGTAATTTCAGGTCCTGAGCTTGAATATTTTAATATTCAAGTTTTTAAAATTTACGCGACAAAAACACGGGAAGGGTAGAATATTGCTTATACTTACATACACATATCGTCGTCCCCGGGGAATAAAATGATAATTGCAAAAACATACCTTTTCAAGGAAAAATAAAAAACATGTTTTCATTGATTACTTCAAAAAAACTGAACGTAGACTGAATGTATGAATGCCTGATTTAACGCATTCACTGCCCAGCGTACCGCTACACGGGTGTGGATATGGCGTTCTGCGTCGTGGGCTATGAAAGTGTTAAAAAGGCATTCATACAAAAACCTATAATGTATATCATGTCGACTCTCTAACCGGAAAAAGCTTCCATTATTTTGCTTTCAGCACGACAGTCATTTTAGTTTGTGTAGATTTTATTAACTAGATTAACGTAGGATCTTTATGGCTTGCTCTAACACCAGTTAGTGGTGCACTTGTCTGTTAAACGATGCAATTTAGTTGCAAGCACAGCCATAACTGGAGTGTTGGTTTTATGTTAGTAAGAGTTGCTGTAAACTGGGTATTAAAAAGTCAAATTGAGATTGCGTCATCTTGGCATTTTAAAGTGATTTCAAAATAGGAATATGTATGTTTTTTTATGTTGGTATCTTATGTTTCCGACAATGGTTAATAAATTTTGCTGAGTCTTTACTATTGAAAAGATTGATCCCGAGGTAGTCTCATAAAAAAATCATTGACTATTTGTCCCGTAAAACATAAAAAAAAAAACATAATGTTTGTGTGTTACACAACTAGCTACAACAATTTTGGTTGTATCTCCGCCAATTTTGAAGATAATTTAATTGTTGGATAAATATTTTCATTAAAGTTTAATCCTCGAGGAATTTATGTGTTCGCCGTAAAAAATATTTAAAATATCATCACATGATAATTTTCACAATCACTAATGGTCTCCATGGCAACGATCGTTAATGTGTCATCCATCGCTCACCACATCAAATTAAATTCAATTATACCTTCTTTAAATCAATGGACAATGGACATAAATTAGACTCAAATTTGAACTAGATGTCGCCATCGAAATCAGATCGCGTTATCGAATTGTTCCAGGCTTAAACCTATTTCCAAACCCATTTTCCTTATTATGGAATTTAAGTCAGCTTATGTTTTTAAAACACGTCAAATTATTAATTGGGCATCTTTTTATTTATAATCTCAATTGAATTCGCATGGAAGTCTCGTGGCAAAAACAAAGTGTTCTTTAATGATAACCGAATATGATTCAGATTCCGAAATCTGAATCATACTTCATCATAATCATAATCTTCTTTAATGATTACCGAATATGATACCCAACTAGAAAAAGTCAACCGAAAAATCTACAACAGAATGAGCAAAATAAAAAAAACACAAAGTAAATTAATGTCATGTTTAAGTAAACAAGACCAAACAAAATCTTTAGGTGAATGTTTTATTCAAATAGTTTCGTTTGAGTGTTATTCAGAAAATTAGCTCTCCCGAAGCGACCTTATTATCACAGCGTAATTATTAATTTAAATTTTGTTGCCAAGTTCGCTTGCCAAAACAATTACTTGCTCGGACATTTAGCGACTGGACCCTAATTACATATTAGCTCTCAGCCATAGCGAACAAGTCTAAAATAGATTAGTTTTTGAGCAACGAAATTTTTTTGATCTCTGAAATTGAGATTTGTGAGTGAAAATAAACAACGAAATAGGCATAATCAGTTAAGCAGTTTCGTGAAACCTACAAATCATTTGATGATGATTCTTTGTTAATGGCATTTTGTTCTGGTTAGACACAATACCGCCAGTGCAGTGTCAAGTAATGGTAAATAATTTATTTTTAAACTAGCAGCGCCTCCCGGTTTCACCCGCGTAGTTCCCGTTCCCGTAGGAATTTCGGGATACAAAGTAGCCTATGTCCTATTCCAGACTATAATCTATCTCTGTGCCAAATTTCCGAGATCCGTTTTGCCGTTCTGGCGTGATAAAGGATCAAACATCCATCCATCTATCTATCCATCCATCCATCTAAACTTTCACGTTTATAATATTAGTGAGATTAAGATTTGCCTAATATTTTAAAAGTAGACAACTGACAGATACATTTCAAATGTGCTGACATAAAATAGCTCTCCTAAGTTCTTTCAAAAATGTCCCCTATCCCCGTTTAACCCCTCTGTCTTCAGGTCACAACGACCGGCTGAGAATTTAATTGTGCAAGTTCCTAGCTTTATGCAGTTCAGTGTTTAATGGCAGTCGTCGGGTTAACTCTTGGTCGTTAGGGCCCGTCCGGTAATGAGAGCACTATGTGAAAAACTGAGAAGAACCTTAAAGTTTTATAAACTTCGTTGATAACCAACTTTTATAAATTCTGTTTGAAATTTTGTTTGAATTGTTGAGATTGATTTATAGGGATGATTTATAATTAGCTGACAGGTTGAAAATTTCACATAAGTAGCTGAAGTCAGAAAGTTGGCACGGTTGTAACCTCGTGCCTCGGGAAGCACGAAAAGCCGTCTTGATCCACCGTCTTACCTCGCAGTTCGTATGCCTTTAGATGGGACGGCAGTACAACATAACGTACAATCCGATGAGATTGTTTGAGAGAAAGGAATAGACAGAAGATTTCTTTATTGAAAACTTAACTCTGAAACAAATAACCAAAAAATCAAAAAATCACTGAAGTTAAGCAACGTCGGACGCAGTCAGTAATTTGATGGGTGACCGCTTCATGATGGTTTTTGTTGTTTAAATATATATTTTTTATAACTTTTAGGGTTCCTTTTGCGAATTATGAACGATGATGGTTCGGAACCCTCTGTTTGCGAGTCAAGTCGCACTTGGATGGCTTAATAACGCACGCAAACACCTAAATGTGTATGTACACATTCACACAGACTATGTAGTCTTAGTAGTACTAAGTATGATTCCTTACTTTAATATAACTTTTCTGAGGACTCCCCAGTGAGCTACCGAGCCATTGAAGTGCAAAGTAAGAGAAAGGAAAACTGCCACTTTGTGTGGGAATTATTGTTATAACCTACTGATATTATGAACTTAGTAATAATGCTGAGAATTGTCTGTTGTATAATTTTAATGTCTGTTTGTATGTTAGAACTGTCTAGAGACATAAGCTTTATTCTTTGCAAGAATCTCATACTAGGAAAGTTCGATAAACTTTCTCGTTTAACACATTAAAATGCGGTCCTTGCCCGTGGTTCACCTACATTAGTACACCTGGCTGTACCAGGGGCATTTTTTTCTTTCCGTGGTCCACCTCAAGATAACTGGGTGTTCCAGGGGAATTTTTTTCTTTCCATGGTCCACTTTAGTTCACCTGGCTGTACCAGGGGCATTTTTTTCATTCCGTGGTCCACCTGTATTATGGGCATACAAACTTTTTACTAATTTATGTAATGGGCAAGCTGAAGTGGAAGTGAGCCAACCACGTCACGAGAAGCACTGAAAACCACTGGGGTAAACATGTGTGAGTGGAGACCGCGAATCGGCAAACGTAGTGTAGGATGCGGTCGAATGAGATGACCACCTGAGAATGATTACAGGCAGATGCTGGATGCGGCAAGCTGAAGGTAGAGCTATGGCGGTCATTCGGGGAGGTCTATGTCCAGCAGTGGACTTATGACTAATGATAATAATGATCAACCAATCAAAGGAAGATACGTATCGTCACCATATCTAATAAAAATTCCTCAAAGATGATAAATCTGAAGCATGATTGGATGTATCGTAAAAAACACAACATCTTGAGCAATAATAAATATCGTATGACATTGGTATAACATAAAGATGTCGGTATAACAGGGGAGATAGGGGAATGAAGATACAGAAAAGCATTGGGAGATATAACTAGGAACAAGTCTTGTAGTATTTAGTTATTGAGAGACTAGATTCTGTTTGAGATTTCTCTTTATAAAAGGAGTATTCCTGTGACATTATTTTTGTCCTTAATTGTAAAATACAAAATTTTAAAATTTTATTTGAAAAATATCGATACTTAGCAATTTTTGATATTCTGTTTTTAGATCAATCGGAACAAACGGTAAACACAATTTGTACATTTAATTTTTTTTTGCTTCTACGAAATATTTTTTCTATATCCTGCTACATTTACAGTTTTTGTGCGATTATACCAAATCAATGTAGAAATCTGTCGCTTCCATCACTGCCAAAAAGTTTTGAAGTCGTAGAGCCAAGAGGAGCTACGGTGCTACGCCGTAGCAGCAACATTGCTACGCCATAGCAGCTACGAGACTACCTCGTAGAAGCTTCGACGTCTACGCCGTAGCAGCTAAGACGCCTTTTACTAAAACTTCAAAGCCGTTGAGAAAAATACATACCTAGTAAATTCACAATTGTTTTTTTATAATGAATATAAATTCTGTTTGTTTACCTTTTCACGACTAAACAGTTAAACGAATTGGGTGACAAGCTGATACGACACGGTTTTTCAACTACTGCGTAATTCTAAGGTTTTTTTTGTTATAGTACTGACCCACACTTTGGGTATCTCTAAGAAATGAAGTAAGTATACCTAAAAATTTTCGATTTCGGCGGGATTTGAACCCGCAGGCTCTTAACAACTAAGCCACGAAACCCTAGTCGGTTCAACCGAAAATCTTTGGGACCTCTTACGGACAATAGCGCCGGTTGCTCCGGTGGTGATTTTTTGATTATATTTTTATGGTATAGTTTTGTTTTATGACAAAAATAAAGTATTTTGTATATATATGATAGTTTCAAAAAAGTTACCTAAGCCACACAGAAACATAGTTTACTCCCATTTCAAAAATAATTGTTGTGCTAGCCGAACTCAAAAATAGGATAAGAGTGAAACATAGTCTAAAATAACTATTTCCTTTATGTCTTCTCCGTACAATAGCTACGTAACGCGATAAACTCGTTCTTTATGTTCCATTTATACGATTCTCGGGTATAAATCACACGTATTGTGTTAATTCAACTAGAAATCTCAACCTAACGACCTCAAAATAAAGTTCAAAGTACAACGTGTCTTACTTAAGACATACTAACATATTAACTGAAATAATGGTATTAAAAGGCTATGTTTGAACAGATTTGAGTGTTTGTAAGATATATAGGTTAAGCTACATTAAGACTTTTGGAGTCTTTTAAATCCGTGACATTAAGATAAGTACGAGTACTTAACATTTAAATTTTATAGCATAGAAGCTTCCGTTCAACAGCTTTATATGCGTTTTTTGAGATAAAAAGTAGCCATTGTGTTTTAGTTCAAGAAAACTACATAATGCATTTTTAAAACAAAATATAGCCTTTGTAAGATCAATTTAGCAATGGTTGAACCTGGTCATTCTGTAGTTTTTAAATTTTATAGCATAGAAGCTTCCGTTCGCGGCTCTATATGCGTTTTTTGAGATAAAAAGTAGTTTACAGTTTGATCACTCAAAAACTTACTGCACAGTAGATCAATTTACAATCACTTTGTCAATAGTCAATGTAGTAGATCATGCGTGAATGCTCGTGTATCTGATATTTAGTTTCACTCGGGAAATCACAGTTTCTGGTAGCAGTCAGAAGTTTTGTTAGTTATTGTTTCTTGGTGGTATTTATGTGAGTTTATTTTCGAAATAACACAGTTTTTTATTTGTCACATTAGTTGTTTGCGTGACTTACACATGAAGAAACTGTCGATGTCATTGTGTTTTAATTCGAGAAAACTACCGTGTATACATACATAATGCATTTTTAAAACAAAATATAGCCGTTGTAAGATCAATTATTTGATCGTTATATTCTTTGTTAATAAAGAAATGATGCAATGGTTGAACTTGGTCATTCTGTGGATTTTGCGTTAGCACACAAACAGTTATCTACACAAACTTTCTCCCTAAAAATACTAGTAGGAAGATGATAAACTTGTTTGTCAGAATGTTTTTATCTAGGCTCGTAAGAAGATCTTGGTAAACTCTATTTTGTTTTATATGACTCGAAGACGGAAGGAGCAAATGGCTCACCTGTCAAAAACAAAAAAACACCACTTCATCCTAAGCGTTCCTTTAATAAGAAAGGTAAACAAAAAATATGGCCCTTCATAAACAAAATATGACCTAAAATTGTACACTCACATGAAAAACTGTGAAATTTCACGAGAGATAGAACGCAGTAAACTCAAATTTGTTTGGCGAAAGTGTGTGATAATATTTTCTGAGTTTAAACCGAGCTTCGCGTAGAATTATGAGCCTTACCGTGGTTTTGGTGACAGCCCTAATCCCTTTGTTTACTGCAATACTGTACTTTCTTTATGGAATAACACTTTTGTTTTTTGAGCTTACTGTCTTTTAGTTAGGGTTCCTATTCCAAATTCTACGTACATCATGTATCTACACTTTCGTCAGTGGAATTTCTAGGCGCATGTTCATTAAGAAACTAGAATGACCTTGCTTTATGACGTCATATTATACATTTTTAATACAAAATGCATAAAATTGGATACATTGGTGAATTAAGATGGAAAATAGTGTATACTATTGATACGCCACGCGACACGTCAAAACGAGATGCGTGTTCTCAAATCAGACGTTCATTTTCTATGACCAGAATCTTATTATTAAAACCACGAGGAAACGTTTCGTTTACAGTGTAATTTTGGTCAAAAAATAATTGATAAGATTCGATTCAACTCAGTAAGCATTGCGTTTCATCGAGTCGTGTTTCAATAGTTGAACGATTTTAGTAATTTACCTGCAAGCTTTAGTACTAAAATGTACGAAACCCAAAATACCTGGCATAGGTACATATTTCTAGAATCGTAAAGACATGTATCTCTTGTTCCTGAAAAATTGCAAGCAAACCTTGATAATCATCAGCCTATATCAGTCCACTGCTGGACATAGGCCTCCCCTAATGAGCGCCATCTTATAATCTAATAACCTTGATATGAAACAGAAATTAAAGAATTGAAAAAACGACATACTAAGTAATATAATTAACTAACCTTAGAAATAATTTTGACCTTTACGATATAAAGTGCCTCCTTTTGCGTTTATTGACCAAATAAAATTAACAATCTTTTTGACATATACTTGTTTATTCTCTCATAAACTAAACTTTAGTATTCATTTCGTCTAATGTCTGTGTTTGTTGCAGATACCTACCTCATGGAGTTTACAAGCTGCTGTTGAGTGTAAGTACTTACTTTCTTTGAAAGCCTTTGTACTTTCTAAAGCAACGTTGACACGGTGAGAGTCTGCTTGGACGAGGCTCAGACCGAGTGGACTCGTAGGAGTAGTTTCATACGAGTTAACATAGGATAACTGTTGATAGGCGTGGATGGGGAATTTTCAATTCAAGTGAATGAGGAATTTTCAGTGCGACCTTTAAAAAAAAGTGGTTGCCATAGACTAAGATAGATGGCGCCGTATGAAACTCAAGTGTCAAAAATCTGGTGGAAACTGAAAATTATTTCGTTGTTTATTTTATGACACTTGACATTGACGCTTGAATTTTGTGCAGCACTATCTTGTGTCAAAATAAAAAGCGTGATTGTTTTTTTTTTAGATTGCGTTGAAAAGCCCTCATTGACGTCAATTGGGTTACATTAAAACCTTTTTTCTCCGTAATCTTTATTATTAAGCTTCGAAAAACAAAACCATTATAATCTATGCGATACAAAGCAGGTTTCAAAAATGTCTATCGTTTTTCTCCTAAACTCTCAATAACCAGATTTTCTGATTTAAAATACCGTATTAAACAATAGAATAACAAGGGAGCCTTTGATTTTATTTTGCAAATAAATGTCCTTATTAATAGATAATTAGCAAAACCTTGATTTTTGCACTAATGCCGCTCTGTTCTCTCCCGCTCCTATAAACGCGAATTCCTATGCCTATCCTTTTCCAAAATGGCGTCATAGATCGCCCCCTTAACATAGTTCAACTTCAACTTCTTTCTTAATGGCGCCGCCTGCTTTTCGCTACACTCGGATCATCAGTCAACATTGAAATGTCATGCATGAGACACTAGTTGGTTGTGGTAACTAGACGCCATTTTATTTTCACATTCGTATACGAGCTAGCCTGGAAAAGTAGAACGCGGTCTGAGTCTACTTAGATCGGACGAAGTCGTCGCATGCGTTTGGATTAGGGGTTGCTACTATACGAGTGCATCCGAGTCGTATCAACGCAATCAGTTGTACCTACGTCAAAATTTTACTGAGTGATTACTTTGTTCTCAATTTGACTTACGGCTGTGTTTTCTAACACAACCTGTTACTATCAGGAGCAATATTAATTTACTTTTTACCCGACTACCAACAGGGGAGGGTTATGAGGTTAGCACCCTATGTTTGTATGTTTGTATGTTTGTATATTTGTATGTTTTTTACAGAAGTTTTTATACATTATTAGTTTACGGTGAAGGTAACAGTCAAAAATGCTGACCGTCCGATCTAAAAGGTATTTAGAGAAAACCATTCTAAGCCTCAGATTTTTATTAGTTGTTAAGGATAATCTGATGTTTTAAGTAGGTATATACTTAGTGGTACTTATTTAAACTAGATTAGATATTCAAATGGGTTTTCACATTAGTTAGATCATTATAATATGATCGTTTTAATTGTAACTAGGCGAAGCCATTGTCTTAATTATATAGCAGCGTATTTAAAATTGGATTGTGGTCTGAGACGAAATTGGATTGTTGTGTAAGTCAAGGATAAAAATAACCATCGGGGTATTGAGACGAATCAATTGATACAAAATTTGTTGAAATCGAACTAGTAGTTTCAGCGCTACGTGGGAACAAAGAAATCGGCCACATACATACAAACATAGGGTGCTAACCTCATAACCCTCTCCTATCGGTAGTCGGGTAATAACTTTATTATGTAGACACGAAAAAGCTTAAAACAATCCAAAAATACAACCCCTAAAAGAATAAAAAATGAGAGGTTACAGAGCATTCTTTCGTTGTTCATTTATCAAACACCACGTGTTACAAGTGTAATAAAATTACTGCAAGAACAACACAAACAGACCCAAGTACCTATTCACGATAAGTAATTTACCAGTGGGCTATCTCCTCTCATACGAAACGAAGGTGGAACTACTATAATATTCATTTAGTTCCTTTCCCATCCACCATTCTGTGAATGTCTGTTACTCTTGGGGGAAAATATTCCGGTTTTTATCAGTAGACAGAAACATTAATAATTTATTGTTGGCAATAATTCAGATCGGAGTAGGTTTATATTATGTTGTGGTAGTTTATAAATATATATTACAAAGGACACTTGCTGCGTTCGCGCGTAGAGCTTTGTAATTCTTTGTTAATTGCAATTGTGTCTGGTTTGACACTTTGCTGCCAGTGTCAAGTAATCTTTTATATATAAAAATAAACCCCTTTTTCTTCTGATCACTCCTGAAACGGCTTTACCGGTTTCATTCATCTATTTTTTAAATGTTTTCTAAAACTTTGTAGAAGGTTCTTACATTTTAAACACTAAGAAAGATGCACTGAAATTTTTACGACCACCTTTATTATAAACTTTTTTAATGTGACCTTAGCTCCAGCGTTATATACTGACAGAACATCTACGTTTGTCGGATCAGCTAGTGGAAAACACTTGCTTTATTATGACAGTGGTATCGTCGCAAAATCGTCCATTGATGAATGAACCTCTAGATAATTCGTGCGGTGGTATTTGCACGGAGATAGATATAATGGTTACAACCTTGACACTTTTGACGCGCGTCCCTCCATCTATAGTTTCTTACATCAAAGTAGTTTCTTACCCAAAATGTGTCATTTTCAGACGATACCATTGTTATGGTGAATCCATTAATTTAGTGGAACTAGGTCCTGTTCAGATCCACGCAGTACTGGCTCCCTAGTACTTGGTACTACAGTACACTATACCTAGCCGTACCTATGTTTAGCTGGGATTTCGCATTACAAACTCGGATTTTCTCTGGGTAGCGAATACCCCGAAGATCTAAATAGGCATTAAAGTTACCTACGCATCCATTGGATCGGAATTGGAGCTTACGTGGCGTCGGTATTTACAATATGCCGATAGGATTCGTCCACTGCTTTCGGATTTTGCATCGGCAATATATTTTCAAGCTTAAGTTTACAATGACATCAACCGCTTTACTATGACTGTATGGACTATGGATGACGTAATTGACAGAAAAACCGATCTCTGGCATGCAGGCAACATGTACCTATATTTATAAGTACCTACCACATCATTATACATACATCCTCTGAACGTTCCTCTCTAAACAAGGGAGTTTTGGTCACAATCGCCATGCCATAAGAACCGCAACTACCTTCCTATCTCAGGCAGATAAATTTACTAAAATACCTTATTGTCCAGCGACAAAGAAAAACTCCTGAATGAAACAGAGAAAACCTCCATAATAATTAAAATATATTCGCTCGGCTCGAAAACCAGGGACACCCTTGTCAGGATAACTTACCTATTTTGTGTCACCCTGTATAACCTGTTGGGAGTAGATGAAGGTAATGAAATGAATAATGTAACGGCTCTACCTCATATTGGGTTTTAGTGGGTTTTTCCCCGGATTCGCGGATAAAAGTGCCCTTTCTTCTAAGACTGGGGTAATTTGACAGTTTTCTTGGAAACGTATTGTGTTTTTATCTCTGACTGTACCTTTCCAAACTTTTAGTTCGGTTAGGCTCTTTTATAAATTTGTGGGTTGAAACGAAAATCTTAAAAACAGCCGGTGTGAAACGAAACAACTATTATTACTTATAGCTTGCGAAACAGCGCTACATCGTAGTATTTGCGGTACAGCATTAGGTAGCTATTTACTCTCTTTGGCAGTATTATCATTCTAGTAGCTACTGCCCGCGGCTCGGCATGCCTTTTTTCGATATAAGAAGTAGCCTATAGTGTCATTCTAGGTCTAGACATACATCTATGTAAAAAAATATCCGATCCGACCTGTTTTGGAGTGAAAAAGTAACAAACAATCATCCATCCTAACTATTGATAATAATTAGTGTGACAATAGCCTACTTGACTGCTACTGGGAAATAATTCTAACGTATTGTCTGACAAAAATAATGCAAAGTGTAATTAATATTTCTCCAAGGCCAGTCATATTAGTTATAAAAACTAATTTTAAAGTTTGAATAAAAAAATCCCGCGCCAAAACGATAATCTCTGTCATGGCTCCGGTGACATGACTCGATGACGTCACACCTCACACCACACCTAACAAGAAGAACAACACGCACTGTAATCTGTGATATGTGTGACGCCACCAACGATGCAACCATACGCAGAGCAAAGCTAAACACCCGGAGCAACCGAAAAAATCGGCCATACTCTCGAGATTTCCAACAATAGGTACCTACAGGTTGGTGTCGTCACGCCATAGGGCTTGCAAATAGACTCTATTAAAATTTTATCACTAAACTTGAGCGGGTTGGGTACAGCTTAGTTACGCCAAGACAGAGTAAGCTGTGGTAACAACCATCCAAACTTTCATCTTTAAAATATTACTGTCTAAAGCAAGCACTACCTAAACAAAAGCCCTTACGTGACAAAGGTCGTTTGCCGCAAAAACCTTCGAGACAAAAGGAATGACATAGGGACCGCGAATGTAAAGTTTTAAGTGACACCACTTTAGTGTGCGTTTTAGTGTGATGGGCTTTGTATACTGACTTCTCTATCTTGACTTTTATTGTAGTATAAATGTATCCTTTTGGGGTTAGTACTTTAAGATGCTGAGATGTCATCACAAGCCTACGCTATCTATAAAATTTCCGTCTTTCTGTGCGTATGACGGTTTATCTTTGCAATTGTCTCTTTGTGCCAGGAGGCTGAACAACGTTTTGTTTAGAAATGAATATGGCTTTGTCCATTGGCTGATCGTTGTAGAATATTATCCTGCAATTTGGTGATTTTAGTCTGATCAAACTAATAAATAATTTGATTTAATATATTATTTTTTGTTTGTTTACCCTGTAATTTGTAATAGTGCCTTCCGCGACACAGGCTTCCCTGGTGTGCGGTAATCCACAAGTAGTACCTATGCATTTATATATTACACAGATTTTTATATATTTTATACTAACCTTGATTGTTTTGACACTTTGTGATAAGTGAATCAAAACTTATGTAGGGCATTCAATCTCTACTGATATTTAGGACTGATTATCTATTTATTTCAATCTGGTATTCAAAACATGTTATTACATACAAATCAGTAGGCTAAGCATAAATATCCACTACTGAGCGTAGGTACTTCCCTGTGGACATAAAAAATGTGTCCCGATAATGTCAAAATTTTATGACGTCCCGCATGTAATTTTTTTAAAAGTTCTACTCAAACTATTTAGACCAAAATAAATAGAGCTATATATTAACATAGCAGAGAAAACTCTGTCCAAGTACTTCAACAGTTCACGGTTTATTGAACAAAATATTAATTGAACACGAAGCGCTTATCGTTTCCTTTCTCCTTCAATAATTTCTACCGCGAAGGAATGCAACTCTACCGTAAATTTGCAGTGCTCTTTGCTAATTAGATTTAAAGAACAACAAACAAAACAAACAAAATAAGAAACATTTAAAAATATTATTATAAGCTTTGTTTTATTTGTTTTTGGCTTTGATTGTTTGCAACAGTCTGCAGTTAGCTCAATCGTTTCAATTGTAAATACTAGTTTTAGTTTAATTTTATTATAAGCTCATGTTTTTCCATTTCTCTATTAAGTCAACGAATTTAATTTTAAATTACCCAGAGTACATAAATAAAAACCTTAGAATTTAATTTTCTTAGATTTCTGCATTTCACTAAGTGAAACCAAGGATTTTGCATGCAGCCCAATTATAACACTAATAATCTCAAGGTTTTTGTTAATAAGTATAGGTAACTGTAGCCTTTGAACAGGATTGAATAAACTTCAATGTTTCCCCTGTAGGTGGAGCTAACGGCGCAAGAGTCCGTCGTAGGAAGTTCCAGAGATTTTCAACTCGGCGAGTACTAGATTTCATGGCTCATTATGTTGGTTAGAGCATACCCGTACTGAGGTCGCGGGTTCAAATCCCACCGAAATCGCAAAAATGGGATATTATTTAATTTCTTACTGTGTGGATTGTCCAGCGTTGTTTTTTATAGATAGATAGAATGAACGTAGAACATAAGTTTAATCATAAAACCAAATTAGAAACAGTACCTACTAACAATTGAAATGGTTGAGCTCACTCCAAACTGCTGCAAACAAGTAATTCAACTGATTCGTATCAATACCATTCGGAACCGTCCCCAAGACGCTGGCGGCATTGCCCCGCTGTATGGCAATACTCATGGGCTGCGCCAGATACTCACCAGCTTTCGGGTCACGTGTCACTAGTTCAAACTAGTTTTAAAACAGTTCGAACCATGCATTCGCGTTTTTTAAATATTGACCACATGTGTCCAACACGTACCTACTGTAAATTACATCACTTTGTATTCTGTTGGTAAATTTTCGCAAAAACTTCTAAACTGCGTGGATAAAACAAACTTCCTCAATATCTCTTCATATCTTACATAGTCTTATCATGTCACGCGACCTACTACGAGTTAACCTACTCCCAAATTGATGTTCCTTCGAGCCAACTAGAGCGTTTTTTCCCTTCGATGATTCGAATAGCCTGCGGACATCCAAGGGACCGACCGACCCTTTTAGGGACCAAGTACAATCGCCCTAAAACACATCGAAGTAATGTAGCATCAATAATGACGTACTGGCAAGTTTTGCACGTTTCCTGTAATGGGTGAAGTACTGTTGGCGGAAGGAATCGTCTGCTGATGCGTGTCAATGATCTGATTGGCTAAAATGGGTTTTCACAATACCGCAACACTATTTACATCTCTCATGTTCGGTAAGTAGGTTCTTATTACCTCCAAATGGGACTTGTTATACCGAAGGGGATTTCTTTTTTCATTGCTTGTAGGTGACTTATTAGCACTCTAGGGTAATAATGTAGTTAGAAAAACCCTAGGGCGGTAAGTAATTAAAAAAATACTTCTCTCTTTAAAAAAGTTCGCGTACATCTAACCATCATACTGGCAATAGACATCACGCATTCAGCCCAATTACCAAAGAGGTCGCTTTGCTATTCAGCCTTGTCTTTGTGTGAGTTTAATAGTCATTAATTTTAAATATCGAACGGCGAAGCTCAATTTCGTTCTTAAAAAAAAAAAGTTCTTTACTTGCTTCTTTTTAATGAAAAAAGGCGGGACTAGAAAACTTTTACCTTAAATAAATTAAATATTGTTTGTTTTTGGTTTTCTTTTATAATTACGTGCTAATTAGGAAAAAACATGAGTTCTTCAAGTGATGAAGATATAAGCTGCACTCCCGATTGAATAAAAATGTTTTAATCTACACATACAGCTACAGCCCTTGGCTACTAATCTACTATTAGTGACTGCTATTTATTGAGGAAGATTCAGGGCTATGGCCACTTTTTCAAAAATATCGTCGATCAATTTTGATCTTGTTTCACCTGGGGATTGCAGTTATTCCGGGGAAACTCTGTTTTATACTAATGTATTAATAAAGTCAGTTTTATTAACAAAGAAAATTACAATCAAATAATAGAATTAAATTAAAACTAGTATTTACAATTGAAACAATTGAGCTAACTGCAGACTGTTGCAAACAATCTACAAGTAGCTCAGCTGATTCCAATACCAATACCAATCAACTGCATTGCCCCGCTGTATGACAATGCTGATGCGCACAAATTATATCGAATTAGGCATAAAGAGATCAGGAGCGGTTCGTACCGCAACTGGTGTGTGTTTTATGTGACAGATAAACGATTATCTTACTAACTTACTTACCTATATACTATAAAGCAGCTCCAGATTCTATAATTTTAATCCTAGAGCTCGTGTTTTCAAAAACATACTTTAACCAATATTAAAAGTTGTAGGAAAGCTTATAAGTGGATGGTCAGATCGGATGAACGGAACGGCACGTGTAGTCAGGTATTAAGATACAAGTTGCGAACTAGTTTATTACTTCCTTTCCTAATCTGCTCTCTACAAACAACCATGCCACACTTATATTAAAAACTAATTTTTAAGATGTGCGCGAGCTACAAGTAGCTCGCGGGCTTGTGTAGATTGTTCGTTTTTTAAATTGAGATCCCCTTGTCGTAACCTACACCCACGATTATATCGAAATCGATATCCGAGAGAGAATTTTTGATTAAAAAATGTCAGCCATCTTGGATTTGTAAATGGACATCATTTTCGTAATCTACGTATATGAATTAGTCGAAAACGATACCCATGATTGATTTTTGCGATTAAAAAAATGTCAGCCATCTTGGATATGGAAATGCATGATATTTTTACCACAATCACAAGAAATAAATGGTTTCAATAGATGAATGGATATTTGTATAATTATGTTTCTCACTTCTTCACGCCAAAACTCCTGTATAATCGGCGAAATTTTGCATAAATTTGTTATTTCTGATCTAAAAATAACACAGAATACTTTTTATACCATGAATCAGTTGCCATTGGATAACAATAACCTTAGAATGTTTCCATAGACACGAGACGTGCAAATCGCTAGTTTAACCAGAAACTAGTTTTCTAGTGAGAAGGATGAAAGAAAACGACAAATATTTAGGCGACATAAAGCTCTTAATTTGGTCTTATATCGATTACGAATAAAAGTAACCTAATATTTAATAAATAAATATTATTGGACAATTCACACAGCATTATCTAGCCCCAAGCTAAGCTGATCTTGTGTTATGGGTACTAGATAACTGATATACATAATACAATACATTACATAGATAGATATTTTTTTAATATACAAAGAAAACGACCAGAACACCCGGAACAAATAGCTGCAGATTGTACAAATATTTCTCCCAAGGCGGGAACCGAACCTTCAACCTCCTGCGTTGTAGGCGGACCTTCGCCCACCGCGCCACAGAGGTCGTCGTTTGGTAAGTATTGTAATCGAACCCTATTTTATTTGGTCAACTGTACGACTAACGTTCCTTTATCGAATTGCTCGCATTGACCGCTATTTCAGTTTATTATAATGTTGCGTTTTTGACCCCATTTAGGGAATTCCGCGTACAATTTAGATGAATAGGAATGTGAACCTTATTTCTTCATTTCCGAGAGTAGTAAATACTTATACCTCGATGATATTTACACCGGCTTTTAAGGGTTAACCACTCAATGTATTTTCAAACCACTGCAGTATTTTTTTTTGCTTCTGATCCACTCCTTTGTCATTTGTTTTTTGTTTAGTGTGGTGGTTGAATTTCGAATTCCATAAAACCATTGTAATTTTAGAACTTTTGAACGCATTCTGATCAGGAAGTCTAATTTCCAAAATGCCTAGGCAGTAAAATGCCTAAAATGTAAAAACGATGTTCACTATGTTCTACTTTCATAGGATATTTGACGACATTTTTTTAGCCCGAAGCTGTGCGAGGAATGTTATTATTTATAAATATCGTTAAAAGTTATTTACAAACAGCTTTTCCTCCAAATGAAACAAACTAAAATGAATAAAATTTTGACAACCCTTTTCCGGTTCAATGCTTTTAATAAAATTCTGTGATAGGTTCACTCCGTATTCTGGTTTTTGTCGTTTTTCGTTAGTTAAATTTTTGCAAAAACAAAGCTTGTAACGTAGGCTTGAAAAACCGCTTATTCCCAGAAGTTCTGTGCTGTAGTTCTGTACAGAACTACTGGGACAACTTTTGAGCTACCGTAGAAAATCTCTTGATAACACCCAATGCTTTATCTGATACCAAAACAAACTTTTACCTAAGTACAGGTATGCCAGTTATTTTGTTGTTATTGATGTGGTGTTGTTGTTGTTATTTGTTGTGTTAAGTTCAAAAAATAAAAACATGTTATTCTAAGTTTAAAAAAAAAACTAACAAATTTTTTGTGTTTTTTATCTGTTTTTATTCACCATGAAATAGTAGGTTCAATGTTGTTATGTCATACGGCTGTGTATGCAAACTAAAAAGTATCAATTGCTAGCAACATCAGCGTATTTATTTATGTATCACATAACCAACTGACGTCATGACCACAGAGCAATATGGCGTCCACTGCACAGTCATCGTCGTCAAGTAACGCGCGTAACTTAAAAATGTACATTTTTAATTCATTTTTAGGGCACTTTTCGGTTGAATTTTTTTGTGGTTCATTAGCAGTTTAAGACCCTAAGGAGACACTTTTCAAAAATGGATGTAATACCATATTGTTGAGTAAAACCAAAATTATTTTTAAAGACATTTTTCATAGGGCAAGTCAGCAAGCCACCCCATAAAAGTAGCTCCAACTTATCGACTAACCCACTGCCTGAGATACGGGGCATAATTCGAGTGGCACGGTGATTGATGGCGACCCACCCGGGATCAGCATGATTTACACCAGCCCCCGATGATTACACGCCCCGATAGATAGATTTATAGTTTGACTTTTATTGTGACGGTATGATTTAGGAAAATGCACTTTTTGGCTCTTCTTTTGTAGCATTAATTCCATTGTTTAGCCACCGCATTTTTTTGACATTCATACACTTTCGAAGTTGCGTTCTTTGTCAATCGGAAGTCTGAACATCATCGTCTAGGAAGTCAACAATAACTTAACTAGCGAAGTATGCTATTACTAATAACCCTGTGTTATTAGTATTAGTAATAGCATGTGACTTCAAAAAAGCTGATTATTTTTATTTGTATTCTCTTTTGAACTAGAAATACATCTGCATTTTTTTTGTATTTTTGGTGTTTTTATTCGGAAATTTAATCATTGAAAAGTAGATATTATAAAACTCAATCGCAATATTTCTAAACGTGACGTCACCGCTCACCATATTGTCACGAAAACTTTAGCGAGATATCTTTTTTGAAAGAAAGACAGACTTTTTAGACAACAGTTGTGTCTAAAAAATCTGTCTTTCTTTGTGATGATGAAAATTGATGAAAATTAGACACAAATGAATGATATAAACCGCCACGTTTCTTGTTTCTGTTGTGTCACACAACAGAAACAAGAAACGTGGCGGTTCATTTGTGTCTAATTTTATTTTGATAGAATGAAGAATGAAGCACTTTGAGTTGAGAAACTGAACGATGACGTAGCTAACAAAATAGGGCATCTTTTCTATCACCCGAAACCGAGTGCAGTTTTTTTTCTTTTTTCCGTAGTTATAAAAAAAATGCGGGTGTCAAATTTTTTCGGTAATGAAATAACATAAAAAATCGATTAAAAAAAAAACTATCTCTATTAACCGATTCGTTGCGATGTCTAATTTTGCGATTTTGCTCATGAGACTTTCTTAAATTTTAATCTCACTGTATTAGTTTACTGATTCCACAGCCCGGTTGGAAATTAAATGTAATAATTAATTTGATTTTGATCCTTGAGTCTTCTTAAGGGTCTATGATAATTTTAAAGTCCTCTTTCGGTGAGCAGCTACATAATCTGATAAAAACTTTTCTGTTCCGTCCAGACAGTAGCTTGTCATGGCCTAGGGTTGTACAGGCCGCCTAGTATTAGTAGTAGGTACGATGATTAGGCCATAGGCCTCCAGCAGTGGACTGATATAGGCTGATGATGATGATGATGATGACGATGATTTAGTCCGATGATGCTGATCAATACAGATCATCGGACTACTGAGCCTTTTAGTCCGATATTTACACATTTCGACTTTCCCAAAAATAGAAATGCATTAACTTCAGTTTATTTTTTCCAACATGCTAAATATAAAGCTAGCTGTAAAAGCTGTCATCAGAATACACATTTGCGATAACTCGGCCAAAATGAGTTGGTACATTATGCGTTTGCGAAGTCCGGAATCTATGTTAAGTTTGTCCAAACTTTGTTTCAGTTGTCCTTCCTCTTAACCCAAATAGTTCCAGAACTTTGATTTCCAGTCCAATAAACAAATCTGTCGATTCGTAGCTCGGCGTTAGGTTGCATTTACAATGAAAGCGTGTTACCGTGACTGATAAACTAAGCTCTTTACTATTACCAGAATCGCCGTATAGAATACCGAAAACGGATCTGTGCTGACAACGGTGCGAAGACTGTCACCATGTAGCGACAGTAGATTAGCAAATTGAGCTTGTTATTAGAATTATCTTTTTGTGATGTTTTTGCCATGTCTCTATTCTGACCCTATTTAACAGGCAGTCAACAAAAGTGGACTCACCTGATCATTAATTGTCGGCCTTTTTTAGTATAATCTGCTAGTATTCTGGGTGGATTACCATGTCACTATTGTGATCCTGTATAACAAGCAGTCTACAAAATCTCACTAATATTGTAAACGTGAAAGTTTACATGGATGGATGGATAGATAGATGGATGGATGTTTGTTCCTTTATCACGCCAGAACGGCAAAACGGATCTGGATGAAATTTGGCTCAGAGATAGATTATAGTCTGGAATAGGACATAGGCTACTTTTTATCCCGAAATTCCTACGGGAACGGGAACTACGCGGGTGAAACCGCGAGGCGCTGCTAGTATTCAATAAATTCATTTGATCATCGATTGGTTCACCGAATTATCAAAAATAACATTAATTGCGGTGAGAAATTTAAGATAAAATGAACATGTTTTATTGCAGACTGCTGCAAATATACTACACAGCACAACAAGTGAATCCTATGTACATAACGGTTCTTATTTTTTATGCGTAGCAGTGACATGCATGCTTTACTGCCTGTTTAAGGCTGAGTTAAAACTCGCCATAACTCGGCCAACATATAAACAACATTTATGATTTCTGTGTAAATGAGTTCTTTCCAACAAAATCCTATTATGCAAATATGTCAAAGCTGCTTGTATTGATCGGGAGATATTGGCTTTTGATTCGCAAACAAACGCTGCCTTCTGTTTTAAACGAAGTATTGAATGGGGACCTCGATACGTCAAGAATTATTTATTTAAGGAGGAAAATGTGCGATAAAGTACCAAATATTTAAAGAAAAAATCTGTGAGCTTTTCTGAAAATTTCTCGTTTGTGCAAAGAAAACGTGATAAGTGAAGTCCCTACGGTATCTTCAGATGTTTTTTTGCGGCGCTAAAATCTGAGAAACGACTACGTTTCTTGGAAAATACTTTACATCATTGTCATAGCTTAAGTAACTGACAGATAATCATAATAGCTTCTACCTTCAGCTTTAGTTTAACCTGCATAAAACTTTTAACACTTAGGGATATATTTAATACAGAAATATTTCTTTATTTTTCCAGACTACTACAAACTAATGGTCTGTTCACATTTTGACAGAGTTATGGAGAGGTTTGAACAGGCAGCCGAATCTGTCATCATCACTAATCTTTTCCATTTTATATGTATATATTTTGTGCTTGCTTCTGCCCGCGGCTTTTGATGCATGTTATAGCAAGGCTTATGCTACACATAAAAAATTGAAAAGATTAGTGATGATGACAGATTCAGACAGAACAGTCTGTACCAACCTAGGCTCTCCATAACTCGGCCAAAATGTGTGTAAGCCACAAAGGCATGTGTTATTCCACATGGGACAGACTGGTCCGTCACGGGCAGTCTGGTAGTGAATTCCCCGCTTTACGGAATAGCAAAGGCTGCTATAATGCTACAAATAAAAATTTGAAAAGATTAGTGATGATGACAGATTCGACAGCCTGTACCAACCTAGGCTCTCCATAACTCGGCCAAAATGTGTGTAAACCACATGCATATTATGTGTTATTCCAGTTAGTGTTTTATTATTACAGAGCAAATGTCAGTTCCATCTATTCAGTAGTTATGACGTTGTCGTCGGTCAAATATCGTCACAACTGCAAAAACTTTCGTCACTACAATTTTTGCACGATATGGAAAAATTAATGATTTTATTTTTTTCACCAAAAAAAACCAATACGAGCAAGGACTATAGTAAAGTACTATCTCTGTGGAGTATTAGAATGACCTTCCTTCACAATAATCAATTTAGATGGTCCAGTGAACCATCTGAGATTCGAGCTTTGTTCGAAGATCAACAACGGATTACGGTATCAGAAGCTTGCGTTGTGATTGACAGGTTCTGATGTTGCTTCGACATCACGAATACTATCGTAGGAGTATAGTACGATTGTTATTAATATCTGTATGTGTCTCTGTGGTTACCGTTTAAAGCTGCACGCACATCTATAGAAGGTTGCGGGCTTGATTTCCACCTCGGGACAAAAGTTTTGTATGATCTTCAGATATTTGTTCCGGATGTGTTAGACGTTTTCTATTTATGGTAAAAATATATATTTGTGTTGTATAATGTGTCTAGTAGTACGCATAACACAAGCTCTGCTTAGCTTGGGGCTACAAGTTTTTTTTAAATTTAATTTTGACAAAATTACAAATCAAAAAAATCGAGTGGCTCGGGACTGACATGCCTGGAGGAACAAGGCGAAAGCCTTTGCTCAGCAGTGAGATACACCATTTAGTCCCATCTCGTAGCCAGATTTGGTAGCTACACTAGGTTTATTGAAATTGTATGACGTAAATATTTTGCGAAAGAAAATATTATATCACACAGAACCACAATAGATAGGTATTTATATTATAATGTCCCAAAAAAATTCAACTTCGACGGGACTTGAGCCCGCAACATACAAAATTGCCCCTGTGCGGGTTACGGACTTTCATAGCAAAAAAGAAACCTTAGATACCTATCTATTTAGCTCAAAATTGAGTATTATGTTGGCTTCTAGATACATCAACATAATAGTTTACAAGCAGAGTAATAGAATGGAAGGAAACAGCTCTCAAGCATAGTGAGACATTCGGTCGGTTGGTTTTGTGGAATTCTCACAAATTTTTCGCAATTTTCACAATGATAGCAAATTCCCAATACTAAATTCGTCCGGTGTTCATCCCATATCAGTTGATACTTACGGGATCGTGTTAACATGTTTCATTTCAAAGGCCAAGAGGAAAATATGTATTGATATAAATCACTTGTATAAAGGGCTTCCATAGCTTTCCGCTCAATGATCGGTTTCGCTGGCTTTGTCCGCTAGCAGGTATTTTGGCGAAATAAAATGGTAAATAGAACGTGAAAATTCTATTAATAATTGTATTGGTATAACTCGCACGTGCACAGAATAACTATAGAGTTACTATTACGTGCGTTCAGAATCCGATGGAACCATTTCGAACTAAAACAGTAACAGTCGGACATTCACTTTGACAAGAAGAAGAAGAAAGAAAAAAAAATGTTTATTTTTACTCAAGAAATCTAAAAGATACATAGATCTGAAATTTTCACCCGTACCATGGACGACTTTACTCGTATCTGTACCGGTACTCATGCAAAAACCGCTGATGAGCATAATCTCACTAATATTATAAACGTGAAAGTTTAGATGGATGGATGTTTGTTCCTTTATCACACCAGAACGGCAAAACGGATCTGGATGAAATTTGGCACAGAGATAGATTATAGTCTTGAATAGGACATAGGCTACTTTTGACCCCGAAATTCCTACGGGAACGAGAACTACGCGGGTGAAACCGCGAGGCGCTGCTAGTAGAGCATAAACAATAAAATATAGAAAACGTTGGTATAGAAAAGGGTAAAAAAGGATCCCACCTCAGTATGTGTCATTCGGTCGAGCCTTATGCTATGTTCGTTTTCAGGTGGAGCCTAGGGTTCTACTCGGAAAAGAAAACTCGAAATTTCAGAATCGTTTTCGTGCAAAACAAACTCTTATGTTGTTTGCATAAGGTTATCGTTTCCACGAAAAAGAATTCATCATCAGCCTATATCAGTCCACAGCTGGACATTAGTCCTCCCCTAATAAGCGCAAAAGAAAAAAAATTTGTAACTCCGATTTCGTTTTTAAGAGTACGGGCTAAATACATTTTCCACCGCCAAGAAATTGATTGACAAGGTTAATTATATTCTATTTTGACAACTACCAGATTTTTCCTTCTGAACTTTATTAGTACGACAGGTAGGTGACGTGTTTTATAGCTTCCTTGTCTCACTCCAAAAGACTTAAAGTCACAGCATCATCCTAAAGTTTCATCTGTGACCTGCCCGTCCCAGTTTTAGGCACTAAATTACCAAATTTATCCAAGCTGGTATTTTTTTTGCAAATCATAATGGTCGAAGTATCTTGTTACAATATGACCTAATTTCTTTAGGCAAATTAAAATAACATACATCGCCTAAAATAAAAAAATTGCTGTATTCAGATACATACATCGCACAGTTTTAATATTTTGTGCACGTGTCTATTCACAAAAAAGGAAAAGGCCAACATAGATTATTGGGCAGCCTTATCGGTAGGAACGATCTCTGCCAAGCAACCTTTTTCCTCACTGACTAAAGCTAAAGTCCTCCAAATAAGCATACTCTTTGATCGGTCAGTAGCAATTCTGCCTGATATCACAGCTGTTGCATAGACCCTTTTAGAAGTTAATAGTTTTCGAAGCTCTGGGTAGACAGGAAAGTTTTAGGAACTAATAACCGAAACAACTTTGATAGTTGTTCTAGAGAAACTTTAACTAGACGTGAGGGAATTCGAAGCGGTAACGGTAAAAGGGACATAAGCTGTGCGTCCACCGCATCGGAATTCGGAGCGTACAGCGTACGTGGTAAGGTTTGGTCCCGGTAATACACTGTTCTCGGAATTTCACGGGAATTCCCGAAATTTTTGACCGATTTGAGAATCTAGTGGACAAAAAATTGAAGCGAACAAAATCAATAACATTTTGTTTCTTGTTTAATAATTACTATTTATAAACTTGTTATTTATGGATAAAATTTGACTTGTCTAAGTGCTTTTTTGTAAGCCTAAAGAAATAAAGTCATTGACTTTTGACTTTTTGCCTTTTGAATAATAATAATTTGTGTAAACACTATATCTATAAGCAGCTGTCGTAACCTAAAGTGGTAGTGGGCAGGTCGTATAGCTCGCATATATATAATATAACAGCTGGGGAATAAAGGTCTCGATTAGCGGCCGCGATGCAACGCGAAACGGAGTGTTGGGAGACCATCAACTTGTAGCGATCACGGGGAGGCGATGGGCGGAGGCGGCTCAAGACCGCTCTTTGAGGCATAGTATGGGGGAGGCCTATGCCCAGAATTGGACGTGTATGGCCTGATATGATGATGATGATGATTTGTCAGTACATTTCACGTAATTTTTATTATGTCTAAGCGTATAGAATTAGTCGGATTTTTGAGGATTACAATTACGAATCATTAAACCTGTTCGTTATCAAAGTTTGTAATGGATGTTGGAAACGATTTAACCATTTCCCGGTTCTCAAATCCGACAAAAATTTCGGGAATTCTCGGGAAATTCAAAACAGGGTAAATCCCTAAGAAATCCCTCCCAAGATCCAGCGACACGTTGGCAAATCGACTTCCCCGAACAAGCGAGCCTAATGTCAACGTCAACTTCTAACTGGCTCCACGGTTGATACAATTTTGTAATGTCAAAGTCAAATAGACAGACGCCACCGACTTCCATCTGTCCATGTAACTTTTTTTCTTAGGGATACTAGTATGAGGGTTACAATATACTCAATTTTTTATTGCTTGCATGTGTACAAAGTCTTATGATAAAATAACAAACGTCCAACATGTACCCTGCAAGGGCACGGCAATATGAATACTAAATGCCAGGTGGTTTTATACAGTTATTCATAGGCATAATTACCGTAAGAAATAAATAAAAAAAAATTAAAAAAATATATACCAAAGAAACAAAATTATACTAAGTAGGTAGGTACTAATGCTTCCATAAAACCAAATATGTAATCTTTATTATCAAAGAAACTTACAATCAAATAATAGAAACAAACTAGAACTAGCATTTCCAATTGAAACAATTGCACTAACTGCAGACTGTTACAAACAATCTACGGGTAGTTCAACTGATCCATGTCAATACCAGTTGGAAGCATCCCCAAGACTAGTAATAAATAAATAAATAAATAAATAATATAGTAATAATAATATAAGTAATAATATAATAATATAATTACTTATTAATAATAATATAATAATAATATAATAAGTAATAATATATAATAATAAATAAATAATAAGTAAGTAAATAAATAAATAAATAATAAGACACGCTTAGATATTTTTTAATAACCCGAGAGTCTCGGTACCCCACGGACCTATACCGGTCTCGACTCAAAGGGAGAAAATGCGTGGGCTCTGTCAAGACCAGTAACTTTAAGTGGTTTTTGAAACTCGTTAGCTATGTTCATTTGCTAGCTCTCTAATAAAGTATTTTCGGTGTGAATTCACCCTAACGTAGAGAAGTTGTCTTTTAAAGCTGTGCGCCCACCGCATCTAATCGGAGCGTACGAGGTATGAGGGTTACAATATGAGTATATTAATTGAAACTGCCACTGCGATCAGTAATCCACCTCGCCAATCATGGTGATTACAGCACTCCGTCCCTAGTGATGGCAAATATTTGAGGCATCGTCTGGGAGGCCCAGTTCCAGCTGCTGCAGCAGTGGACGTATTTAGGCTGATGTCTTGATGATGATGCGTCATAGTCAAAACAATTTATAAGTCGGTTAACATCGTTAACATGTTGTTCAGAGTGCTTTTAGGATTCCGTACCCGAAGGTTGAAAACGGGTCCTTATTGCCAAGCCGCCGCCCCGCCGCTGTTTGTCTGTGTGTCAACGGAGATCTCATGAACGTGTATTTCTCTTGCTGCTATAAAACCAAATAATAATAATACAATAAATTTTATATGTAAGGGTTAATAATTATGAGTTGGTGGAGAACAACATCCATACCAATTTGAAAAACGATCACCGAAGTTAAGCAACAAAAAAAAAATCAAAATTCAATAACTTTATTTCTTTAGGCTTACAAAATAAGCACTTAGACAAGTCAAATTTAATAGATAAACAGCTTAATAATAGTAATTATTATCAAATAAGAAACAAAATGTTATTGATTTTGTTCGCTTCCATTTTTTGTCCACTAGTGGAAGAAGCGAAAATTAAACCACTAGTAAGTGTATAACGCTTAAAATGCAACGGTGGCCCCGGTCAGTACCTACTTGGATAGAGACCGCGTCATGTGGGCTTTTATACTTTTTTGCGACCCATCAATAAACTCTATTTTAAGGAATTCTTTTGTTTCTTTTGTGAAAGTATATCAAGTATAGAACGGAACTCTTCGTATACGTGTTAACTCACTCTTGGCCGTTTTATTTATCGTTTATTGCAAGTAAGTAAACAACCTCGCATTACAAAATGTAAATTACTAAGCCCTTAGTATTCTCCAGAGTGGTTTCAAATTACGACTTTTAGGTTATTCGAGTACCAAATTAGGTCTTTTGTGTTCTAGCTACGGTACCTTTTGTGTAGGCTTTACTGAACAACGTCCTTTATGAGTAAGTAGCAATTTTGGGAGGCTGGATACATTAATATGAACATTTTAATATGCCAGGTAGGTAAATCTTAATCTTGGAGATAATATTTATTGTTGTGCTATTCACAACCTGCGGCTTCACTGAATAATATATTGTAAATAATTTCGATAGCCAAGTTTCCTTCTGCTCAAATTCTCAACTCAGTTGAGCAATTAAGTTGCATGAGCGTGGGGAACTGGTAAAATCGAAACGGAAGTTCTGGAGATGATTAGTCAGGTACCGCCTAGATAAACACAAAAAAAATATAGGCTAGTTTCCTACGAAAATCTAGTTCGTCAGTTAGAATCTAACTGACGAACAGAAGAAAAATTACGTAACCAATATCTTTTGATTATCTAACGTTAGATAATCAACTGTTATTGGTAATGTCATTTTTATTTTGTCAATTAAACAAAAATGATAAATTCCGCGTGACGTCACGCCTAGCGACTCTTTTTAGCAGGGCGCGATGTCACGAATCTTACACTTAATCCGACACTTTGACGAGCTTTATTTTTGTAATTTTTTGACAGATAGATAAAAGAAAAAATACGTGTCCAAATATCTTGTGATCAGCTAACTGACGGTCTTACTTGTTGACACTCCGAATACTTAACTTAGTTCTAAATTAGGTACATTATTTGTGCCTGATTTAGAAGAATTTCGGTTCAGATTTTCGTCTATGAAAGGATGTGATTTATTTTATTGGAACTCACCTACAATTTTCTTTATAAAACTATCCAATAACACGTAAAAATAAATAAACGATTTCCAACATAAACCTTTCATAAAACAGGAGAAATAAAAACTTCAACTTCAGCCGACAAAAGTCGCGGAATCGGATGAAATAAAAAATATTGCTTTATTTGAAACGCTGCCGACCAGAATCTGGTACGATTGAGCGAACACACTGTTTCATATTAAAAAGTTTGCTCTGTATGTACGGGTAAGTAGCTGTTTATTTATGGGCCCTACCATGACCGGTACGCGAATCAAATTACGTAAGTTGAAAATCAAAAAAAGGTGGAGGTTCTATGCTCGGCTGTAGGTAGCTATATATTTGTGTTGGCTTTGTATAAAATATGATCACGGGGTTGTCTATTATTTTTTTTTATTGCCAAGCGATTACAATTTGTCCTGCTAAACCTAAAACAGTGTAAAACCAGATGAATTAGAAGCCAGTTTTTAGATTTGGTACAATAAACGGTTTGTTTTTAATTTTACGTATAAAAAACAAAATTTAACAGCAAAACTATTTATTAAGATCACAATTATTTCACAAAAAATAGTTACTGCCAAAGAAACCAGTGGCAAATTGGACATAGTAACAGTGTATTTTACCAAGGTCTTGACCGTACGGAGACTGGAGTAAAAGTCAGCCGGAGTTTTTTTTTTTCGAATGGACTAATGCTTTTGACCGCAGATGGCCATGACAGCGTTACCAGACTTTTGACGGGCGCGGAAGGAGCTACACCGGTAAAGTTAGGTTGGGGCAACACGCACAAGGGCCACCACTTAGGTGCCAACCTCGGCTTGGGCTGTTGCCAGATGCTACAAGAAGAAATTAATGTTACGCCTAGGTGCACGAATGAATATGGGCAGAAGCGGAGAATTCTTCGACCCCGCATCCGGCGGGGTCAGTTCTTGTAAGATGTGAGCCAGAGACAGCGTACGCGTTGCTTTTATACGAATGATATCGTCATAAATTTTAAAATAACGTTTTCGTCATGTTATTCCTGATTTTTTTTTCCTTTTCTATACTGCCTCTTGGCGATCTGTTTATGTAAACAATAATCCAATCTGCATTATTGTTTACATAAACAGAACAATAATTTGCACCTAAAAATTATCAATTTTTTTTATAATCTCGTTATCGGCTCTTATAAATTTATAAGGTTGTGAATGGCTATCTCTTTACAGCAATATTTGTCGGTGTCTGTACCTACCTACTTGAAAACATAGCAAGCAAACACCGGATTGATTATGTAGAGCCTGTGAGAGCTCATACGCACTAGCGGTTAAACCGCACGGCATTCAAACTGTCATTATCGTTGCTATCTAATTTATTATTTTTGCGACTGATTTACTTGAAAGCTAAACGGAGCGGAGATGAGTTAAAAGTATAAATGTAAATAATAATATGTTACTTGAATCTCGCATTTGAAATATCCTAATAGTCAATCGTATCTTCGTATCATACTGTTACAATTACAATAATATTAGGTATGAATGCGAAAGTTTGGATGGATGGATGTATGTTTGTTACTCCTTCACGCCAAAACTACTGAACGAATCGCGCTGAATTTTGCGTAGTGTAGAATTAGACCTGGAATAACACATAACATAAGCTATTTTTTTATGGGAAAGATATACCTTTGTACGTTCTATAAAAATAAAGGTGATTATCGGTACTGGTACTGGTGTAACCACTGTTGGGTGTTAACCTCTCTGTTTACATTTTCATGGTCCTGAGCTTTTAAAATTCGTAATTCATTATTTTCACATTTAATAATTGCGTTTTATTACTTTCATTTTGACGGAAACGCGAAACGCTTAGCCCTCGTTGCTTGACACAGCTAAAGCTAACTGTGCGTTTGTATCGCTTGTGCGTACGGACAACAAATCACTTGACATCTGTCGCCTAATCTTTGACTCTGGAGGTAATTAACAATGTATCAACTCAAAGTCACGTTCGAAATGTATCTACCTTAGATACATTAATATTAATTTTATAGGTACATCTGAAAGTAACTCTGTCTGTCTGTCTGTTCCGCTTTCACACCTAAACGGCTAGGCGGATCTTAATGAAATTTGGTGTGAAGATAAATGTTACTCGTCCCAAGCTTTTTCATCCTCTAGATAATCTGATATTTTATAGTAGGTCTTTTTACAAAGGATGTGTTTAACAATTTGTTTGAACATATTTATTGACAATTTTTGGAACTCACTTGGAGTATTCATGTAGAAGCGTTCATAAGATACATTAATAAGATTGCCTTTAAAAGATACATTAATCTTGTGTACAAACTTACGTATGAGTAGTGGCATCTCGTACACCGTATCTGCATACACAAACGGTACACGACTGTTTGGTATCGAAACCGTAGGTACCGAAACCATATGTACCGAAACCGCTGTAATTCAGCTGATACCAAATCGAATTAAGGACCCGGACTACGAGGCGACAATTTCGATGTTTTCGGATCCAATTGTTGGAATAGTTATCATGGGCTGCAAGGCTTTAGGTTTTGGTAGGATCAAAGGATTTGCGTGTGTTGGATTTGTGCGAATGTAATCTCTTTCCTTATCAAAGGCGTTTATTTGTAACTAAAACTAATACTTATGCTTAAATCATATACAGTAACTTACTTTAACTAACTTAGTAACATAATTTAACAAAATACGACTCTACATGAAATAATACAATATTAATAATATTAATATTATTTTACATTAAACGAAATAAATGAATAAGTAATGCTGGACCATCCACACAGCATTTTCTAGGCTCAAACTAAGCAAAACTTGCGTTTTGGGTACTAGATGATTGATTTTATATAATAATACGAATACGAAACCCTAAAAACTATGTACCTAAGGTGTTCTACACTAGGAACGTAGTTTTTTAGAGTTCCGTACCCAAAAGATAAAACGCTATTACTAAGACTTCGCTGTCCATCCATCTGTCCGTCTGTTACCAGGCTGTATCTCATGAATTATGATAGTAAAATACTTGAAATTTTCGCAGATGATGTATTTCTGTTACCACTATAACAACAAATAAACTAAAAAACAGAATAAAATAAATATTTAAGGGGGCTCCCATACCACAAACGTGATTTTTTGCTCGTTTTTGCTCGATATTGATAACGGCAACAGGTAGACGCTTGAAATATTCACAGAATATTTAGTTTTATTTTCAGATTTTAAAATAAATAATTAAATTAAAGTATAACACAATATTTAAGAGGGGCTCCCATACAACAGACATTTTTATAGATAATGGTACGGAACCCTTCGTGCGTGAGTCCGACTTGCACTTGACCGATTTTATTTTTTTCCTCTCCTTGCCAGTCAGTGACTGTAGGGTCACAAGATGAAAAGTGTTCCAACGCCAAACGAACAGTTCGTTCAGAAAGATTTTTCAATCAACACTTTATTTCTGTGAATTTCTTAATGATACTTCCCCAGAGTCGAGGCCGACAGTAACGAATGAACTAACAGTACCTGTTTAATCAAGTTAAGACTACCGGATTGTGTTCAAATCAATTTGTACGATCTTCGCTGTCTCCCTCAGATTGTGCGGATTAGAAAGGGATAAGATACGTGCGTTGATCAGATTGGCTGGGGGAGACTTTCTGGGGATCATTGTCTTTTGTTTCGATCAACGGAAAATTTGCCGTCTCGAGCAAAATTTTCCTAGAAAGCTTTCGAAATTTACTTTCGCCGTCTACATTTTACCCTTACTTTATAACATTAATAAAAGATAAATAAAACTTTGAAGGAAAAATTACTACTACTTATAAGTATTTATTTTCGGTAAACGTAGTGTAGGACGCCCTCCGACCAGGTGGGATGACGATTTGCGAAAGACTGCTGGCAGATGCTGGATGCGGCAAGCTGAAGACAGGGCGCGATGGCGCTCATTAGGGGAGGCCTATGACCAGCAGTGGACTGATATATGATGATGATAAGTATTTATATTACTTATATCCCCATCTTCCTAGGACTTCCGTGAGGGCTGGAGCGGCGGCAGATTCGGCCGAAGATCTCAAGAGGCGCAAATATGCAGGTCTCGATAGAGCATACGCATTTGCTCCCCTTGGAGTCGAGACCCTCCCTAGGTCCGTGGGGAACCGAGGCTCTCGGGTTTTTCAAAAATTATCTGAGTGTCTGGACGAAGCGACGCGTGACCCGAGAGCTGGTGAGTATCTGGCGCAGCGCATCAGCATTGCTATACAGCGGGGCAATGCAGCTAGCGTCTTGGGCACGCTTCCGACTGGTATTGATATGGATCAGTTGAGCTACTTGTAGATTGTTTGCAACAGTCTGCAGTTGGCTCAATTGTTTTAATTGTAAATACTAGTTTTAATTTAATTCTATTATTTGATTGTAATTTACTTTGTTAATAAAGATTTATCTTATATTAAATATAAGTACTTACGTACGTAAGTACTTATACTATTTTTACTTTTCGATATCTGAGTGTAAGGACCGTTTTTATCCTCTAGCGGATAAAATCGGCTCTTACACTCAGATATCAAAGAGCAAAAGTACTCTCTCCGAGATGGGGGATAAAAAAAGTATTAGTCTATTTATTCTACAAGTTTATTTCAATAGCCTGTTCTTTATTATGTTTTAAAACAGTAAATTTGACATTTCCAAGTATTCCAATGTGTATTTAATGTGTATTTAATGCGTGTTCAGTAGTCAAGGTGCATTAAATGAGAGAACTCAGTGCCTAGACAAACCTAACATTAGGCTTTAAGGCACTACTAACCAAGTTATGTAACCAATGTTTTATGAATAAATTATATATCTATCTATCTATTTCTATGGCTTGATAAAATGAACGATAATACCAGCTGACCTCAAAAACAGCTTTAGTACCTTCTGCGCATCAATTTACCTTCAAATAATAATGCAGCTTTTGAAGTTACTCGCTATTGTAAAAAGCTTTTTGGCACAATACAGTTATGAAACAGAAGATCCACTATGTTACTTTAGCAGAAAAGGCTAGTAATGTTTTATTTAAGAACTCAAGCTTGTACCAATATATGTATTTCAAATCAATTTGAGCTTATAAATTAAAAAACGTTCTTATTAGTTTTCTTCTCCTAATCATCTGTATAGACCTCCTCATTCATTCCTTCTAAACAATGGTTTTTTTCGCAATAATTACCACGTTTGGCTGGCGGACTGGTGTATTATTATTCCAGTCGTTCTTATATATACTAAATTGTGTACACAATAAATAATAATACACAATTTTTACTAAATTGTGTATTGTTTTTTTGTTTTTTGATTCAGAAGCATAGAAATTCATTTTCTTATCTATAAATGTATACACTAGTGGTTGTAGTGTGGGTAATTTGTTGTTCTATAATGAAAAATAAATAGTAAAGAATGCTGGACAATTCACACAGCATTTTCTAACCCCAAGCTAAGCAAAGCTTTTATGTATTATGGGTATTAGATAATGATATACATAATGCAATACACTAAATACATAGATATTTTTATTATACATAGAAATCATCCAGAACACACGGTAAAAATAGATATTTTTACCGGCTGCAGATGCAGATCGTACAAACATTCGTCCCGAGGTGGGAATCAACTCAATCACCTGAGTCGCAGACGGACCTTTGCCCGCTGCGCCACAGACTAATGCACTTAGTCTGTGGCGCAGCGGGCATAGTTCATACATGAACAGTGCACAGTTCATGTATGTTTTTTAAGTTTTCAGAGGTAGCAACTCTTCTGTTAACCATTATTCTGTGATTTCGTTACTTCACGCTTAATGGAATTAGGCGCCATTTCCCTAAGTACATAGGTTGAGGATTATAACGATCGACATGTTTCCTAAAACGCCCTGTTTATTATGCGGTACATTGTAAAGGTAATGATAATATCGAATATTAATAGCGCTTTGCTAGCGTTACTATAAAATTAATATTATAGGCCCATAACGGAAGCTACCGTCAGCATCAAAAAGTAGGTGTAAGTAATACAATACAATACAAAAATTCTTTATTGTACACGAGAAAATAACATAACAAAGAGACATCACATAAGATATGTACAATGGGCGGCCTTATCGCTTGGAAGCGATCTCTTCCAGGCAACCTTGGGATGTAATATATTTACAACAAAACCAAAACAAAACAAAAACAACGATATCTTACGATTTGTCTATCTACTCGTACGTAACCATGTACGAGTAGATTGACAAAACGTAAGATATCGTTGTTTTTAATAGAAAACAAACAGGTCAAAAACATGTCATTTTCGACTTAAAAATATACGAAATCGCGAAAGCATATTTTTGCTTAAATTTCATTATAGGTGTGTATTATTAAGAAAAAAACAGCTAGGGACCTAGATTATACTATTCGAATACAAAAAACAACATGATATGGTGGAAAAATGCTCGAATTACAAATCATTTTGGTGGTACGTTTGTATGGGCAAATAATCATCCACAGGCCCCACACTTATAAGCCGGCCGTACTGACTGGTCAAAAATCCGTCTCGTTGCTCGTTACGAGCGCTTTCTTTCCCCGTACTAGAGCCTTAGTCTGAACCCAAAAAACATTTGATAAACGTAATCAACAACCAATGACGTCTTTCACGAAAAAGGCTTAGAATGGTAGTAGACACAAACGAAGTGTAGCCAAAAAAAATGCAATAAATCCTCACTATCCCATTCATATTAGTGCTATCTATGCGTGAAAGCACTGAAGTTGTAATAAATTATGTTTGTCAACTCACAAACACATAGATTCGTTTTTATCTTTGAAATCAAGAGAATTGTTGAGTGAGCGTGTTTTACCTCTATGATTGACGTGTTTGGGTTCAACTTGGTACGCCATAGGACGCAAAGGAAATGCTTGGATTTGGTGCAAGTACCCAGTGAAATGTTTTCCCGTTCGTTCTTATTTTTCTTGAAGCACCAATTGCAGGCATTTTTGTGACCAAGCTAGGTTGGAGGTGCTCTATCTACTTACTTTTACCAGTTTTTATGGCAAATCCTTTTCCATCCAGGCCGTAAAGCTGTGGAACGCACTGCCTGAGTCCATTAGGAAAGCTGGATCTCTACCCGTTTTCAAAGCTCGCGTTAAAGACTTTTATCTGTCACAGAAGTGAATATTGGTACTAAATTATGTTTTTTCTTTGTTCTTGGTATTTAATTATTCCGTGTACATTATCTACTTTTATAAAGTATTTTTATGTTAATTTATGTTTCTACTTGCTTATGAATATTTAATAATATTGATTATTATTATGTATTTTGTTGTATACACCCCTGCCTTTCTTAAATTTTTCAAATTTCTTTCCATCCAAAGGTTGCCTGGAAGAAATCGCTGCTAAGCGATAAGGCCGACCATTGTACTATTATGTTTAATGTTTATATCTGTTTCTTTTAGTTTTATTTTGTGGTGTACAATAAAGAATTTTGTATTGTACTTTTGTAACATCAATGCCGCAAACACGACTGCCGCTGTCATGTCAAAGTGCAACAAATCACTCAAAATCATTCGAAAACTATCATCGATCTAAGAAACGATTAGATCGTTGTCAAACTACGATTAGTAGTTCCTCTCGATCCCGTAGGGGCGCTACAAGGCGCTATATGTATAGGAAGGACTCGAATTCGATGGAAGTATTCGAGAGATAATGCGTACCAGTCGTACTAGGGCCTCTGACTGCACGAACGCTCGCTGTGTGACATTACGCGCTGTAACGCCGATTCGTTCTCGGCTTTATAATAAATGTTTTCCTTTTCAATTCCTTATTAAAAAAAAACTCTGTAATCTAAAGTAAATACGTTTGAGTTCTATCCGTAATTTGGTAGGTCATTAAAACCTTTTTACGACCGCCTGGCTAAATTGGACATAGTAAAGTTTTATCAGGCTTGTTACATTAATTGTTTGTGATTTAATGGGTTTCTAACTAAATTGAAATAGATGTTAATTGTAATATGTAGGTCTCGACAGAGCGTCCTGCGTCGCAGACAGACCTTCGCCCACTATATGATGATGACAAAATGAGGCCATAATCGGTTCTTACAAAATCCAAGTGCTGATTAGAAAGGTTTACACACTGCCGTGGTCGCGGGAGGTCATCCCGCGACCACGGCAGTGTGTAAACCTGTCGAAACGTCGGGAAAAGAAGGTAATTAAACGCGATAAATACCCGTTAAATAGTATTTATAAATATGTGTTCAGATCGCGTAAGTTTAAAAATATTTACTGATTAGAAAGGTTCAATTCTAGCGCCGCAAACCGTCACGGCCTACTTGTACGTTCTAGTTGTTTAAATAAAGATCAGCTATTTTTATCGTTTTAGGCTCTAACTTTCTACTTTGGTTTTCATGACGTGGTCGACGATTTATTACAAAGATCCTAAATAAGATATCTTTTTTTTTCTAGTAGAACTTCGACCTGCGATTCTCGTTAAAAAAAACATAATCCGAAACACGAAAAGTCACAGCAAGAAGTTTTCATACCAAAAAAACAAAACAAAAGTTGCACTCTGGTAACACAGAGCGCTGACAGACTAAATTACGATCTGAATTCTACAAATAAACTCATTGCCATGCAGATTTCATTCACTTGAAACTGCGGCCAGAAGTTAAACAAAGCTTTGCAAAAACAAGGAGTATAGCAAGCAAGCAATGCTGGCTCTTTTTTAGGGTTCTGTTCTCAAAACCTAACGTTTCTTTTGAACCCACTGCTCAAATTGCCTACAAGCAGCATTGCAAGCTAACACTTCGTTAGAGTGTTAGCAAACAGCATGATGGTTCATTTTTAGGGTTCCGTTCTCAAAAGCTTAAGCTTTTTTTATGCCCACTGCTCACTTGATCTACAAGCTGCATAGTAAGCTGACTCTTTGTAAGAGCGTTAGTAAGCAGCATGATGGCTATTTTTTTAGGGGTTCCGTTCTCAAAAGGCATTTTTTTTAAATAACTTTTTGACACTTACACATAATCTAACAAAACCAAAAGTTTACATGTAGGTACATTTGTTTCCATTATTTCACGCAATAATAAACAACATCCCTAGCCTTTGTTGAAAACAATTTATGAATTACATAAAAAACATATTGTTTCAAAACAAAAGTTCCCTACGCTCTCTCAAAACCAACAAGCGTTTGCTCAGGCATACTGATATGGAGTGAATTATTGCGTATAGAGCAGTAACTCCCTTGCAACAAGTTGGCGGTAGGTTAAACATGGCGAGAATTGGTGTCTAACCTAATAGTTGGGTTTTTGTGTACCAATGAAAGAACGTTCACGCATTGGCGTCTTAGTAATAACGATGTTTGTATTTGCTAGTGAGCCAAACATAGTGCGTTTTACAGTAGCTAAAATGATTTTCAATCGCGCGATAAATAAGAACCTTGTGGAAGGCTGGTATTTCGAAAAAATCAACCATTCCATGATTTTTGAGATCCTACTGCTCTTCAAATATGAAATTTAGGATTCTTATACTCCTATACCAAATATTTCATTTGATTTTGTATTAAAGCGCCAAGATAGTTTTTTGATTAGTTGCATATGTTTGATGAAAAAAAATTATCTCAATTTTGATACATATTTGCCTTTTTCTCCGAACCAATATGACTTACTAACTTAATTTTTATATTTAAAAATAATACAAAATCAAAGAGACAGATTCGTCAAAGTAAAATATTTGATTACTTGTACGGTACTCTATTAATTAGAAGATCTTGATTTTTGCACACACAGGTCTGCTCTGTCCCGCTCCTATGAACGCAAAATCCTATGCCCATCCTTTTCACAAAATGGCGTCGTTAGTAGCCCCTTAAAGGAAAAAAAACACCAAAGTTTTCATTTTTAATGAATTTATCAATCTATGATCGTTTTTAAAGTGTCCACTGAATAGTAATTTGAAAGATTATGATTACAACTACTACCACGTAAAATAAGTTTCACATCTATCCAACAATGACGTAATTATTCGTTCTTAATCCACGTCTCAAACATGGCACGACGCCAAAATTAGAGCTCCGAAAAAAATGGTTTTCCATTAACAGCATATACGAAGCTCGAGGAAACCTAATGATTTTGAACCTTAACACGAAGAGACAAGGTTGAAATTGATGATGCTACGATTGTAGCGTGTTATTATAATATTTTGGTGTTGTCAGCCTGTCACAGATAGACACGAGTGAAATAACCTTCGTTATACCAAACTTACCCTGAAATTATGGAAAGTGTGAGTTGTTACGTAACTTTTAAATATATTATGTTAAGGCGTATACTAAGGCAAAAACACGAAAATTAGGTATTTTTGAATAAATATAAATATATAAATTTATAAAGAAATATTGATTGTGGAGCTTTGAAATTTATATATCTAACACATATCTTGAAGGGTTTCTTGGAGGTCCCAAATGCTTGCCGTTAATTATAGTGTAGTTGTTATAGTGTTATTTATAGTGTGTGTAGTTGCTTCGAACCCACTTTTGATCGGTCTCTAATTCGATTAGTACAGTATAGTGATTCACATAGTTCATACCAATTTTTTGGAGGTCCATTAGCTTCGAAAAACAGTCAACATAACGATATTAAACGTAAAAACGTATGCGCCTACAAAATCTGTGATACAAACCTAGCCTATTTTTACAACTATTTTTTACCCCGGAAAAACGCGTACGAAGCCGCGGGAAAAAAATCATTTAAACCCTTGCGATGCCTTTAAAGTTCTCTAATACAACTAAACCACTATTGTCTTTCCAAATTTTGTTATTCTCAACCATAAACTTTCATGGTGTAGTAAAGTGATTGTAACTTTAAACATTATACACGACCTCACGTTTATAGTGCCACTCCGGTCCGGTCGTTAACAAAACTGCTTAATTTCCTAAGAATATTATAACAAAGATTGTTATTTTCTATGTGTATAGCTTTTGAAAGTACTTAGTACCTAGTTTTCTTGTAGGGTTGTTGCTCGAAATAATCGCTATACAAATATTTAAATCATGATCACTTGCTTCGTTAAAGAAGTTTGTTTTTTTCAAAACTTGCTTAGATGTTTGCTCATTTCAATAAACTATTAGGTAAGCAAAATTTTAGTGGCACCGACGAAGAGCCTTGAACCCGAAACGTTCGGCAATATCACCGGCAAGTAAAAAAATGATGAACTGTAATTAAGATAATTATTTATTTATAAAAAGTAAAATAAATTTATTTATGTAGGTAAGTACATTATTTTAAACGTTTAAAGTAAAGTTACAATTACCGAATAAAAAAATGACCAGTCTCAACAAAGACCGGGACTTTGGACTTCATTATCAGCGATGAACCAGCGACCACAAGACCAACGATGCTGTCTGTCGTATCTCTGGATGGCAAAATCATCTCTGTTAAATCCATAATATATCTGAACGAAGGCGCAGACAATAGCTAGTAAGCTATCAACAGGATATTACTAAAACTACAGCTGGATTATTATTTCCGTTGATCGTGATACTGTTACGTTCCAGGAAATTTAACTTCGTAGTACCGATTCCCCGTTGGCTTATCTAAACATAAAAAAAGTAGCATTATCTTCATATTCTTGAAAGAAATGTTATAAAGGAAACTTTATATAACAAAGAATTAAACAAAGAAGAACTAGTATTAACAATTGAATCAGTTGAGCCAATTGCAGATGCTAACAATCTACAGGTAGCTCAACTGATCCATATCGATACCAGTCGGAAAAGTGCCCAAGACGCTAGCTGCATTGCCCCGCGCTGTATAGCAATGCTGATGCGCTGCGCCAGATACTCACCAGCTCTCGGGTCACGCGGGGTTTCAACCAGACGCTGTTATTTTGCATTTATGGAGTAATAAAACTAACAACCTAGCTATTTTTATTTATTCTTATTTTAACACTTTCTATCTACGGGTGCAAAGGGTAAATTTTTTTCGTATATGGCAATATCTGACTGTCACCGCAGAGAAATCGAGCCCTTCAACTCGATGGAGTGTGTTACACAGTCAATTTTATCACGATCCTAGTATCGCAGGGTCGCAGGTATTGAAATTGGGTTGTAAAATAGAGCAAAAAAGCCAAAAAAGATAATAGTTTTTTGTATGAAGAGATGAGATAAAAATAAAATAAATATTTAAAGTAATGGTGGCTCGTTAATTTTAATGTTTACTTTATTTTTATCATTTATTGTTATAGCGGCAAGAGAAATACATAATATGTTGTGAACATTTCAACTGACAGTTCGTGAGAAACATGAACTGTCAGTTGAAATTATGTACCCCTACGACACAAGTCTAACCACTTAGTGTTAGGTGCTGCAACCCTAAACTGGATGCCAAGCCAAAATGTCTAAGAGTTCATGTAATTAGTTTATAATTCTCAAGAATTATAAACTGCTTATAAACAGTGCTTGATTTGAAAATAAATTATTATTATTATTATTATGTCTTTGGATACAGCCCGCTGACAGATAGACGGACACACAGCGAATGCTTATAGTAGAGTCCCCTTTGGGTACGGAACCTTAAAATTTACAAAGGTAAACTTGCAGCATCAAAAGACTTGCAGACAAAATTAAACACTTACTAAAACTTTCCTAACAAAACCTTGGCACTTTTAATTACGTAAGAAAATTAACCCCTGCATCCCTGTATTTACAGCTCAATTTACAATACCGATAAAGAGCTACCAACAAAGCATATTCAAAGTAGCAAGCCAACGGTCGAAGTTTTAATAGGTACGGATAACACTATCGTAAGTTAAGATAATGAAGGTTCGGTAAACGCCTTAAGTAAGAGCCTTGTAAGAGCCCATGAGTCGGTAGACCTTAAATTCCGATTTTAAGGTCAAGGATCTAAAATATTTGTCCAGTAGTTGTACTAGTTTCAACCCGCGGTTTCGCACGCGTTGTTTAAGTTTATTTTTGTCCCATGGAAACTGATGCATGGGATAAAAAGCAGAACCGGCCGCAAAGCACGACAGTAATCATGAAATTAGTGTTTTACTCTTTATAGAGAACAAAACTCGAAATATATATTATTGAGAGCATCGCAAAAAGCAATCGGAAAATGTTCCATAGAGCTCATAAAATAACAAAATAAATGTTATAAAATTCAATCCAGTTTTCAGTTTTTTAATCAGTTTGACACCATGAAATAGTAGACGCAATGTTGTTACGTCATACGGCTGTGTAGGCAAGCTAAAATGTATCAAATGTCATCAGCAACGTCAGCGCATTTGTTAAGGTCTCACATCCAACTTACCTCAAGAACAGAGCAATATGGCGTCCACTGCGTTCAGCGTTTTTGTTCAGTTACGCGCGCAAAAATGTAAATGTGATATGCATTTCTAGGGCACCTATCGATTGAATTTTTTTGTATTTTTTTTTGTGGTTCAATTTTCTTGTATTTTTCAATAGCACTATGGAACCTAATTGAGACACTTTCCACAAGTGGGTGTAATACCCTATTGCTGGCGCCTTTTAGAGTGAACAGGAAAGGTCGACTTTGCTCAAAGAAGGTTGTCAATATAAACATCAGATTACATAGCCATGTTTGAGTAAATCCTAACATCAATGCCAGCATCAGCAGCTTAAAACAAACACACATCGACTTTCCCCGTGTATTAAAAGTCCGCATAGCTGCTTATCTGCTCCGTTATTCCGTTCCAGTTTCATCGTATTTCTGTCGCAAATATAAGTCGTTTTTCCCTCGGCTTTGTGGATCCGTTTCCATTTTTCATGCAGATTTAGTGAATGCAACCGCCGCGTCATGTCGATGCCTATTCGGTTTGATTTTGTACCTATAACGCGCTGTCGTACGTTTTCAAAGGTTCTTATAAAGAACGCGTTTCAGAACAGAGTTCATATCTATCAGCCAAAGAGCTTTTAGCGCTTCCCCAAACTAACCTAAGTTTACTTCTTCTTCTTATCCGGTACGCTCTTGACAGAGCGGTCGTGATCGTTAAGTACTCGCAGTATTGGAAGGGGCAGATGTGATGCGCTTCACGACATTTCGCCACCGCTGCCTGCTAGAGGTCATCCTGCTGCATTCGTTGACTGACCCTCCAATGGCAGACTTGATCTGGTCAGTCCAACGCGTGGGTGACCTCCCGCGCGGTCTAGTGCCTTCTACTTTCCCTTGGACGACAAGGCGTTCTATGGACTGATTGTCACGCCGGGAAACATGTCCGAAGAATTTTAGGATGCGAGATTGTACTATAGAAAACAGACGCTGCTTGATACCGAGTTCTTGAAGTATCGAGACGTTCGTGCGAAACTCGGTCCACGAAACCCCAAGCATTCCTCTCCAGCACCACATTTCCAGGGCATCTATTTTCTGCTTTTCCCTAGGTTACATTACCTAAGTTTACATTACATATAAAACGGGACCCTATTACTAAGACTCCGCTGTCCGTCTGTTACCAGGCTGTATCTCACGAACCGTGATAGTTAGACAGTTGACCTGGTATCTGCGGTCAACAACATTTCAAGATTGCCATTCGAAAAAGAAACATAATTCATCCTTCATACCGCTCTGGGGCTTGGAACACGCTGCTGCTGTTTTACCGGTCAATTAGAAACAGGATCTCTTCAAGACGAGAGTGAATAGGTATCTTCTTGACCTTCGTGATACATCGTCGGCCACATCTTCACTTTCCATCAGCAAAGATTGTGGTCAAACGACCTTCGTTTGACCACAATTGTTTGACACACATGTTTTTTTTATAGTTAATAAAAAGTCAATACAATTGTGGTCAAACGACCTTCGTTTGACCACAATTTCATGTTTTGTTTTCGTTCATGTTTTTTTTATAGTTAATAAAAAGTCAATACAATTGTGGTCAAACGAAGGTCGTTTGACCACAATTGTATTGACTATAAAAAAAACATGTTTGAATCGGCACTAAACATAGGCCTGTTTGATCTCAGTGACTGGCCCTCTTGATCTCTTGACTACTAAGATGCCTACTTTGAAAATCTAAACACGAATCTTCAGACGAGGGTCGCACGTTTTCAAACGAAAATGTTTTGGAACTGATCCGTTATTTTGTTAACCCTGCTATGAAAATAAATGACTTATGTTTTTTTTATCAGAAAAGTGTCAGTTAGTGACGCTACCAAAGCAACTTGAAGGTAGAGTGTAAAAATGTTATTTATTTCGTGCGGTCCGTCAGTCATTTAAAACGTCGTATTTCTTTTTTCAACGTAGGTAATAATAAGAAATATTGCTGAACGGTTCACAAAGCATTATCTAGCCCCAAGTTAAGTAGAGCTTGTGTTACCCATAACAAAAGCAGTCGGAAAATGTTCTATAGAGCTCATAAAATAACAAAATAAATGTTAAAAATTCAATCCAGTTTTCAGTTTTTGATCAGTTTAACACCATGAAATAGTAGGCGTATTATCAGTTAGCTAGTACCCAGATAACTGATATATGTAATACAATACACAGATATATATTTTTAGTATTCATAGAAAACGACCAAATAACAAATTTCTGCAGATCGTACAAACATGTGTCCCAAGGCGGGAATTAAACCCGCAACCTTCTAAGTCGCTGGCAAACTTTCGCCCACCGTGCCACAGAGGTCGTCACAGAGTTACCTCTAAAGCCTCTTGATCTTTTGGTCACTCATCCGTATCCGACGTGATCTGCATAAACTGAGTTTTGATCTGACTGTGAAGAACCAAGCTTTCGAAGTGGAGTGGTCGACACTCCACAAAGCGTTTGTTCATCTTCGTTAGGGGAGAATCATTTATTGTGTCCATGGTACTCCTGAAAGAAAATTTAAAACATGTAAATCGACACAATTTTTAGTACCTCTATTATTTTCATTGTACCCTGACGAGCACTAGGGAGTTTGTACTTAGGTGTGACGCATTGCTCGGACTGAGACGCAAAAGGTCGCGGGTTCGCGCCAGACAAATGTTTCTATGATCTGCAAGTATTCGTCTTGGGCTTAAGTGTTTTACATGAATAACAGTAGTCTTAATCTGGTAGCGTAAGCTTTGCTTTTAGGTATTTGAGGGCTAGATGATGCTATGTGAAAATGTCTGCATTTATTTCTTATCATTTTGGCAGATGAAAACGCGTCTATGGTTCAAGTGAATACCCAGCCCAGTCGAGGTTTCAACCTGCTAACCGCCGGAACGGTTTCGCAATGTCATTTGGAAATGACTTTACTATGGAAATAACGGGAAATGAGAATATGTTTTTTGTACTTTGTTGTGAATATTTTTAACAGAATATTTTTTTCATTTACAAACAGAAACAAAACAAAAGAGAGCCACTTTTTGAGCTTTTAATGGTTTATTATTTTACACTTGCAAAATCCTATGTTCTTATGGTAGATACCCATTCAAAAATAGCCTTTTGTAATAGTAAATTCATTCCTTAAAATCTAGGACAAGCGCTGCATAAGTGATAATTTAAAAAACATTTGCAAAGTTCCTGCTTAACATTTCTTATAAATCTCCAGTTTTTTCAAAGAAATCCACTGCAAATGTCATCCGAAACAAAACAAACTCACAGAAAGCAAATTAGCCATTTTGCTTACCCGAGGAAAACATTTCGAAAATAGAAGCCTCCGCTAACAATTTAAACAAACCAATGGTAAGGCTCGGTTGACGTTCCATTTTGATTTCTATTCGATTTTGCGTAAAACCTATTTGATTTGGCTTTTTCCTTTACGTTGCTTTTTGGTAACGATCGCCTTAAAACGACGCCAATCCGACATAGCTCGGTTTCAGCGGTTTTATTCCCTGAATAAATCATAAGTTTGGAATTTTCTATTGAATTTAATCGTTTTCATGCAGATTTTAATACCTTTAGAACTCTTGGAGAGCTTATGAGCTAATTTCAGAAGTACTACTTGTAATAAATGTCGAAAAAGTTTAAGAATACTTGAAATCGAATATTTATGCAGAAAGTTTACGTAAAGAATTTAAACTTGAAGTGTTACCAGATTTTTTGATTTGCTGAAGCGTTATAACTTTTTATGTTTATCTTAAGGGGCATAACTGGTTGGCTGAGTTTTCGTATAAATTTTCGGCAATAAATAGGTATCTACCTGAGCGTAAAGAATGGGTTAGCGCATTCAGTGATCGACAACAAGTTCTTTTTTACTTACTACCTATACGGCAGAATAGGGTACCTTACTTTGTATGGAAAACTCTAAACATTATTATTGAGATAGCGTAAAAAGCAGTCGTAAAATTAAACTTTTAATTAAAAAAATAACAAAATAAATTTTAAAATTCATATCAAAGTTTTCAATTTGTTCAATCTGTTTTTTAACACTATAAAATAGTAGACGCATTATTATTGCGTCACACGGCTGTGTAACTAGGTAAACTAAAAAGTATCAACTGTCATCGGCAACATCAGCACATTTGTTTAGTTACCTACACAGCCATCTAACGTCATTTCCGGAGAGCAATATGGCATCCACTTCGTCCAGCGTTTTTGTCAAATTACGCGCGAAACTTGAGAATGTAAATTTTAATATGGGTGGTTTGCTGGCCACAGCTGATGATGGCTGAAAGCTCAGCGTATAGCGCAGGTCCAGGCCATCACAGCGCGGTCAGCATTTCAACCCTTGTTGACCAAGCTGAATTTATAGCGTGGCCAGCAAAGGCTGCAATGATGACCAAGCTTGCAGCACTATGGAATCCAATTGAGATACTTTTCAAGTATTCGTGTAATACCCATTGTAACAAATATTTGCAAAAGCGAAACCAAGAAGCACAATTGAAATGAAACTTTTAGATCGCTTTCATACTACGAAAAGTAGTTCCTGTCTGTCCGGTAGGGGCGCTGCAAGGCGCTAAATGTATTGGAAGAAACGAAAACTTTTATAGTTTTCGTAAACTATGTACAATACTTTTCTTTAGAAATAATATTTATTCATTATATTTTTGTAAGCTATAAGTAAATCCAGTTTATTTGATACCAACATAATAAAGCTTTATTTTAAGCTTTATGAAGCCAAAGCTAAAAGAATTTCTTCGCGTGACATTTACATACGTTCAAACATCCATTGTGCCGATTCCGTCTGTTGACAATGTAACATGTCAGCCCAAGACGGCGGCTGACACGTCAATATTAGCTTTGGATTTAAGCAAATTGAAAGGTATCGTCGTACAAGTGTCGCATCATCATCATCATTATCATCAGCCTATTATTAGTCCACTGTTGGACATAGGCCTCACTTAATGAACGCCATAGCAACCTGTCTTCAGCTTGCCGCATCCAGCATCTGCCAGCCAGTCTTTCGCAAATAGGCATCCCACCTGGTCGGAGGGCGTCCTACACTACGTTTGCCGAGTCGCGGTCACCACTCAAGAACACGTTTACCCCAGCGGTTGTCGGTTCTTCTCAAGATATGGCCAGCCCACTGCGTCTTCAGCTTGGTAATCCTATGAGCTATTGTAAATGCTAGTTCTAAGTTGTTTCTATTACTTAATTGTTATTTTCTTTGTTAACAAAATATTCTGGATTCTATTGCATACAAATATTATGGTCATTCTGTGTCATCAGGTATTCGTGCGTCGGTGACGTCATAAGTAGCGTTGTAGAGTGCAAATAAAATTACATTTTTGAAAACTAACAATGAAAAACATTTTTTTCTTTACCAATTTACCATTTTGACCAATTTATATTAACCACAATTCCCTATTTTTTCTCTTTTAAACAACCCCCCTGTAATTAAAAGAACAAAAAGTATTTAAATCGGCCTAGCCGTTCTCGAGTATTAGCGAGAGAATCGAACAGCAATTGATTTTTATATACATAGAGATTAAATAGGCGTCTTCGAACATCTAGTAGTCGAAGCAGTTTTTAAAAGACAGTCATAATCCCGATGAAGGGATACTAGGTTAGTACTATAATTTTAATTATCAATGTTGTAGGAATCGCGGCTAGCTCTTCCCGGGATGCTAATATAAAAGTCGAGTATGGAAACAATAGCTATATTGTATAAAACTACGACTAATAATGAGGTTAATGAGTGTGGTTTGAATGGTTGCTGCTGATGCACTGACCTCCGTAGGCGTTCGGTCCGCGCTCGCGGCACGAGAACTTAGGTCAAACTGCTGATGATGCTAAAATACCTACGTGATCGATGTATCAAACAAAATGTTCCAGTTCTTGCAGTCGTGTCCTTTCTCCGTTATCATCATACCAACGACATTAGCCTTAGCTTTTCGTTCTAAGGTGTCCATTACGACCCCGCATAACCTATGGGGAAATATCCGATTAACTTCTATTACGTTAATTAAGGGTACGTTTTCAGTGGATAGCACGAGCGGAAGCGTTTTTTTCCGCCGTGTAGGAAAAATCCTTTGAAAACTTTGCAGCGTAGTTTTATTTTATGGTTTAATTTTATAATCCGGCCTCAATATTATACTATTTTCTTATAACGTAAGTAAATTTACAATAATGATTTTCAAATTCTACAAAATTTGAAATTGATATTGTTTATTGATTCAATAGTTCACCCCGTGGTAATAATTTTCTTGCAAGAAAAATTAAATTGGCAATAGCGACCCGGAATCAGGAAGTCGGCGGTGTTACAACCCAGCACGGCACGCGCCTGACCACTCCACAGTTGTCGGTCTGCCGTTCCAACTGGTTATGAGATTGAGAGAATAGAGAGTGCGCCTGTGTTTGCGCACACACTTGGGCACTATAATATGTCCTGCACATCTAGCTAGTCTCAGTTAAAATTGACCGCTGTGGCAGGAGATTCGAGACTCAAGTTCTATCGTAAAATCAATAAATGCCAAATCCCAATCCATGAGGAAGTACCTTAGGCTATTTTATATACCAGACAACGAGCGTGAGGTTGTGGTTTGAAACTAGTTGGTTAGTAAGCAGAATTTTTCGTCCAGCGCTGCGTTTCACGTCTCCCTATCTTAATAATGCCTCGCAAACTCGAATGTCGCTACGATCGAACACATAGTTAACGACATACATTAGGGACATTGCGTATAATATTGCCAGACCTTCGCAAGTTGCTTAATATACATAAATCTAATAGAGTATAGAAAAAAACCTATAAATTAATGAAATCGTACCTACTCTACATAAAGATGTAGAGAGCGAACGATTGGGTATCAAGAGTTCTAAATTCTACAAATCGAGTTTTGGATTGAAACTGATATTGAAATTGGTTTTATGAGAGCCTGGAGGCCAATTCTGAGTGTCACGTGATATTTTATTATCAAGTGATACTGCGTTTATGAAACTCAGATGATAAAATATCCATCAATTATTATCGATTCTCGCCAAAAACTGCATTCATGTGCAATCTTTTATATTTCTTTCTCAGACAAATGTTTTCAACGTCGCTGTTGCGGTTTCCTTAAAAAATTGAAGACAATAATGCACATTCAAGATTATCTCCTAAATAAAAAGCTGAATTATAATTGTGTTTTATTGTTATGAGATCCGCCTCAAAGAAAGCAGGAATATTTTCTGAATTCTGAATTCTCGTGCACGTAATCTTGATTAACCATTATTGTTTCCGAAGTATTTTTAACTAGTTTATCTCTTTTTACGCAATGTATGTACTAGGAAAGCAGAAATGCATAGGATATTAAGGTACTTAACACTAGTATTTTTATTCAATAGGGATCAAATTGGACAATGCATATCTCACTCAAAGTAACAGGTGGGTAGAAATACATTACATAATTATAACAATAGAAATATTATGACACTTGTAAAAAGAAAAGAAATGCGAAGTTGTGGTCATAAGCTAGGTTAGTAAGCACAAATTTTCGTCCAGCGCTGCGTTCACGTCTCTCTATCTTAATAATGCCTCGCAAACTCGATTGTCGCTATGATCGAACATACAGCTAACGATCTACATTAGGGACATTACGTATGAAATCACCAGACCTTAGCAAGTAACTCGTCATGGTTGGAGAGCTTAACGTAATAGCTTGCTATATTGATCTAAAGCATTGGGAGAATGGAGATCATTATGTTTCGAGAGAGAGAGTAATATTCTTTAATCTTTTCTTACTAAGGTCACGGTAATGTTATACAAGATAACATTACCGTGCTAAGGTGCTGACTTGAAACTAGAGGCGTTTTTTTTATAAATTAGAGCACATTGAGTGAAAACATAGTAACCTGCGTTTTATGAAAATCTGTAGAAGAACCAAAGTCACCGACACACAAGCTCTCAGTATTAATAAGCTGAAGTGGCAGTGGGCAGGCCATAGCTCGCAGAACTGATAACCGCTGGGGAGTAAAAGTTCTCGAGGGGCGGCTGCGATGCAACGCGAATCGGATCGTTGGGAGACCATCACTCGACCGATCGATGGACCGACGAAATCGTCGAATAGCGGTTGCTGGGAGTCGATGGATGCAGGCTCAGGACCGCATTTAGGCGTCGTATGGAGAAGGCCTATATATAGCTGTGGACGTGTATGGGCGAAAAATGTCGTCTCTACTCCAAGTCGGTGCAAACTACATTCACCTTATGCATGGTAAAGCATAATTTTGGTCTACAATACATAATCGATTTTCAACGACGCTCTCAAGATTCTTTGTGAGAGCAGAAAACACAGAATTTGACTTCCCTTGGAGGAATAACTCTTTAGAGAGAGAACTCCATAGAGTTCCAGACTCCACTAGACTAGACCAAGAAGAAACATTACTATCGACTTGAAGCCTCGATTATTCCTAAACAAAACCCCCCCGTTTTCAAAATTTAAATGCTTCAGCTATTCTTAAACCACCATCAAAAGAAACATTCGCAGTAGGTATTTGAAATGCTTGAAGAGTACAGACATAATTATGTACTTTACTTAATACCACTTTATTTTTTTTTTATTTATATTTATTTGGAAGACAGACAGTACATAGAAATATAAAGAGATACAATAATATTTTTCTTATACCCTTTTCTAAGTGTACTTAGTGTAGATTACACTTATTCTGTTGGTTCATTGTTTACACCCATCAAAATACACATAAACCACCTGCTAGGTACGGGGATATGGCGTTACGTAGTCCCTTTTTACGCGTCATGACGAATGGGCCTTTTAGGGCTAAATGCGTGCTCCAGCGTTACGGCATTATGTTCACGTTTTTATCAACATTTACCAGGAAATGGATGGATTTCATCTTACTTGTAGTAAGAGGAAAATTCGATTGAATTTACCTGTATAAACTGAGTATAAACTATATAGGTGATGATGATAGACTTATGCAGATTATTCCTATGAATTTTCCGATTTCTATTCCTCAGTAATAAGGAATATTAAAATTACTGTTCAGTCAAAAGAGAGAAGATGGAGATTATTTAAATAAACCTCGCGAAAAATAAAAATCAAGATAATAACTGAGTAACTAGATACCCTTTATGAGCAAAATTTTATTCTTCGAATGCGTAAATGAACACAAGTCATGTAAATGCCAAAGATGAGATGAATTTCTTCATTAGTTGTATTATTGTTTGAGTATTAAGTATGTTTTAAATTTAGTAGCCATGGCTTGTGCCCATGGATTCAAGTGAGTTTTTTTATATACAATGTCTCTACTACAAAGTCTTATATTGAAAGGACCATCCTTCCAATTCAAATGCCTATCTAGAATAACCCCGAGGAACGGACGTGAACTTAGATAACTGTAAAAGCATTTAAACCACATTTTTGCTGGATTGTTTCAGTAGTTTCGGAGTTGTCTCTGCCCAAATATCTCACAATTTCACTCCAAAAGCTTTCGTATTTATAATAATAAGTCGGATTAATAAAATAAACAAGTCGCTTAATCAATTCTAAATCAAACAAATACTAAAGTCTATTAAATTGAGTCCTTGCTTTATCTCCAACAATTCTACCTATTTAAAATTGATTGTTTATTCATAAAATTGCGAATCCATTTATGCTGAACTCGTAGTCCCTTGATTGGAAATCAAATTGAAAGTTCGCAAGTGCAAACGAGTGTTAATTTGAATAAATAAAAAATATTGATTCCTAAATTTGATCGTATTACGTAGAAAAAATTTGCTATTTCAGCAATTTTATCTACACAAATTGCTTTATCCACGTACTAAGAAGTAAGCATTCTTATACTAACTGTTTCACACTGCTTCACGCGCAATTCTTGATATAAAAATAGCTTAAGATTCACTATGCCAATTTAATCTATTTTATCGATTTCTATTTAAAAAAAAAAATCTATCTATGTATTGTATTATTTATGTATATCAGTTAACTAGTACCCATAACACAAGCTCTGCTTAGCTTGGGGCTAGATTATGCTGTGTGAATTGTCCAGCATTATTTATTTATTTATTTATCTCTAAAAAATTCATTGAGTCATTACTTCGATCAAAAATTTCCGGCTTTGCCGAACTACTTATTTTTGATCGAAGAGTCCAGAGTTTAAAGAATTGAACTTACTGCTTTAATTCTAATAGTTATAGAGACTGTTATAATATATCTTACCATTGAAACTTGATAATGTTATGTTTATGCAAAGTGTCCGTGTCGTAAAGGAGTGAACAGGTAAAATATTTGGAGGGTGGGTCTCGAAACCACCAGTTTGAAAACCACAGATAGAAGAATAGAGCAGGTTTACTTGTCAAACATGTCCTTTGTAAAAAGACTTACTACAAAATATCAAATTATCTAGACGATAAAAGATCTTGGTACGACTTTTGCTCCAACTCGAAAACTAACATTCTAACAAGGTCAAGGTTTCTTCTTCTTCGCTTCATTATTTTACCTTAAAAAGATTGAAGTGAACAAAAAAACAAAGTGTCACTTTATTTTCTAGTTTGACATATGTCATTTGGATTTTGTGACGTGTCCAAGAGTCCTGTAAGGTCTAAAGGAAATAAAGCACTTTGATGTTTAATGTTAAATAATATAAATAAATAAATAATGCTGGACAATTCACACAGCATTATCTAGCCCCAAGCTAAGCAGAGCTTGTGTTATGGGTACTAGATAACTGATATACATAATATAGCTGTCTTATTTTAAGCTATGACCCCAGTGAAGTTCTAAAATATTATAAATTCTGAAACTTCTCACACTGGGGACCAAGCATGTGACTGTTTTAATGAAAAGTTTTCAAAATGAGATGAACTGAAAAATATGTAAATATATAAATGAAAAGCATGTGCGAAGCCACAGACAAGAGAGTTTCTTTATATATTTTCTTAGAATCAAATAAAAATTGTTTCATTGTTGACGACGACCTCTGTGGCGCGGTGGGCTTAGGTCCGCCTGCGACGCAGGAGGTAGCGGGTTCGATTCCCGCCTCGGGACAAATGTGTGTACGATCTGCAGACATTTGTTTAGGGTGTTCTGGTTGTTTTTCTATGTATTATAAAAAATATGTATCTATGTATTGTATTATATCTATCTATAAAATAAAATAAATTTCTATCTATGTATTGTATTATCCTATCCAAATTACTATTCTATCCTACTTCCTACTTATAACTTATAGGGTTAAGAAAAACTCACAGTACCTAATCTCTAAGAATTAAAGTTTTCGATCCTGCTGAGATCGAAATAAAATTTTCGATTTCGGCAGGATCGAAAATTTTTGGGAACTTATTTAATTTCTTAGAGATCACGTAAAATGCAAGGGCTTACGCACTTTATTATAAAAAGCTCAGGAAGATGGCGTTGCTTCACCCCCAATGCCTCGGAAAGCACCCTCTCGCCGGTCGGAATAACTTATACGCAACTTTTTATTCTATAAAAGGGATCCAAGCAACGGCAGAACCTTATTTCTAAATGAAATGATATAAAAAACACGTTTCAGATTATTATGAGATAACTTAGGAACCAAGTTTTCTATTTATTATAATTTTAAAATGCCTCCATGTTGTTTTATAATGATTTTAATAAAGCTACTACGTCTGAAAACCGCAAAATTTGTTTTTCGGTAGAATAAGCACGTTTTTCATGAGAAAATTAATAACGAAACGAGCCCACTTTTAATTATGTGGGCAATAATGTGTTCATTTCCATTCGTATAGTGAATAATGTTAAGGTATGAAGATATGAATTTAAATTAATATTCTTGGTTGACAATAATTCGTTTTATCTCTGCTTTTAATTTAAATTTATTTTGCTATTAACTAATTACAGCAGGACCAAAAATGCGTGAATGGCAATGTGCGAAAACATGTATCATATTAGCCCACACATGTCCACTGCTGGGCGTAGGCCTTTCAGTTACGACGGTACTAAAAGCGGTCTTGAGCCACCTTCTCCATCCTCGGCTCCGTAAGATCGCTACAATGTTGTCAGCCCATCGAGAGGTCGTTCTTCCAGCACTCCATTTCGCGTTTACTTTGAAAATTTATAAAATTCAATGAATGCTGGACAATCCACATAGCATCATCTAGCCCCAAGCTAAGCAGAGCTTGTGTTATGGGTACTAGATGACTGATATACTTAAGAGAATACATTAGTAGAGTAGTTCCTCTCGATCCGGTAGGGGCGCTACAAGGCGCTAAATTTATACAAAGGACTCGAATTCGGTGGAAATATTCGAGAGATAACGCGAATCAGTAGTACTGGGGCTCCTGGTAACCAAATGCTTCTTACAAAACAAGATATAATACAATGTCCACTCAACTCAATAACCTATAATAGTCTACTGGACGCCTCCCTCTGATAATCGCATTAATGGTTTTAATATTGTTACAAGCTACCCGAAATGTAAGCAGCTGGCAACCCCGTACAAAACTACAGACTAGATAGAGCAGCTGTATCTAGTGGGTATAAAACTACTTATAATTTATGTTTTGTCCCCAAGATCCTCGATAACCTACCACCAAATAGATTATTCGTCTCGATTCTCCCATTATTTGTTACCTTGTCCCCTTTTCCGTTCCATTTGTTCAAACGAACCCATTCTGGGGATAACGATACATTAAACCAGAAATTAACTGGGCTATTTGTTTGTCTGTCCTCAGGTGCGGGATTTATGGTGGAAGTTAAGGGTTAAGTCGGGTCGGGACAGTTCCTTTATGGTACACAATAGGATATTGGAGCTTTGAGGAATGCAACTAAGTTCTTGTTGTGTTTCGGTATAACTGCGACGTTTTCCAAATATTTTTTGTTATATTTTCCTTCTAACCAATTAACAGTGTTAGTTTTTTGCGGTGTAGGATTTATGATGGAGTTAAGGGTTAGTTCGGGTCGGGAAAAATTCTTAACTTGCATTCCTTTTCGATGTTTTAAGTTTAAATTTGAAAAATACAACAGAGTTTTTTAGACTTTACTGCTAAATTCTGCTTAGTATCTACCCAAATCTACAATTTTGTCAACAAACTCGAAAAGCTTAAAATCTTTTAAGTTGAGTTTTACCGAGTTAATAATAAAAAAAACATATATACCTATGTATATACATACCTATGTTCTTCTAATTTTTTAGGCTGTTCGATCATTTAATAAGAACATTAGTCTCTAAGGAGACGTAAATCTAATCTTAAATGAAAAAAATATTCTTATTAAATGATCGAACAGTAGTTTCCTAAAAAATATAATAAGTCCGTCAGTTACATTATCTGAAGATATTGGACATGTATTTTTTCTATGGTCAATTAAACAAAAATGTGTGACGTCACGCCGTGCGACACTTTTTAGCATGGCTCCCACGTGACGTCACGATCCTTAGACGCAGAAGGTGACGTCATAGGATAGTGACGTTATCACGTCACTATCCTATCCGTCGTCTCCCTGTTTATCGACAGGGAGACGAGATAGCGAAAGTGACGACTGATCAACGCAACCAGCATTGATGCGCTTTAGCTTTGCAATTTTTTGTTTGATTGACAAAAATCTGATAATCTAACTGACACACTAAATGGAATATTACTTATTATTTTTTACCCAGGAAACTACCCTATTGTATAACACAAACTTACTTAAAAATATACCTTATTTCAAGATAGACTACTGAATAGGTATCTCCATTTTGTTTGTATGTTTATATTACCTGTTGGAATCTCGTTGGAATAGTAAACCTTAACCATAAGTCAATGTCAAAGTATATTAAAAAAATTAAGCTTTATCCGTTTTCATTTAATAAACTCTTTGATATCGTTCATAACCCATCATTACCTACTACTTAAGGTTTTTGCTATTATAGTAACTCGCACTTGGCCAATTTTGTACGAAAATTCAATAACGTCCCAATTTTTTGTCATGAAATAGTATAAAAAGTGTATTATACGACAAAGTGTCTTCGGATAGGCACGCGTTTTTCAGATTAGAAAGAAGCAGAAGGTCTTCCATAAGCTTCAATCTCGCCAAACTTCGTTGCGATTTATTCAGCAATCTGTGAAATGGTGTAAACGAGTAACCTTGTTGGACACCGCGCTACAGACACATTGTTACCTGTTATGGCCTTTTAAAAGGCTTTTGATAACCGGTCCACTGGGTTAGTATCAGTTTACACCTGTTATTGCACTGTTCATCGTCTCACCGTATTACGGTACAGTGTAGAGTAATGACATCTATTCAAGTTCACTATTCTGTAAATGAGCACTTAGCCCCACATTTTCACATTTTTTATCGGCTACTGGACCAACTTAGCAATATTTTTCTACCAACATATGTATTTGCAAAGTAGCCAATGATTTAAATGGATATAATTTTTTTGCGATTGCCGGGAAAAGTGATAATAAAATGTTTAATTAATGCACTGCAGTTCGTTGGTAAGCGCATCTTGAGAACGAATAGAATGTTAAGAAAATATTTAATAAGACAAGGAAAAAATGTTTTATATTTTTTGGGATTCCGTGGGATAACTATCTGCGAAAGACTGCAGGCAGATGCTGGATGCCGCAAGCTCAGGACAGGGCGCTATGGCGCTCATTAGAGAAGGCCATTGTTCAGCTGTGGACTAATATAGGCTGATGATGATGAGGTAGGCATTGATAGTTAGGTACTTTTGCCACAGCCCCAAATAGGTTACTAGTGAAGCTAAAATTCTAATCCAGTAACCGAGTTAAAGGCAAAAGACCCGTCAAATTCGACCTTTAGACCCCAACGGAACTCTAGAATTAATTTCCAACTCGACAGAACTAAAATAGTTTGGATCCAGGTACAAAATGATATATTGTACCAATTCGTTACTCTTACGGCCTACATTGTTAATGAAACAATCCGTTAAAAGGGGTTGAACCTTTATTAAGGTCAAGTGGAAAGGTAGGCTTAATTCTACGTTAACATGTTTTTCACAAGGTGGTACGGTTGGTTAGACCTCTTTGTGAAATCTTCGTGTTGATGGAAAGGCTTTCATACAGGCAGTATCCCTTTGAGGTGGCCTTTGTGGTGGTGGTAAATGACTAACGGCAGTGCACCAGAATTAATTCCCAAGAGAGTTTATTTGGTTGTTTATAAAAAACATAACATTCAGCTGTTAACAGCCCGCGCGGACTCTTATTTTAAATCAAATTTTATGCAACTATTTTATTAAGTTATCTCAACTATTAATATAATTAATTTCAAATTGAGTGATCTCAAATTTACAGGTTTTAATATTATTTTACCAATTTAATGACTATCGAACTTTTCTAATGACTACCGAACTTTTCTAATGACTACCGAACTTTTCTAATGACTACCGAACTTATCTAATGACTACCGAACTTTTCTAATCGTTCGATTAGAAAACAATATAAATTTTAGTTTAGTTCCGGTCAGGTTCCATAAATTATTATTTTATTTCATAAAAAGATTCACGGACAGCGGAATTTCGATAAAGAAGTATTTGCATTTGAATCAAATAAACGATTGAAGTTTAATTAAAGCCCCAATTCAAGTAACAAACAACTAAAGCTCTATTTGAAAAATATATACTCTATTCAAATCAACAACGTAGAGTGAGTTTTAGGTTACAAAATTTCCAGTTCCCATTTCGAATCCGACATTGGCATGACTACAAAGACCAATTCACTGCAACAAAGCGTGAATCAAAGTAATCTCCAAGTGGTAATACCATTAGATCCACAATCAGATCCAACGAATCCAGCGAATCCAACGCATCCATTGGTTTGTTTTAAAATGAGAACAATCGCTTTATATCCGGCCCCAAGTCCCAAAGCAATTACATTTCTGTTTTATTGCGTTTAACACGTTTATAGTAAAAGACGGTGCATTAACTGCTTATTTTGAGCTTGTTCAATTGTTGCGGGTTTGTTTTTAAAATACGAGGGTTAAATTTTTCTGCAGCTGGTTGCTTTTAATTGTCGTTTGATATTAGTTGAAATGATTTCACAATGGATTTATGTCGTCGCTATTGTCCGTTATTTATAGACATGGCAGTGTAACAAATCTGAGGTATTCAGTTAAATGCAAGATAAAACAAAAAATATGTATTAAGATATCAAGATCATCTTAATCTTGTTCCGATCTCGATCAGAATCAAGATTCTATGTCACCAAAATGATCAAAAGATCAAAAACCAGCAAAAAATTATTTTAGAATTTATCCAAATGTAATTCCATTCACGCGTCAGCGTAGCGGTCGGTAGTACCGAATTATACAAATTGAGGGTGAACACCCTAATGAATTTGGTAAAGAGAGCCTCTAATAAGTAAATATCACGTAGGTACTCATTCTAAAATCCGACCATAGCGCCACCGTCCACTGAAGAAATCCGAGTTCGGTTGGCGATAGTATGGGGATGTGTTGGTAGCGTCTCCTTTTGCTATGGGATTTGGTACAGCAGCGCCTCGATCGTGCGAATAGGGAACTTCACAAATCCCATACAAAAATGAGCGAAACGTCTCTTTTTTGTCTATCACGTCTCGATACAATCGTCAAAAGAACTTGAGGCAGCGATTATGTAAATTGGACGAATTTGGGTTACTAAAACCTATTTTTTTTTTCGTAATCTTTATGAAAAAAAATACATAATAATCTATGACATACCAGGCACATTCTGTTCTTTTCAAAAATGAAAAAAAATAACAAAATCATTGTATAGTCTGTTTTTTTAGTTTTTACCATTTTTCTCGTAAACTATAAATCAAAATATTTTTTTAATGTTATCACCATAATAAAACACTGTTTAAACCGGATTGATCGCGTATATTTTATATTTTGTTTATAACCTGACGTTTCGGAGGCTTTATCACCATATTAAATAAAATAAAATACCAAGGGAAACTTTGACATATTTTTGCAAAGATATGAAAAACTTGATTTTTGGGCTAACGCCGCTCTGCTCTGTCCCGCTCCAATGAACACGAAATCCTATGTCTATCCTTTTCACAAAATGGCGTCATAGGTCGCCCCCGGCTCTGATTGGTAGGTACTAGTAGCACTAGAGCACTAGCACTGCACAGAATCCATTTCGCACCAAAACTGAAGTGTAACTGACAGGTCGCACGAATCAAAACGCGAGGTCAATGCGGACTTCGTAAGCTGTTTAAATCAATGACAGCCACACAATTGTGTCGCTGTGTTACTTGGCGCAGGAGCGACCTGATGGTAATGTCTGAACCTAAAACCTGGTAGGTAAATTAAAAGATTTTTACTTGAGAAACCGGACACAAGATATAAGACGTATACGATAAATTATAGGAAAAATATGACGGAACCAAATTTCTGAGGAGAGGAAATATTATCATTCGGCAAGCTTGGTTGTGCTGAGTGATGAAGTCTCCCATAGTGAAAGATTGTTTTATATAGACTTACCTACCTTCTGGAATTTATAGATGAAAAAATATCGTTACCTAAAGTACCTTAAAACGGGATATTTATCATAATTTGATTTAAATTTTATCACTATTTCGACAGTTTTATGCGCCATGATCACAGAATCACTAACGTCATATCCCGTGATAAATGAATTTAATGTTAAAAACCATCATAGTTTAAAAAGTTTTATCGTTACCTAGTTTCTGTCCGCGGTTTCGTACGCGTGGTATATTAAGTAATAACTTAATAAGCTAAGCTATGTTCAAAGCCATGGTGACATGTCATCTTCAATACTGTTATCATCAGCCAAAGGAGATAGTATCATCTTTTTATAGTATCAATCAACACATAGTACGATCAACTTTTTAATGATATACATAATATGTATCGGTTTTCATAGAACAAGTAGTAAATTCAGTACCTCGTAAGTCACATCTATCGTATCCAGTCAAAATCAACTTATAAGAATGATATAGCCAGATATTTTATGGAGGAACAGACAACGATCAAAAATGTTGAATTGGGTCAATTTTTTACTCGTAATTTTAAGATTGCACAAGGCATTTAGGTTTTGAAGATTGTTATTATGTTTTGCATCGCTTTATAAAAACGTTTGAAATAGCCAATGACCACCACCTAAGCCGTATAGCTTTTGCTATTCTTCACTTGATTGGCCCGGGGGAAATGAGGGTAGTTGCTGAATATGACGTTAGTTGGCTTTCGAGGGCTGTATCGGGAATTTGAGAATTTTGAAATAACAGCAATTTTGTTTTCAATCAACCCTGCATATACATACATCCAACACCGCTACCGGTCAGCACAAATATAAGCATTTAAATATTACTCGTTAACCTTAGATACATTTTATAATGAGAAAATTCCTAAGCTTTAAGCGAGTAGCCCTCAAGTTGTCTGTTATCTGATGCCGTCAAAAAAAAGGCAGCTTTCATTAATTAAAGGATTGGTGTTATTATATAAATGAAATTGAAAATAATTCGGTACAGTTACATGCACCATGATGATTAACTAAAGTTATTACGAGTTAGTCTTTAAAGGCTTATATACCAATCTTCCTTCATCAGCCCATATTTGTCCACTGCTGGACATAGGCCTCCCCTAATAAGCGCCATAGCGCCGTGTCTTCAGCTTGCCTCATCCAGAATCTGCCTGCAGCATTTTTATCATAATTTAAGTCTTAGAGTAACTAGACATAGAGTGATAGTTTTACACAAAATTCCGCTCAAAGTTGAGGCAAAAAAACAACCAATGTGTGCGTAAGCGGCACGTTATTACATGAGCCGACACGCACACAAGTGCACAAATAATGTTGCAAGTAACTAACATTTTTCCCATAAGATAGGGAAATTTTAACATTTTAATTTTTTAAGGAGTCAATGACTATCACATTTAAAACAAGATAGAAGACATAATGTAGGTACACGATATAAATAAACATTTATGGACACAAAAACAATATGCAGTTTGCGCGCGGCGCGGCGAAGTAACATTTACCTACCTACCTAATCTGTGGCGGCGGGCGGCCCTCGAATGCGCTACCCGCGAAAACTGTAGGTAAATAACTCAAAACTGAGCGCGAGTGACGGAGCACTGGTTTGGTGGACTGTGAGGTCAATGTGCGAATGTCAGTGCGTAAGCGTACGTACAGAGGGAGGTGGACTACCTATTGAGTGCTTCATTTTATTTCTTTCTTAGTGGACTACGTCCGTGGAATTTCTCTCGTCCCCGTACCTATGGTACATATTTAACTTAAAATCCAGGTAAGATAGGAGGTAACCCTGAAATATCTGGCAAATAAAAGTCCTACCAGTGTACAGTAGAAATAGAAAAAACAAATAACTATCTATGGGGTAAAATGTTTTTTGATCTATAGCTAGCAACATTTTTTTGTAATGGCGTCTGTTTTGTTTACGATTTATTTTTGTGCCTAAACTAATGTTTTACTCCGGAATATAAGATGCTAGGTTGTACTTACCTGTGAAATGGAATCTTCGATTGTTTCTGATGATTATGTGAAGAGTTGTGACACCCTTTCACAGCACAGTAAGTCATTTTTATTGCAAATTTATAGAGCTCTTACTAGTAGGCCTTGACCTTGAGTACTGACGCGTCGAGCGACGTAGGAAGCCTTTAAAGGCTTCCTTGAAATTGCTTCACTTCGCGCGCGCCTACTGCGTTTCTATGCCTAATTATTCTAAGATTTAAGTAAAATTCCCCAAATGTGCAAAAGTAAAAAAAAAACGTAAATTGTTCTCTTTTACTGGTTTTAGTAGTACTATTCTCGAATCTACAAAGGTAAGTATGTATTTAAAACAAATTCACTTCCTGAAATCAGTAATTAAGCCACCAAACTGGCAATTTGAAACGCTCGGTTAAGATGAACGGGATCAACTCATGAATTAACATAAATACTTACCTACATTAAGCTTGGTGCTACCGGAGGGGGATTCTGATTGAATTGCGGTTTACGGGAAAACTGAAGTCACAGCCGCACTGCAGGATTATTTTACACTACATATTAATTGCTTCGATGGTAGTAAGCCACGTTACTTATAATTTTAATACCTATCAAACATGATTTTTTCTGATTTTGAAAATCCGAAAAAAATCATCTAACTTACAGACGTCGTACCTACGCTTGCAGTGTAGCCGATCTCGTAGAGTTCTATAGGTACGTTTTATTTATTATCATTTATTTTTTTCTCAATTCAGGACGGTCCTCAAAGCGGCCATAGTCTGACAGTAAACTTTATATAACGAATTAGTAATCATTTATTTCATCAATATCTAGATTAACTCGTCACTATTTTATATATTATAGTTTGTACTTATACAAATAAAATAAGTAATAAATAATATAATAATAATAAATAATAATAATAAAATTTAGGAATAAAAAAAAGGTTTTTTTTCTATTAAATTTTTTAGATACATTTCAAACTGATAAGTTTAATCTAAATTGAATAAGATAACTTAATTAATTATTGCCCGTACCACGGTCACTGCAACGCTATGGAAACTTTTGGAAATAAAAAATAAGTACGCGATAAAATTTCAATAATTATTTTTTATTTATAGTTTAACTTGTGAGGCAAACATTATTTTAAGCTGCATTAGGTTGAAAATCGCTTGTTTTTAAAAAAAAAGATAACCGTATTTAAATTGGAGTTAGTTAGAATAGACACTGAAACTATTTTGAAGATACTATATTAGACCAAACTTAAAACCGCTGTCACACCCTGCAGATGTGCACGGCCACGCGACGCTCAAAATTCAAAATTCAAATTGCTTTATTTCCTTTAGACCTTATAGGACTCTTGGACACGTCACAAAATTCTGCGCGGGAGCTGCGTGGGTTAGTTTGTTTGACAATTTCGTATTCGTGCGTTGCGTGTTGTAGGTTGCAGACTGCATTGGACGTTATCACGTACATTTACTGCAAAACAAAGCTAACCCACGTGCGTAGCCTCTCCGTGGGTTGCTGTGGGACAGCCGCAGTTCCTAAAATGTAAAAAAGTATAAAAATCTACAGACGTTTTCATGAGTTTTCAACTCAACGTATGTCATTATCACCCACTATATCAAATCCAGTTAGAACTTTTTACGACCTTCTCGGTAATAAACGAGATGGAAAACTATAAAGGCACCTATTTCATCTTTCTTCCTAAAGTTTGGTCCCAAGGCAGTGATGAACCTTGATCCAGGATTATTGTTATTTGATAGAGAGGCTATTATTTATGTGATGGGTCACCTCAACGCTGTATAAGGATGTTGAATGTTCTCGTTATACTATTTTATTTATTGATTTACAAACAATTGTTACAGTTTAAGAAAATAGCTAAATAACGAAGAAGCTAAAAATTCACATAGCATCATCCAGTCAGAGCCTGGATGTGTGTTAAGGGTACTAGATGACTGATGTACTTAATAAAATACATTGAATAGATACCTAGATATTTTTTATTATACTAAGAAAATACCCGGAACAAATATTTGCAGATCGTAAAAACATTTGTCTCAAGACGGGAATCGAACTCGCAACCTGTTGTGTTGCAGGCAAGTCTTCGCCCGCCGCGCCACTTCGGTCGTCAACGCTGGAACCATTTTGATAGCAAACCCAGGAATAAAAAAACAACACAAACCAAAAATATGTCAGAAATTACCCGTTCCTATCATAAAATTTTGGCAGTAGTAGTTTTGTAAGGCTTTATTCCCACTAAATAGAGTTTCAAATTGAACCTCAAATGACTGCATAGCTTCCAAACAGAAAACAAGCGTGTAGCGTGCATGAATAGATGTAGGTACACAAAAGAAACAAAAACATGATTCACCTGAAAAAGGAAAAAGCCCTTTTTCTGAAATAAACTGACCCGTATTGTTGTGTTATTGTTAAAGAAGACAATGGATTTCAGCGCGAACTAATGTTACCCGAATTTTTAGATGGAATCGGGGGATTACCTATATTTTCTTTTTGGTGGATTAAATAAGTTGTGCTTTCAATTTCTTTTGAAAATCCCAGTGAACTCAACACCAGGGGCCGAATTCTGCTAAAGATCACGTTACTATGACAGTTGTAATAATCGTCCCAGAATCGACCATAGATGAAAGAAACTCTAGAGTCTAATGGAAAAGTTATACTGACTTATTTTGCGTAACATTATAAACGTTTATATTTATAATGTATTTATATTTATAATTACCATCTCGAAAGTGTATGGCTCAAGTTAGGTTCGACTATGTGTCCTTACCTCAGTCTTAGTCGGACTGGCGCGGCGCGGCGGCGCGGGCGGTGGCGTTTGTGTTACGCGTGCTTGCTACGACGTATAATTTTGTGTGATTTCGACTCACCACGACAATGCCCTCGTGTTCGTTCACCAGGTGTACAAATAGCTCCAAAACAAAAAACAAAGCGCAACGCATCACATATTTTCCCACGTAAGTAGATACACCAAACTTTAAATTTTCTGATAATCCGATACCTTATCATTATTTCATCTGTGACACGGTACAGTTTTTAAGTGAGCACTGGTAGAACGTAACGTATCTTCCTTTTTTACTTTAATCGAAGGTTTATAAGAACCTACTGTTTGACGAACATAATATTTCATCGACGCGACGTCGATGTCATTTTGTGAGCGTGACCACATTACTTAGCAAATTTACGTCAACTACTGGTTCTATTTGCACGGAGACATTGATTAGATGGTTTCAACCTCCCACCTTTTGACACGCGCGACATCTATAGTTTTTCATTAGTTTTTTTATATTGTATTATGTATATCAGTTATCTAGTACCTATGGGTAGGTACCTATGGGTAGTATTGTATTATGTGTAATGAAAATTTTGAATTGAATAAAAAATTTATTTGGTTGTTTCATGAACTAAAACTAATATTTTCTGACTGCTTTTTGCCTAAGGTATCTCAATAATTATATTATTTGTTTTTTTCTCATATAGAGATATACCTTAAAAGATTTTCCGTTCGAAAATGATAGAAGGTATCAATATTTTGTTGAAACGATGCCGGTATCAGTTGCCACCTGGGGACGGATTTATGTTCGATGCACACCGATACAAGTGTTCAAATTCGAACAGCGGGGATACCTACAGTTATTACGATTTTGACGTCTATGGCAAAGCGGGCGAAGGTCCACCTGTGACGCAAGAGGTTGCAGGTTCAATACCTGCAAATATTTGTTTCGGATGTTTTTTATCTACTCTCCATCTTTTCAACTAACTCTATGCCAAAAATCAAGTCGATTGGTTGCTTAGTTGGGCGTGAGGGAAGAACAAACAAACAAACACACTTTCGCATTTATGAAATTAGGATTATAAGGACATGCAACGATTTGGTCAAGAAGGCGCTTCCTTTTTCTTCTAAAAATAAATATCATGTTTTTTTTCTCGTAATCTATAATCAAAACTTAATCACCCCTGAAATTAGTGTTTTTGTTACACCCTGTATCCATACACCTGGAGTAGGTTTTTAAAATAGAGCTGATGTTCTACTTTTAAAACCTACACCACGTTCTCTACATCTGTTTTAACCTTTTAAATGGTCGTTAGTAGTTTCCGGACTGTTGCAGTCTGCCAAGCGAGAACTCCAAGCACGTTAGAAAAAGAAAAACTCATAATTAGACTGAAATTCACTCAAGTAGCACTTCGCCACTTTTAAATGTGGTCTTAGATAAGATCCGAGTTTTAATTGAGTGAAAATTGAAGAGATATTTTCGTTTCGGCGATTTTAGCATTTATTGGATAGATACATCTTTGAGAATAGTAGATTATGCAAATTATATTATTTAAAAACTACTTTTAAACTCAGTTCCATTATTCAGGAATTTGAAGTCAATTTATAGTTTTTTGAAACACACCAAAATACGTGTTGTGACCCCCCTACATCTGGGATGTAGGGGGGTCACAACTCCCAAAAAATCTGATATGGTATCGTTTTTGAATAACTTGAGGTCGAGGATTTCTAATAGTATGAACAATCTTTTTTTTTAGTGTAGTCTTTCCTGACATTAAGCACCCTTTCACAATCAAAAAATACCCAAAACAAAACTAGAACCCTACCCTAAGGTTATTTTCGCGAGAACTCATAATAAAACACTGTTTTTACCGGATTGATCGCGTATATTTTTTTTACCCTACCCTCTTTTAAATATTAGTACAGCATGGATCTAATGGTTCTTGCGATCACAAAAATGAAACAAAGCCCCGGATCAACGACCCCACTTGGCTCTCCTCCAGCGGCATTAGTGCTACAGTGATATTTTAGTTTAAAATTTCCACAAGAGCCCAAAATGTTATAAATACCCAACTTGGAATGTGCCAAGTTTCTAGTTTTGTTTGAATGAGCTTTGCATTTTGTCTCTTTTGCTTGCCTTTGGGGTTGGTTATGAATTTTTAACATTATTAAAGTTCAAATACGACAACACTACCGCCATAGTATTTATTTCACTTCAGGATTGCGATCACTGACTTCTATGAGGACCGATTTTGTCTCTGGTGTTGATAAGATTCGGTAAAATAAATAAATAATTCTGGACAATTCACACAGCATTATCTAGCCCTAAGCTAAGCAGAGCTTGTGTTATGGGTACTAGATAACTGCTAGGATTAATATGACAGTTGGGAATTTTACATTAGCTCTTCAAATTCCTACTAAAAATAAAACAGCACATAAAACAGCAGTGTTATAACCCCAGCTCATCTCCGCTTAAAAATAGACCTTAACGACTAATAAAAATGCTTCAAGTTAACGACTGACATGGCACCTCGGGAGAACTTAGTTAATTATGGGGGATGGAATGACATTTGTCGGAGCAGTGTTAAATGTTCTGCATGCATTCTTTGCAGGCTTCTTGTTAGGTCAGTGACCCGGGAAAAAGGTTTTATACTACACCTACTCAGAAAGTCGATTTTTACTGTTCCAAACATAACCTAGAAAGTTCGTCATTGCAAGCGTACTAAAAACGGGACAGAGAACTCTATGGAATTTCATTTCTCACGTGTTTAGCGGGAGAGAAAAGTGTATGGAAATCCGTTTCTATCGTGTTATTTTTTAATTTCCGATATAGCAGCTGGTATGGTTATTTTCTTATAAGGTCAAACGACAAAAAGTTTTTACTCCGAATCCGCCGCATAATTTGGCCTCTTCCATACCATTCGGAACAATAATTGAAAATAGAACCATGTGAAAATCGTACGCGCCTATTTATTGCGTACGATTTTCACATAACTCGAGTGTACATTTTCAATTTACACGAGTGATTTGGAAGATTCTTCATCCTAGGTGTAATAGCATTATGTATCTTTCGGGAGAAAATGCGATTCCTACCACGTGTGTTTCACCGCACCGCACCTACGGTACCGCGCGGTAGTATGAGAGCGTTCTTAAGACTTTTAGTAGTTACAATTTATCCGCTAGTTCCCAAGGTCTGAAAATCCCATTATTATTCTTCCAATGCTTCGTTTATAAATCACAAAGACATTTGGTGATAATCTACAAGCCTCTAGACAATTAATAACATTTATCGCATCCTATGATATCGGCTCGTAGAGAAATAAAGGAAAGCGGAGAGGAAAGGGCAGCTAACTATAGGCTCAAAACAAGTATTTTTACCCGACTACCAACAGGGGAGGGTTATGAGGTTAGCACCCTATGTTTGTATGTATGTGGCCGATTTCTTTGTTCCCACGTAGCGCTGAAACTACTGGTTCGATTTCAAAAATTATGTATCGATTGATTCGTCTCAATACCCCGATGGTTATAGGCTATATGATTTAGGGCTCCGACCTCGAATAAGCCTTCAAAACGCGTATTAAAGTTTAGGTAGCCGCAGACTGCAGGCCCCATAGAGAAAAATTACAATACCTACGACCTATTTTCATTTTCAACTCTATGCCTATCAAATATGACCGATACGTCATTCTATTTTGTCAATGTAAATGTTTCAAACTTTTGTAACTTTCACGAAGTCGGGTTGTAGTTTTTAACTTTATCTTGTTGAACTAAGTGTTTCACTAAAATCTTTTATACATAATTTGATGTCCCAGATATTTTCGACCAGGCACGTGTCGATTTCGTTGCTAAGTTGGTTAGAGCGCACCTGTACGGTGAGGCGCGGGTTCGAATCCTGCTGAAATCGATTTTTTTTGGGATATTATTAAAAAAAGTTTTCGTAGAAGATTTACCCAGTGCGAGTAACGCACTATAAAGCAAAAAGCTAATAATTTGATGTGTTTAAAAGAAACTGTAAAGTGCATGGCTGCCTCGGGAGTAAGTAAGTGGCTTCTCGCCGCGTGAAGTGGAAGGAAAAGATCACCATCATCATCAGCCTATATTAGTCCACTGCTGGACATAGGCCTCCCCTAATGAGCGCCATAGCGCCCTGTCTTCAGCTTGCTGCATCCAGTATCTGCCAGCAGTCTTTCGCAAATCGTCATCCCACCTGGTCGGAGGGCGTCCTACACTACGTTTGCCGAGTCGTGGTCTCCACTCAAGAACCCGTTTACCCCAGCAAAAAAAAAATAAGGAAAAGATAGTATTGAACTATTACAGTATATGCTCATCTATGCGTTTCATGAGTTTTCTTTCTTACCCAATTAATGGAGGTTGTTCATACAATGATAACCGACAACTCGTTTATTATACCTCTGGCTAAGGTAGCCACTTAATCTCGTGTTCCTTGGGTGATTAGCAATTAAATTGGAGCCGAGATGAGGGTTGCCCTGATTTTGTAGCGGCTCTAGCCGATTGTGGAGTAGCAGTGATTTTGCCAGAATATTTGATTCAATGAAAGTAAGCGACGCTTTCAAGCAAGTCGTTAGGATTTTGTAGCGGTTTTGTAGAAAGTTGACGACCTCTGTGGCGCGGTGGGCGAAGGTCTGGCTGTGACGTAGGAGGTTGCGGGTTCGATTCCCGCCTCGGGACAAATGTGTGTACGATCTGCAGACATTTGTTCAGGGTGTTCTGGTTGATATGTATAGTAAAAAATATGTATCTATGTTTTGTACTCTATTATGTATTTCAGTTATCCAGTACCCATAACACAAGCTCTGCTTAGCTTGGGGTTAGATAATGCTCTGTGAATTGTCCAGCATTATTTATTATTTATTTATTTATGTTGTAGCAGTTTTGTAGCACCTGGGAGTTTCGTAGCAGGCTCTAGCATTTTATAACTTAACGCGGCTGCGGACTGGGCCAATTATTATTTGTATGGATCGTATGAGATATAACGCAATATGCCTCAGTGGAACTGCGCGGTTTTTTAGGGTACCGTACCCAAAGGGTAAAAACGGGATCCTATTACTAAGACCCACCGCGCCACAGAGGTCGTCACTGAGAACTGGATTCATTTAGATGATGACATTTTACGAAGTAGTCACAGAACGCCTAATATGTAACGACGCTAGGTATTATCTAAGTGAGACTTACATATTCCAATACGAAGCCACCTGGATTGTTCCAAACAACCTACACAGCACAAAGTCATGTGCTCGCCTTTTTCACAATCAGGCAAGATGTAGGCCTGCAAATGAGAACACGCGTACACTTCGGTGCAGAATAATAGAACACTAAGTGTACTATGTGCTAGTTAAATAAGTCTACGCCAAAATAAAAAAAAGGTTGAGTAAATAGATACGGTATAGATCACGACCATGAAAAAATAAAATTAATAGATAATGCTGGACACAGCATCACACAGCATCATCCAGCTCCAATCTAAGCAGAGCTTGTATTTTGGGACTGATATAGGTACTTAATACAATACATTACATAATGCATTTTAATATACATAGAAAATCCCCAAAAATGTTATTTGCAGATCGTACAAACACTTTTTACAAGACGGAAATCGAACCCGCGATCTCCTGCGTCACAGGCGGACCTTCGCCCGCCGTGCAAAATCGGTCGTCAAATTATATTTTGCTAGTCCATAATTAAAACTTGAATGACATTTTAATAGGACCTTCATAGCACCTGAAGAATTGAAGCAGAGAAGCATATTACTACAGTGGGATAACAGCGATTGAAATACAATAAAAACAGCTTAAATCTTGTGTTCCCAGTTTGCTATTGTTATTAGACCTTTTTTTCACATCACACACCTAATACTATAGATAAAATAAAATGTTTGGATTGATGTTTGTTGTTTTAATAAAACATGTATTAGGTACAATAAAAATATTAATATTGAAACTAATATTAAATAAATCATTATTATCTAAAAGAATTGATTATTACCTAAACTTCTGAACGGAACGGGCAGAAATTTCGCAAAAATGTAGTTCTGAATCTAGTCAAAACGTTTTGATTAATGTTTGTTGTTTTAATACAATATGTATAACAATAAAAACATTATTATTGTAATTAATTTTCAATAATCATTATCTAAAATAATAGATTATTACCTAAACCCCTGAATGGAACTGGCAAAAACAACACAAAAATATAGTCCTGAATCTAGAATAACAAAATAACTACATTTATTCCGGGAAAACGCAAAACTGGATATTATGCATTATAAAGCCTCGTTAGATTACAAACTACCTTAATTGCGTTGAACAAACTTTACACATCCAGAACACAATTAATGACGTCACGAATTATTGATAGTGAAACTCAACGTGACGTAGTTCAAAGCCCCGATTCTGGAATATCCACATAAGTATAAACATAGTTTGACAAATGCTGCTAAAGTTATAAAATAAGTTCCGTTGCGGTCGCAGCGCAAGAATCGACACCTCCAATTTAACGCGTAGATGTCGTAAGGGCCGACAAAGTTTTGTTTACCTATTTGTTTAACGACCAAGTTTTGGTTCCTCCATACACAAGCAATAATGGCCACCTTCATCATTCGTACCGCTGCTGGGGTCTGAAACACGCTGACAAATGACTCCACACACTAGAGGTTATCTCCACTTGTGTTGGAAGGCAAGTTCGGCAGTGGACGTCATGTGTGCTGATAATGCACGGAACTGAGTTTGGGGGTATGCCTTTCAGCATTGAACATCGTTCGGCTGAGATGATGGTGATGGAAGAGAAACAACACGGTCTTTGCCATTATAATACTCTCTCTTGTCAGTGTTGAGGCTCTGTAAATAAGTAATGTATCAAGTTTCCCCCACTTTAATATTCTTAACTGAAACCTAGTATCATACCGCGACAACAAGTTTTCAACTCGCTCAACTTTGCAGATACAGTTTGACATTGAAATATTTATAACTTGACTTGAGGAAGGTGGTAAGGTATTCTGTTTTATGAGCTGTTTTACGAATTATGAAACTAAGATGTATTTTTTCCAAATATGTCAAAATAAATAGAGACTTTCTGATGTAAATTGTATTTTAGTGCCTTGTTGTTTTTAAACAACAAATTAAGCACAAATTTCATTTAATGATTAATATATTTCGTTTATAATTAATTAACACTTATTTAATAAAAATAAATAATTTCATATGTTTGGACTACATGTATTTATCTCTGTTAAGTCCTAGATGCAACAAGAAATAGTTTTCTGCCGTGGACCTTTTTCGTTGCACTGAACTTTACAGACGACATCTGCCCTTTGCTTCGAGGCCTTTTGTAACAGATAAGAAATGGCGTTTGTTGTGATCGTGCGTCTAGTTTTCTCATTTTAAGTCGATATTTTTGCAAAGTTACTTAAGTTTTTGAAAGTCGTGCCAAGTATTTAAGATCAGGCTGATAAAGAGATAATTAATCTTGGCTTTTGGCGCGTGTCTTGCCTTAGAATTGGCTGGATTTGGTTTTGATAAATTAAATTGCATTTCTTACCATGATTACTAGTTTCTGCCCACAGCTTTGCTTACGTGTTACTTAGGCAAAAAATTTAGTGTCTATCTTGCAATCAAAGCACCTAAAAACTCGTATTTACAGAGAACATATTCTAGTTTCAGTGAATCGGGGGTCAGCCACTATAGACCGCTTCCACTGCTGGGCAACCTAGGCGAATCTCTTCAACATCGGATGAGACATATGTCTTACTCGCGAATGGTTCGTTGACATCGAGTAAGACATATGTCTTACATCTTACATCAACCGTGTGTTGCTTTTGTGCCTTACTATTATATCGTCGATTGTAACGGTTTTGAGCGCGAGAGAGTATCGACCTCAAAAGGTTACTTCAACATCGGATGAGACATATGTCTTACTCGCGAATGGTTCGTTGACATCGAGTAAGACATATGTCTTACATCTTACATCAACCGTGTGTTGCTTTTGTGCCTTACTATTATATCGTCGATTGTAACGGTTTTGAGCGCGAGAGAGTATCGACCTCAAAAGGTTATTCAACATCGGATGAGACATATGTCTTACTCGCGAATGGTTCGTTGACATCGAGTAAGACATATGTCTTACATCTTACATCAACCGTGTGTTGCTTTTGTGCCTTACTATTATATCGTCGATTGTAACGGTTTTGAGCGCGAGAGAGTATCGACCTCAAAAGGTTAATTAATTGTCTCTTTTGTATTTAAAACTGTTAAGTTAAACTCTATTCAAACACTAGAAGCTGATTTAGCTTGAAACTACCAGGATTATCTTATCTTATTTGCATAAAAAGTTAAAAACTTGAGGAAACTTTGAACCTGGTCTTGTATTCTTAGGAAATGTAAAGACCGTTGAACTTTTAGGTAAGGCACGTCCGTAATGTAGGGGCATTATACAGAGATGCTTAAATTGTTAGGTAGAAGCGTATTTTTAGCTGTGATTAATGTAACCTTGACAAGACTATACCAAAACGGGCATAAAGAAGAAGAGTGTTTGCCGGCCGGCGCTGTTTAATAAGATCTCCAAAACTACTGATCATAACCTTGAATTTGACTCGTTTTTACCTATCTAGAAGTCATAGATTGTATGAAAATCGATAGCACGCGGACATGGACCTACGTAAATCCTATACAAAAATGGCAAGTTTAATTCCAATGACGCCGATCAAACTGGTGACTCAGGTAAAAATGAAATTTAGCGTGCGAGTAAATATATAGAGTATATTTGTTTCAATCATATCGGTTATACTGTGTCCATTGCTCTGCTTAGTTTTGGGTCTAGATGATGCTGAGTGAATCTTCCAGCATTAGTTATCTTTGGATTGTTAATTCGACTCAAATATTATATGCTTCTTTTGATTCAGTAATAGAACTTGAAAAACCAAACCCATAACACAAGCTCTGCTAATTTTAGGTCTAGATGATGCTGTGTATCCACACAGCACACAGGACAATCCTGTCCAGCATTAATTATGTTTAGATTTATAATTCGACTATATTCTTCTTTTGATCCAGAAATGGAACTTGCAAAACCAAGGCCAAAATGGTGTTATTTTAAAAAACCCAAGAGAATCAAGACGTGCGTAGACAATTTACCAGTTTCGTTCAAAAACTCCATCTCCCATAATCCGGCTCATCAAAGGAGGCTGCAAACAGCGGGTAATCCCGGTCAACAAGCCGGGTTTATGTAAATATTTGCACGGCCCGCTATCCCCGTTCATTCGATTATACTTTCGTTTGGGAGCTGCGGTTTTGAATCTGAGAATGATGGTAGGTGCTGAATGGTTCTGTGATAAAATGTCAGAAAAATACTGAAAAACGTGGCTTTTCAGCTGTAAATTGATTAGTTTTCGAGTCACGTGAGCGTAAAGGCATGGTCGGGCTGTGAAATTTGACATTAAAAATGCCGTTGACGGCAAACGGACTATGAAATCGCGCCGAAAAAACAAACAATTACAATTTGGCGAGTTTTAAAAAACCTTCAACCGACTTTAAATTCCTAAATGGTGAAAATGGGTTTGGGAGGAATACTTCGATAGCGCGATCTAATTTTTCAATGCTTGCCCAAGGCACATGCTACGTTTCTCCTAGCAGATGGAGAGGCGTTTCCTCCACCGTTCGTGCTGTCGCAGAACCTGCAGGATTGCGTGTCGCTTAGCCCTAGTTTAAACACGAGTTTGTTAAGGCGACAGTGTCCAGTTAGGGCTCTTGTCATAATGCGAAGTTAAACAGTTAGTTACGATCAAAATACATTTCTTTGAGTGAGAACAATACAGGTATAATATTTCTTCCTACTTCCAATTTTAAGTGGGTGAGATCAGCGCTTACATCTTGCATGAGAGTGTAATAATACTTCTAATCGATTAGGAGCATTTGATCTTTTTATTTTCCTGTCCTTCCACTTCAACCAACTGAACTGATTAACTGAAACGGATTAACTATTTTTCTTCCTCAACGATAAAACTTTATAGTTGGTTCGATAGGAATATTTTATTATTTTCATTTATTCGCATCTTTACTACATATAGCAGATTAGGTAACTATTTTGGTGCCAATGTAACTATTTAACTGATAAAAAATAGAGGATATAAAACTGCGGTCCGTTCGTGCTGTCCAATGAGAACGCAAAAACAGAATCTACTCACCATTGCAATAAGCAAATCAACGAAAAGTCTCCAGCTTTACGCCACCGTCGGTGGCGATCGCGGCGTAAAAATCGACCCCAGTCAGTGGGTGTCGTTAGAGGTGAATAAGGTAACCATCTAGAGGAAGGGCAGAAGCTTCCTTCTGAGTCTTCCATCTTTAACACCTTTACTGTGATCACCAATCCACCTGCCAAGCGTGGATACGGCATAACACCCCGTGTTTGGAAGAGGCACGTTCAGCTGTGGACATTAGGAAAGAAAGGATAAGAAAGGAAGGTAAGTAATATTATTTTTATGCTTGAAAAATAATATTACTTACCTGAAATCTACTACACAACACACTAACTTAAGACACTAAGTTAATCCTAGGCTTAAAAATAAGTAGCTAATGCTTATTTTTAAAGGATGCTGATATACCAGCTTTTTATAACCATTATATATCCACTAGCTTTATTTTTCCGAGCTCGAAAACCAGGTAAATAACAAGATTCCCTGAAACCAAACAAGTCCATCTCGCAAACAACCTTGTTTATGAATTCCTTGAAATTAGAGCCCCCGCTGAGGTTTGTTTTCATCACGACTTCATTTCAGTCCGCAAATAAAAGTAAACAGCGTCAACCTAACATTTATTTGGGGATAATTTAAAAATTCTACATTCGGACAGCGTTGACAGGGCTTCTTGTCCGAAATTCCGTGTCCCGGAAAATTTCTGGTTAGTGTGTGTCAAGCGAGGAGTGAAACGCGTTGTCAAAAGTTATTTTTGCCATTCAAATTGTACGAAGTTCTTGTTGACGAGGAATTAATAAGTCCAAAAAATTATTTCTAAAATTGCATTTATCAGACTGAGTTCAGATAAATTACGTGCTTTGTAATATTAATGAAGAAGACCCATTTTAAAAAGTATTAAAAATACTTATTAAGTAATCGCTTGATATTATTTCTGACAGAGCCTATTTCACTCGTGGCGTACGCTAGCTTTTGATCGACATTAAACGAAATTAAATAAATATAGATTTTTTGGACAATTAATACAGAATCAATTAACCCCAAGCTAAGCAGAGCTTGTGTTATGGGTACTAGATTACTAATAGACTTAAAATAAATAAAGACAATTACAATCAAATAATATAATTAAATTAAAACTAGCATTTACAATAGCAGAAACATTTGAGCAACAGTTTAGTATAATACGAATAATAGAATATAGTAATATAGAATAAATAGAAATATATTTTTAATTAAAGACAAATATTTGCAGATCGTACAAACATTTTTCCCAGTTAGTTGTGAATTCTGGATTGACACCCCAGATGGGATACGTGTATTGATAGGTTAAATAACTAACTAATAATCACCAATGAGTAGACTTATCTTATATAAGTACATAATAAATTTATAAATTCAAATAATAATAATAATAGTTTTAATGTCCCGTGCCTCAGAAAAAACGTTAAACCGTTGACCCTGCGCGCCTTAACTCTCACTGGTCGGGTTCTGCCGTCCTATCGGAATAAGAGAGTGAGGGAATAGAGAGAGTGCATCTGTGTTTGCGCGTACACTTGTGCACACGTCCTGCGTACATGGATAGACTTCGTTGAGACTGGCAGCCGTGGCCGAAATTCTAGGACGACATCAAATTGGGTCTTTAGTCAACTGAGGCCGCTCGAACTCATCCCCGCGGGATCAGTTGACCTAATGAATATTTTGAATCGGGCACATTTTATTATTTGTATTTACATTGGGTTGAACGGGTTGACATTAGGTTGAAGAAAACAATAATGCAACCACAAACGCACTAATGCATTTAAAAAAAACTTAACGACTACCTTTATTAAAGTGTCTATCAAGACATACAAGATTTTTTTTAAAATATATTAGCTCTTCTTTTACACGTTGTTCCAGAATTTTCTTTTACACGTTGTTCCTGAATCGTTGTTGAACAAAATGTTATTCCTTTTAATTCACTCCCGCATATAAATTGCTTTTTCATTGGACTCGCCTAGATTTTTTCATAGTACCCAGCTTGACTTTTGATTAACTTCTTTCGCAAGCTTGTTTTGTCAGTAGATTTTGTTTTTATTACGTGACAAGGTGACCAAAGTCATGTTAATAAGACTTTTTCTTTCAAAAGAGGGAACTTCAACTTCAACTTCTTATTTTTGGCTCGCTGTGCTTTGCTGCCACAACGAACTTAGGTCGTTCAATTGAAGTGCAATAGACCTTGCATTGACTGTACTTACTTTGATATATGACATTCGATTGAAATGTTTATCGCTCCGCAAAAGATCCTGATGCCAAAGAGTGAATAGATATCTTCTAGACGTTCGTGATACGCGTCGGTCACATCTTCACTTTCCATCAGGTGAGATTGTGGTCAAAAGAAGATCAAATATCAATAACGTTTACTTCTTTAGGCTTACAAAATAAAAACACATAAACAGGTAAAATTTTATACTATAAATGGGTTTATAAATAGTAATGAGGGGTTTTCGATTTGCATTAAAAAAAAACTAGTTCTAACTAACTCGATAGATGGCAGTGCGTGAACTGGTGACTAGGGTATGTCTATGTCAAATGAAGGGAAAACGGCACGATGGTTGAGACAGAGAAACATTCATTCTATCTGATTTCTTGAAATATTTTTTTCATTCAAATAAGTTGATTTACAGACTTACGTAACTAGTAACACAACTGACTCTATTCAAAGTAACCTAGAAAACTTATTAATTTCTTCTCAGCCTACAAGCATATTTTTATATCTCTCTTGTGTGAATGAGATGGGTATATCCACTACCTCTAGTGCCTTATTCCTCTAAGCGATCGACCGATTATCATTTTGACGTTTTCTTTCATTTGACATTTAACATACCATAGTAACCAGTTGAAGCCCTGCCATCTATCGAGATACATGGAACTAATTTTTTTCTTTTTAAAAATGCAAAACGAAAACCGCTCATTAGTATCAAATAAGAAACAAGGTGTTACTGATTTTGTTCACTTAATTTTTTTTCCACTAGTGGAAGAAGTGGAAATTAACCACTAGTATAAGTGTATATAATGACTTTATTTGTTGCATTGGCCAGCCAATGCAACGAATAATACGAACGAATAATCTTTTTGCAGCACATTCCCAGGAATATGCTGTAAAAAGAAGAGTCCATAACATAACTTGATCTTGCAAAGAATACACAAGAGAACAAATTGATTCAAAAATAAAAGCAACCAGCAATTCTTTCTCAGAAAACCCGCTGATATTATTTCAAGTATCCATGTGCATTGAAATGCAACGGAGTCCAACTTGCAAGATCAAATGTCTGGAGACGATCCATCTTGCCCGAGTGACGAAGCAAATAGGATTTCGTGTCGTGATGGAATATTTTATCTGCAGGAGCCCTGAAGGGGATTGTTGTACGTTATACGTTTATTTTCGTAAATTTGCACATCCCGTAGGTATCCGTGCTTGACCGAAAGAGACGGGTGAATGAAGGTGATGGGTTTGTGACCCATCCTTGTTTTGGGTCATGTTGACAATGGAAACATTATTGTTGGCTTTATTTATTTTATGAATAGAAATGTACCAGCTTTATTTTTGAACTAATTTTTTTGTTACAGGTCTGAATTACAACAAGGATATCTTTGCTGGTGAGTTTAATGTTATTCACTGTGAATATAAATAAATTTTAATTAAGTTATAACTGGTAGGTATCTCATAACGACTGGTATTGATATGGATTAGTTGAGCTACTTGTAGATTGTTTGCGACAGTCTGCAGTTAGCTCAATTGTTTCAATTGTAAATACTAGTTTTAATTTAATTCTTTAATTTGATTGTAATTTTCTTTAGTAAAGGAGTCATATTTACAGAAAATTACAATATATAATACAATAATAATTACAACTAAATCTATTTTCTAAAAATCAAAGCCGTCACCAGAAGGCAAAGTGCCGAGAATGCTGGCAGCATTGCCACGTTGAATGGTAATGCTAATTCGTTGACCGAAATAAAAGCCAGCATTCCGATCACCTGTGGACTCTATTAGGAGTTTTGTTAGATATTTAAAGGAGTTATAGCTTCAAATATATAACCAATTTATAATGGATAGTACTAAGGAGTTTTCCAAATCGCCCTCGAAATGACAGCCAGACTTAATCAAAATTGCCTCTTGTTAACTCAATTAAGTTTTATTTCCTTCACTAACTCCAAAATTTACAGCGAGCGAATTTCCATTTCAACAAACGCGAAAAATTTCGTGAAAGTTTAAAAATTTTCAAGAGCAAAAGCTGCCTTAGCGTGCGCACTTCAACGCGAGTTAGTCACTCATTTGAATAACAAGGGAAACCTTTTTCTCTCCCTTCTTTACCACCTCTGCATATCTAAATATTACAAAACCTTGCGTTATCAACCCCCATAGGCTTAGACGTACCACGAAACTTTTTCAACCTCGACTTAACTTTCAAGACTCATCGATCGGTCTGAAATTTCTCGTAGCTTCTTCCAGAGATGACATATCATATGGATAGGCTTTATCCGGGGCAAAACACTGCAAATTCGTGGGTGAAATCTAGTTTAGAGGTTAAGCAAATAACGAAACTGGCAAAATACCTATGTTAAATCATCTTACTAACGATTCAATCAAATAAACTTCTTATACAGGGTGTCCCATAATGAGTGTATAACCATGAAGGTGCTTGTGCAGATCAAGGACAATCAGACACAAAAACAAAAATCAGAAAAAGTGGAAGCGTTTGGTGGAAGAGAAATTCATACCTTGGTTAACATTTTCGGCTATGATGCCCTCAATTGGAAACAATTTCATAGGTTTTATTTTGTAATGTTTATAGGAAAAGTTAGTTTCTGACAACCTCTTAAAATATTTTGACAGTACCAATAAAACTAAATGCAAATAAGCAACTAGATAAGTTTATATGTAGATACAATAGGGTCTGAGTTACAGGGATCAAAAGTGGCTCATGTTTAGTGCACATCAAAGTGACAAATTCAAGTCTACGCTTACCATCAACGCCCTTTAGTGGCAGACGTTGAATATATCAAACAAAATCTAATTCTCATCTAATCTGACCATCTGGAACCGCTTACCATGCCGGGAACAGCTGGTTCTCTTTGTAATTTGTTAGGTAGGTATGAGCCCCAAAATAGGTCATCACCTTTAAGCTAGCTATTAAAGTAAGAGTGCATTTTATGGTGCGTTTCTGTGGATAGCTTAGAGCATGGATATAATGTGAACTGTCGTGAATGTTAAAACCTTTTTCTCCATTATCTTTATGGAAAAAGCTTCGAATAAAATACGTAATAATCTATGGGATACAAGGCAGATCCATTTTGTTTCTAAATTGAAAAAAAAAACCATTTTATATACAGAAATAATTGTATAGACATGTATCGTATAAACATATATCAGAAATAATTGTGCAAAGTACCATCTGTTTTCTTAGTTATTACCATTTTTCTCATATCAATCACAATTTTTTTTATTGTCATCACCACCGTGTTAAATAGTAGAAGACCAAGGCCAACTTTTGGCCTACTTTTGTAAATAAATGTCCTAATTAATAGATTATCAACAAAAACTTGTTTTTTGCGCTTACGCCGCTCTGCTCTGTCCCGCTCCATAAACGCGAAATCAAAAATTCCTATGCCTATATATCCTATCCTATTCTATATTCCTATCTCATATTTTTACAAAATGGCCCCTAAGCGAATGCGTATTTTGACAGATGTTCGCTCCTACCGAAAATGCACACCACTTTCCACCTTAAGCAATAAAATTTCAGCCAATCATTCTAAACTGGTTATGTTCACTCGTTTAATTATAATGTCGAAAAAGCCACCTGCCGCAGTTTGCTTCCTTTGACTTTTCTCGCAGAGAAGAAACGGAACCGACCGAGTTACGCCTATATTCACCCATTTCTCGAAGAGAGGTTACAAAAACGAAACGAGCTACGCTTACTTGGCTGTGCCTGCTCCACAATTTATTCGTCAAAGGGTAAAGCCGGAGGTTGCACCGCAAATTGCTCCCCAACTGGTCAGAGATGTAGCAAAGTAGGAGATAGATACAACATGTAGTATGGCAGAAGGTTTTTGTCCTGAAAATCTGTTCAATGTCGGTAAATTTGATGAGCTAGTGAATATACAGATTTTGAACTATATCGTGGAAAGAAGGCCCTTCGAAAACACCTATTGTAGTAGTTAGGTATAAATTTTTAAAATTATGATTTAAAGCTTTTAGCGATAAGACCGCATGACATGTGTATTTACGATTTTAAGGCTTTTTTAAAAATTAGGTTAAAGATTTCTTTGTTTTATATACAAGACAGAGTTCATCTATACCTACATTTACTGAGTTTTGCAGTTAAGATACTTTTTTGGGTTAAAAAAAAGGAAAATGAACCAAACGCCTTTAAAAGAGTGCGCAATTTTAGCTAATGATATATTTTACAGGAAAAAGATTTCAAAACGAATACCTTTGACCCTGCACAGTTAGGGTACTTTGAAAGTTGTAAAGATTTTATCGCGAAATACTTTGTCAACAGTCGAGATCAATGTTATCAATTTATCACAAAGCCGTTGACAAACAGTTTATCGTATCAAACACACATAACAAACAAAACCGCTAAAACAAATTCTACTCAATTCCTCCAACTTTTGGTATGAGAAGCCAACAATGGAGGGTCGCAGATGCTCACATTATCTCTGTACAAGTTAAATCTTTGTCTGCGAACAGAGTAAGTCTAATTGGATAACTTGAAAGGTGCGACAAAGAACAATTGAATTTGCTGTTGTCTGTGTTCGGTGTTGCCACAATTGTATACAATACAGAATATACGATTTTTTTGGAATCGAGTATAATTATACGTTTTCAAGGCTTTTTTGTGACGAACGATATTTGCTTTTCGAAAATAAAAGTAGCTTCAGTTACCCGGTACAACATTAGCTATCTGTCAGTAAAAGTGTCGACCATATCACAATTCAGCCGTTTCACAGATTAGCTCAAATGAACAGAGATAGACATATTCTCAGATAAACAAACACTTAAAATGGTTTTTGGTTATAAGTACCGTGTAAACTTTATTGATATTAGATAAAAGCAGTTTTTGACATTACAAACAGACACTTAATTTTTATATATTTGTATTTTTATACGATGTGTCCCACGGCCAATGCTCTTAGCTTAGTTATCATCATCATCATCAGCCTATATTAGTCCACAGCTGGACATAGGCCTCCCTAATGAGCGCCATAGCGCCCTGTCATCAGCTTGCCGCATCCAGCATCTGCCAGCAGTCTTTCTCAAATCGTCATCCCACCTAGTCGGAGGGCGTCCTACACTACGTTTGCCGAGTCCATTCAAGAACACGTTTACCCCAGTGGTTATCGGTTCTTCGCGAGATATGGCCGGCCCACTGCCACTTCATCTTGCTAATTCTTAGAGCTATGTCGATGACTTTGACTTAGCTTAGTACTATTAATAAAATTGCCAAGTAAACACGAACCAAGTATGTCTAACTATCACGTAGAACGAATGCAAGACGACAGAGCACCAAAACGTCTTCTTCGTGGCAAACCTGATGGCCGGAGACCCCCTGGAAGACCGAAACTCAGATGGCTCGATGGTATCCAGCAAGACTTAAAGGCAATTGGAGTAACCGGCTGGCAGGAAAAAGCCAAGAATAGGATCGGATGGAGAAATTTACTCGACCAGACCAAGGCCCACCCGCGGCTGTAGAGTCAAGATGATGATGAAGTATGTCTAACTATGCTCTAACTAGGGATTCGCTTGATTGAAGTTCTACGTTACAAAGTTGAGCTGTTGAAGCTAGCCTTCTGTGTTCTTGTGTGTTGTACGTTATTACATTTTCGCGGTTATCTTTCTGAAAATTGTTGTAATATGGGAAAACGTAACCGGGTCCTTTGGCGGTGATATTGTAATAGAAGTTGAAATTATAAATAGGCTACTTGACTACTACTGGGAAATAATTGTAACGTATTGTCTGATAAAAATAATGCAAAGTGTAATTAATATTTCTTCCAGGCCAGTCGTATTAGTTATGAAAACTAATTTTAAAGTTTGAATAAAATAATGTCGCCAAACGATCTCTGTCATGGCTACCGTGTTCCAAGCTATGACGTCACCCCGCCACACCACACTTATCAAGAAGAACTCATTGACACTGTAATCTGAGGATGTGTGACGTCACTTGCGATCCAACCAAATACATAGCGTTTTCGGTCACGTAAAACGTCGTGTTGTATTGTATTATGTCCAGCATTATTTATTTATTTTTTATTATTTATAGGTAGCTAAATTGGTTCAAACATTAGATTTGATCAAGAAATTCACCAAGAAACTATTAAAACTTAATTGTAAAGAAAAAAAACAATAGAGATACAATCCTAAAGCCTTTACGCTCTACGCGATCTCTTTAGGACACATGGAAAGATAAATGTGCGAATAAATCTTTTTATCAAAGTTTTGGTTGAAATGCTTAAGCGATGTATAAAAACTCATGATACAAAATTTATACTCAATTACTTCCTTTTGAAGTCGGTTAATGAATTAATTTATAAGATATCCCCAAGTAACAAATTTCCTGAGTTACAGAATCAAAGGTTACTAATCCCTCGATCTCCAGAATCGATATCCCCAAATGAAATCGATTAATCTAAAAGTAGGTACCGAAAGATTGATGTCTCGATACCAAATAGATCATTATCGGGCTCTCAGGCACAGTAAAATTGATAACATACAGTAAGTCAACTGTTGTCATGACCATAGGCCAATGTAAAGTCTAGAAAATGAAAATTTTATATGCATTCATAAGGCATTTATCGATTGAATCTGTGATCGATTGTATTTGATCTAATGGTACTACTAATCTATGGTCTCAATCTAGTGGTACCACTGGTACCTACTCACTACTACTCCTATGGCTCAGCGACCCAAAGTGGATCTTGGCCTCCGACACAAGACTTCTCCAGGCATCTCGGTTCTGAGCTGTCTCTCGCCAGTTGTGGGCGTCGAGTTCGTGGAGATCGGCTTCGACTTCGTCGATCCAGCGATACCTAGGGCGGCCGACTGGTCTACGCCCCGAAGGTTTTCCTTCATACACCTTCTTGACAGCCCGATCCTCTTCCATCCTCTCAACGTGCGCCAGCGAAGACGAGCGCTCTTGAACTGACCTATGACATTTGGTCTGGCATACAGGTCCTCTAGCTCTTGGTTTTTCAAAACCAAGAGCTAGAGGACAAATATTTATTATAATATAAACACATACATTGTAATTATTATAATATACATCAATTTCAAAAATATATACATGCCTAACCTATAAATATATGTATATATTATTACCAGTAGATGTGTACCGTGTACTAGTAGATCAAACGCAAAACTCTTAAAATCAAGGCAAGATACAACAAAATAGAATTTGAAGATCGTAGAACCGGAATTTACTTAGACTACCTAGACTTGACAGTGATGTGAAATGACACTTCACACAGTTTCACACCGGTTTACATCGTTTTATTTCGTTCTGAATCATCCTACAAATAATTTCAAAGTTGAAATACTTTTGTTTTTTCTTGTTTTTATTAGACGTTTCGAACGTGCGCATACTTTTTTAGGGTTAATTTGGGTCATTATAATTATATTAATCAGTTAAGATAGTGAGTTTAAAAAATAATGTAGGTACCTATAGGTAAACATTCTTATTAAGTTGTTATGTGAACTACGTTCTTTTGAGAAACACATTCTTTAAACTGAAACTGATCATACGACTTGGTAGTTATGATCCGTTCCCATTCCGTAGTTAATATACCTACTTACTGTAAACCTGAACTACTGTGCGTCGACGGTGTTCAAGTGACGTAATGGATGAGACCAATTCAATGGGGACGTCTTGAGGCTGATGATATCGACAATTTAGACTGATGACGTCACGGGTACGACAGGAGCCTTGCCCGAGGTATAAGAGAATTTATTTTGGTCACTTAGATGTAATACTTTAACAGTATGATAGTGTTAAACTGGTATAGCTGTTAATACAAAAAAAAGTGGAAGCATAAAACTTCAGAAAGAAAATGTTGCAGAAACGTTTTCTTTCTGAAGTTTTATGCTTACATTATATCCTAAAGCGTCAAGTTTCTGAGATATTTACATATGAAAAAAAAAACATTTCAGCAATGGAAAAAATATTTCCATCATTGACGACCTCTTTGGCGCGGTGGGCGAAGGTCTGCCTGCGACGCAGGAGGTTGCGGGTTCGATTCCCGCCTCGGGACAAATGTGTGTACGATCTGCAGACATTTGTTCAGGGTGTTCTGGTCATTTACTATATATAATAAAAAAATATCTATCTATGTATTGTATTGTAATATGTATATCAGTTATTTAGTACCCATAACACAAGCTCTGCTTAGCTTGGGGCTAGATAATGCTGTGTGAATTGTCCGGCATTATTCGTGCACCGTCGTCAGCTGACACCCTGATTGCGTCACGTCTCGCCGTCAAATAACGTGTCTTTAATTTTAGTTTTTAATATTGTATGTATGTTAGTTTTAAGGTATATTTTACTATGGACCGTAGAATAAGTTAAAATAAGATCTATAACTGTTCTATAGTCTGAAATAAATTATTATTATTTTATTTATTTATTTATTTCACTGTCAATATCTCAGAAACCTACTCGTACCATTGGGAGATACCCAAAGGTAGGGGTAATCGCCATGCCAGGCCGGGGGATTGGTGTAAACTAAAATGTCCTAACTAAACTAAACTAAAATTATGCTAAAGTGCCACTTATTTATACCTAGTATAGTAAGTGGCACTTTAGCGTAATTTATTCCTTACTGTTATTCCTCAAAGTCTTAATTTTGTATAACGTAATAAAAGATGGAAGCTGTAAACCTTTGTACAAAAGGGAAATTTCCAAAGTTAGCGAATCGATGGACTGAAAGGCGTTTTGTTTTGCTTCTGTATTATATTAGCATTTCGTTGCTTACAACAGAATTCCGGATATCGAATAGAAACCGGCCAAAAGCTAGCTGAACTCCTGCACTAAGGGTTCCGTACAAACTAGCAGAGATTTAAATTGTTCTTCAGTCACTTGTTTCTTTTTGAGATCCCACTAGTTTATGGTTTTTGGATATATCCTCCTTCTCTTGCTGTATACACTTGATTCATTATCTATTATATATTGGTTAGCCAATAGCCAATAGATATTGGTTCTAGCAAGAACCAATATCTATTTGATACCGGATTACCGGATATTTGATCGGATAGATATTGGTTCTAGCAAGAACCAATATCTATTTGATATTGGTTCTTGCCAAATTTCATAATTTTAAGGTCAACGGGGAATATAAGCCTAAAAAACATGTAAAACTTTTTAAATTCTCGCGAATTGTTAACATATTAAAGATTATTTATCAGGTATCTATGGCGTACCTTTTGATTTCATTTCCCTAACGTTTCAACCGCGTTGCAGCGATTGTGGTCACGGGGCGACTGGATGTACTCGAAGTTACCGCCGAGAATTGACGGCAGTTTCCACGACAACCCTCAATTCGTCTTGCAAATCAAAAGGTACGCTTTAAATACCCGATAAATAATGTTAAATAATTATAATATAAGTTTTGAATCCCATGCGAGTATCAATGCGGCACACACGGCGGTATCTTTGACTACATAACTACAAGAGATTGCAGAGCTAAGTATTTTTAAATTCAAGTTGATACTTATACGCTTTCCTTAATGACAGATAGACGTACGGACGGTGAAATGATCCTATAAATAAGGGTTTCTTTTTTCCTTTCGAGTTACGGAACCCTAAAAACTTCTTTGCTCGTTTTTGTCTCAAAAAATGGAAAACAAAATCGTAGAAAACCTATATCCTGTTATTTGCTAAACAACCAAGAGTACCTGTACATTTTGTATTGTTGTTTTGACAGCGAGTTAAATTGTCTAAGGTTTTTGTCGATCTTTCAGTGAGAATATTAAACCGAATCGTAATTTTCAACGTGGCAATGCTGCCAGCATTCTGGGCACTTTGCCTTCTGGTGACGGCTTAGATTTTTAGAAAATAGATTTAAGTGTAAATATTAGTTGTAATTATTATTGTATTTTCTTTAGTAATAAAATTTCCTTAAGTTACTGATAAAAAAAAAACCGAATCGTTGCGTTTCATTTAAATAAAAACCAGTTTACTGACAATTATTTAAAAAAGACTTGATTGAATAATGGTTTACCAGGGCGAGATGAAAATTGAATTAAAAAATTTACCGGTTTTTACCGGCGCGTTGTTTGTTTTAACGTAAGTTCACACACCATTTACTTTTATGAGAGTTTTAACTTTTGTTTATAGGTTTGTGTGTTATCAGGGTTTAAAATAGTCCATGTTTTTTCCATTTTCTATTAAACTAGTAACAAAATAATATTTTTTATTTCTTTCGTTTGTTTTCATTAAAAGTATATGCAAGGAAAAGCTACCGCTACAACCTTAGATGATTTGACAGATTATAATCTGACTAGCAGCGCCTCGCGGTTCCACCCGCGTAGTTCCCGTTCCCGTGGGAATTCCGGGATAAAAAGTATGTTCTATTCCAGACTATAATCTATCTCTGTGCCAAATTTCATCCAGATCCGTTCAGTCATTCTGGCGTGATAAAGGAACAAACATCCATCCATCTATCCAGCCCTTAAATAAATTAAAAAAAAAAAAAAAAAAAACCATCTAAACTTTCACGTTTATAATATTAGTGAGATGAGATGAGATAATATATTATGAAAACTAAATTTCGGAATTAAAACCATATTTAATCATTTGCAATGCGCCTAATTCTACTCTATGCGAATATCAAGCGTCTATGGTTTTGACGTTGGAAAAATTACTTAGGAGAATGAAAGAGAAGAAAATGGAAGTTATGTGGAACTGTTATATATTATATGTTATATATTATAACAGTTATGTGGAACTCTAGATAACAGCTAAGTGGAACTCTAGATCAGTTTCAGTAGCAGATTGGTACAAGAAGGTCATAGAATCCATGTAAAAGCGGTCACGCGATTCGTGTAATTAGAAGCCCTAGGCTTGGGCCTGTGTTTCAGAGCTGTATTTTCATCTGACATTACTTAAATACGCCCGTAGTTAACAAATAATGAACCTACTCCGTTATATAATAATTTGACAGAGTGTAATCTGTATATACGTGCATGTTTGTAACAGGTTAATAAAATTATTCGACGACCTCAGTGGCGCAGCGCGTGTAGGTTCACCTGGAGCACAGAAGAATGTGTGTTGATTCTCGCCTTGGGATAAATGTTTATGTCGGGTGTTCTGGGTATTATCTATGTATAATAAAAAAATCTATCTATGTTATGCAGTCATCTAGTACCCATAACACAAGCTCTGCTTAATTTGGGGCTAGATGATGCTGTGTGAATTGTCCAGCATTAATAAGTATATATAAATCTTCGAACGTTAACAAAAGTTCAGGCAACGTAAAAAAAAGATTAAATTATTTGTTTTGAAATCACATAGACGGTCTAATATAACTATATAGACCGTCCCACCGACTATATAGAAGTTATAACACTTAAAACGCTTTTCGTAGTTTTGTCCCCAGATTTTGATTGTTTACTGTTCCTAATTTTTTGTTTATGTTGGTTAATATAAAAACTCAATCCGAATCTCAATCTCAAATTGTAAACATAAAATATTAAAACATGACAATTTGAAATGCTCCATTAATTTCATGCCTAGAAAACCATATAAAATAAAACTTAAAACCATTGAAATTTAATCCAGTTTTTAGGTTATGCCCGCTGATCTAAGCTCCAATTTATTCTTTGGCAGCAAAATGCAATAAGAAAGCATTATAAAATTTAATATTTCGCTTCGAAACGAACGAAATAAATCTAAAATATGTACCGGATTACCCAATTCAATTCGTTACGTAATACTGGTGTTAATATCACAATTTGTTAGGTTTCGTATCGATATGTGTTTCCGGTTATGCTCGTAATTATTAATCATTCCTTATGGCAAATTTCGGATTAAATTGCGGCCCTTCTGGTTATGAGTTTGAAGAGCTTTTTAAAGTGTAGTCCATGGTGTTCGTCAAATAATAAGTAGAGACCAGAAAACATGAGCTTTTGTATGCTTCACGCAGGGTATTCCAGGAAAAAAATAAGTCTTGAGGCACCTACCTGTTATTCCAGATCAGTAATAAATCCGACCAGGTGGGATGACGATTTGCGAAAGACTGCTGGCAGATGCTGGATGCGGCAAGCTGAAGACAGGGCGCTATGGCGCTCATTAGGGGAGGCCTATGTCCAGCAGTGGACTGATATAGGCTGATGATGATGATGAATAAATTTTCCGACCCGATCCGTCTAAACATTGAAAACATGAACATGAATTTCAAATATTAGTAATTTTTTGTTAACAATTATGCTTTTTTTCTTCCTATTCGTGTTACTTTTATTTACAAATGGTTTTTTCTTCCTATTTTTTAACTAAACCAGTGTTATGTTGAAATTATTACATTAATGATGATCCTTATAAACTTGAAAACAATGTTTATAACGTAAGTTATAACGTAAATTAACTCGAATATGAAGAAAAAGATCTCTAATTTTTTCATAACAAGTAACAAATTATCTCAATTCAATCAAACATCTTACAACAAAAGTCGATCTCCTGGGGGTCCAGAATAACTAACCCTTCCGGCTTAGTACACATGGTTTGAGGCACCCTGTATATTTTTGTGCTTCAGCTTACAATCATTTCAAATCTCATACGTTTCATTTCAAGGACACGATCGTAAAGAAATCAATAGCTGAAGTTTTTAACGATGCTTTTAAAAGGTATTGAGGCGGACCGCTTTTATACCGTTTGAATTTCATCATAGCGGTCGTTTTATGTAGCTTTGGCTCTTGTAAAGGTGTTATAGTTAATACTATAAATAGTAATTGTTCTGTGGTTATACTAACAGTGTTTTAAAACTTTTTTTGGCTTGAGATTTATAATATTCCACTTTCCTATATAATTATAGAATTTTTTGACGAATACGATAATAACTTCGATTTTTACCCTAACCCATGATCGTAGTACCGATATTGTAAAAAAAACAAAATTCAAAAATATTGTATAATTTATTACCATAAATAACTACAAAAATCTTTACAAGGTTCATTTTTTTTTATTTAACACTGACACGGAAATAAAGTGATATTTGTGATTTCTGTCGCTTCGGCACGTAGACTAAAGTAAAGAAGCGACGAAGAAACCTTTAGCCTTTTAGTAGTTATTTATTGCCTCTGGCGTAGATTGAATTATGCAAAGAACGATCTATTCTTTTACAATTTTATCAGAGTTAAATTGTTTATAGTCTGTGCTCACTGTTCAATATAATTGGAAAGAAAATTGTAAAGAAAATATTTAGGTAAGGCAAATAGAAGACTACGGCGCTCATTAGGGGAGGCACGGGCCATGTTGATGATGGAGTAGGGTGTGGTAGGTCGGACTAGAGCAAACTCTATTGTATCATTGAAGCTTGTTGCGGTTATAATACCTATTTGATTCCACTACATCGAAGCTATGGCGTATTGTGCCGGCTTCGAATTTACACCACCCCAACTCTTCCCGTGGGTGTAGTAAGAGGCGACTAAGGGTCATACACCGGCGGGCGGGCAGCAGCGCCTCAGGGATTATGGGTACCCAAGGAGAGAATAGCAAATAAGGCGCTTTTCTAGGAGAGGCCTGCTTCCAGCTGTGGACTTCGGACCTGGAATCGAGGCTGTTGAGGATGGCGTTAGCTGGGAGTGGCACAGTAGTAACAGTTGCTTGCTATATACAGCTTCGTTTTGTAGCTCTAAAAAAAAGCTATGACGTAGCAGCTCAGCATAGCACGTGAGTAATTTCGTAGTAACGAAGACACCTCTGTCCAAATAATGAATAAAAATGCAGATGTGACGGTCTGATTGCTTTTCTAATATTTTCACGATTAATTGCGTAAGCTTAAACTGAACGCGCATCTATCAGCGCTACCGGTAGGCATTACCAGTAGTCATCGCATTTCCTCATGGCATTTTACTGAAATACCGCGCGCTCAATGCCGATAGGTGCGCGATGCTGCATACTATTTCATATAATGATTTCGAAAATTCGATGACTGCAGGGAATGCCGCGTCTGCCGTGCTCCCAGGTGCGCGGTCACCTTTACACTTCGCATTCAGAAATTATTTCAATGTATCATGACAGATATATAGCCTACCTTACGTCTCGAAATGATAGTTTAATTACCTACGGGCAAGGTATACTTAATAGGTAACTATAATCTTTTTGGTTACTTTTATGGTTCGTAATTCACCAGACCACAAAAAAAGGTTGAGTTTTCATAATGTATAAATAAAACAAAATGAGGTTATGATATCAAAAATCTTTACCTCGTAGCAAATAAATCCTTACAATATAAATTATGGGCCATAAATTAAACCGACTCCACACTTCTGCAAACTTTTTAATAAATTGCTACACGCAATAAAAAAGTTCTGTGTTGCTAAGGCTGGGCTTACATCAAAAGAGGCTAAGTGAGAGTTACTTCAGTTTGCATAGTGTTCTGCTGGTCTATTTATGACATTCAGTGACTCACGCACTATTTCTGCCGCTTATTGTTTTGTTAAAAATTTTGAGGTAACTTTGCGATTTTTTCTATCAAGAATTTTATGGTATCGTTTTTCGAAACATATGACGGACTGAGTAATCCTGAACTTTAGCACATAATTTTAGCGTTAAATATTCAGTAGCTTGGAAGATATGGACATCCGGCGGAGTCGATTTGAGGTAGTATACACTCTTAAGGCGATCCGGATCGCCAGCTGCATGATCTATACGCTGTCAGAACTTTACAAGTAGATTGTGAGTTATTTATTAGTTAAATTGAACCAAATTGAACAGAAGTTTAAAGCTCCCTGTTTTACGTAGATCTAAATCGTTTTGTATGCAAATACTTGATTGGATCTCCATTTAACAAATCATGGAGTCTAATATACTAATTATAAGTTAGTGATTGATACCTTACATAAAGGTAAAATGCCAAAAACGTGTTAGTAGAATTCGGCCCCTGTAGTTTAAGGACTGTGGTGGACAAATTCCACTAAATGAATAAGAATGACACATTTTGGCATTTACCTTTGATGACAGAAGCTACGGATGGAGGGACGCGTGTCAAAAGTGTTATGGTTGAAACTAATCTATCAATCTGTCCGTGAAAATAAAACCGCCAGGGGCCAAATTCCACCAAATTAATAGCTTCACCATAACAATGGTATGGTGTCAGAAGAATGACACATTTCGGCATTTTACCTTTATGAATGAAACTACGGATGGAGAGACACGAGTCAAAAATGTTAAGGTTGAAACCAATATATTGTATCATTCTCTCCGAGAAAATAACACCGCACGCACTATCTAGAGCATCTTTCATCTATGGACGATTCTGTGACGATTGCCATAGTCAAGCGATTGGTTAGCAGAATTCGGCCCCTAGCTCTTTGTAATCAAATATCTCACTACTAGCCTGGCTTCTTCTTTTTTCTTACTTCTAGCAAAGTCGGCACTTTTAGCAAAGCTGCTGGAAAAAGGTATTTTTTATATTTAGCCTACAGCGTCTAAAAGACAAGTTATATTACTAACATTTTTTCTCTCTCGCCGGTAAAATTATTTTTATTCGAACACGTCTCTGAAATTTATAAACAAAACACCCTAACAACGGCAGTTCAATCGTCCATCCGGTCAAGCTGTAATTTCATAGCAATTCTAGAAAAATCTAGCTCCCAAAAAGGTCTAAAAACTCAACATTTCTATACACTACACAATTCGTTCACCATTGAGAGGACCCCGGAGAGCTTGTTAGCTTGAAATATTCCTCGCAACTTCATACATTGATTTATTGAATCCGACCAAGGGTCTACCTTGTTAATTGTATGGTTACTAGCCACTCGCCCTGGCTTCGCACGGTTAAAAGAGCGAGTTTAACAGATCTTCCTATAGTAAATACAGGCTTGATTAACTAATAAAGATAAAAATTCCGTAATAGGTTGGCACCTACTAATTCTTTTCTCGTTGATGCCATAATTTTTTTAATGACTACACGACCTACTCTTACTTACCACAGAATAATAAAAATTACCCATAGCTATGGGTAATTTTAGGCAGCTGCCTACCTACTTTGCTTGTATTTGTAGCAAAACTAAACGTACGGAGAGTTTATAATATATTTTTATTTCTCTATTTTCGGTGTCCCGATGTCGCCAACTGAAGAGACTTTTTATTAGGATTTTTTTTTTATTGTTTACTGAATAAAAAAAACATTCAAACAAGCAACGTCCAAAACACTTACCGGACTGAAGCGCGGTTTGAATGACAGGCTCAAGTAAACACGTAAAAACCTGGTCTAATTGTACTTTATCATAGTAGAAATGCTTGGAAGTAAAACATTCACGTTTCCCCCCTAGTAATAATAGGTTGTTTTTTTTATATATTTTTTTTCAGTTTTTCCCTACTAGTAGGGATACATTAGTAGGGACGTGGAACAGGCATAAGTCGCGGTCCCACCGAGATCGGATTTTTTTGGATTTTTTTTATTTTTTTATGAACATAATAATACATATTCTCTATTGGTTTACGAATCTTACGCCAGCAATAGATCCAAGCCGGTTTTATCGATACCTTCAACAATCGTCCTATTTTAGTCAAATTACACAAAATCTTCGAGATTTTCTCGAAGATTTTGTGATCATTGGTAAAACCGTTAAAAAATCCACTCGGTAACTTTTGTTTTTTTCGCGCTCGGACGTACAACGGACAAACGCCACGTAGGACTTTCATTTGTAATGTAGTTATTGGCTCGGATATAGAATCCTAACCTTCACAGCTCAAGTAAATTTGAACCTTATTGTAGTAGGCTTAAGATTTATAACGCTACGACGATGGCTTGAACGTGTAGGTTAGGTATAACTATTTTAACGAATGAAATATTGCCTCTAACTTGCGGATTTATATGGAGTTTTATTTGGTATGGTTTTAGGTTGTGTTTTAATTTTTTGAAGGCTTGGAATGGTTTATTTAAGTTAATAATAAGTACCAAATATAATAATAATAATATTGCTGGACGATTCACACAGCATTATCTAGCCCCAAGCTAAGCAGAGTTTGTGTTATGGGTACAAAATAACTGATATACATAATACAATACATTACAAAGATATTTTTACTATACCTACATAGAAAATTACCAGAACACCCGGACAAATCACTGCTGATCGTACAAATATTTGTCCTATATAAGGTGGACCTTCGCCCACCGCGCCACAGAGGTTGTCAAAAAATAATCTTCAAATATAAGGTTTAGATACCTAGTTATGAATCCAGCGAGTAGAGACATCATAACATCTAATGCCTAAAGTGCAAGCTTGCATGACTGGGTGGGCTCTACTGCGAATGCTTATCGCCTCGCCGTCGTCGCCCACGCGCGCCTGAGACGCGTCGATGGTACTTAGGACCTAAGTTTGTTTAATTAATTCGTCATTCGTATTGAGATTAAACACGCTCATAGACGTCTCATTGTAAAGTGATTTTTACTGTCAATTCCCTTTAGATTTGTTGAGAAAAACTAACTTTAATAGTTTTTAAAAACACTTAACGTTCCCGAAACCTTTACTACCTTTATAAATAAGACAATTTTCGGTGATATTTTTAAAGTAGATTGACATTTTTTAAAGAGAATCTGAAATGTTTCCCAAACGTCTGATTTCGTCGTCCGTCTCGAAAATAGTTTTAAAGGTAGCAAGGTGTAACAGTAGGTAGGTATCCCTGAAAGCTACAGGCACTCTATTGTGTTTGGCTGAGCAAATTTTTGAGTAAGTAAACGAAGTAAGTAACGACAAATTGTCAAGCATGTCCTTTGTAAAAAGGCTTACTACAAAATATCAGATTATCTAGACGATAAAAAATCTTGGGACGACTTTTGCTCCAACTCGAAAACTAACATTCTAACAAGGTAAAGGTTTCTGGTTCGCTTCTTTACTTTACCTTAAAAAGATTGAAGTGAACAAAAAATCAAAGTGACAAATTACATACGTAAAACTAGGAAATAAAGTGTATTTCCTAGTTTTACGTATGTAATTTGTATTTTGTGACGTGTCCAAGTGTCCTGTAAGGTCTAAAGGAAATAAAGCACTTTGAATTTTGATATTTGAAGTCAAGAGCGTAAACTAATACTTATTCTATACTAGTTTCTGTCTGCAGCTTCGCTCCCATCATTTCTTTGAAAACCGTTCAAGGGTTCTATTACATGGGAATTCATTTATTGGATAAAAAGTACCCAGCAATGTTTTGCTTAATCTCTAGATCTACATTTTTGCAATATTTCAGCCCACTTCGTTCAGTAGTTTTGGCGTGAAGAAGTTAAAAACATGTAGGTATCCAACCAAACTTCTGCATTAATAATAATTAGTGTTGTGGTGTCAACTTTAGATTATTTTTATTCGCATCAAGCTTGAAAATATGTAAAGTTTTTTGAACAGCCTTAAAATGCTATTCCCAGATGGCAACACCATGAAGATAATGTCAAGAAAATAAAATAAAAAAAGTTGTATGATTCATATCCGCTAGTCGGCTGTTATCGTGGGGTTAATGACCGTTATTTACTGGGTTATGGCTACGGAAAAAACTGATACAAGATTTCATTATTTATCGCAAGATGTTGGGGATCATAGGACATTATAATGATAAGTGTAGAAAATATAAAAGGATCGAAAGAGATTTGGTGTTTCCTTCTTTGAGATAATGCGATAGATTTATATAAATAGCTAGTTGTAGTTAGTTTCATCATCATCATCCACAGCCGGTTTTACCCACTGCTGGGTATAGGCCTCCCGAAGTTTGTGCCATCCACCACGGCCCTGTGCTGACCGCCTCCATTGACGCCCCCCGACGCGTACTATGTCATCGACCCACCTTGTAACTGGGCGTCCGACGTTTCTTTTGCCCATAATTGGCCACCAATCAGTTGCTGTTTGGGTCCACCTATCATCGCCTTCGATTGTAGTTAGTTTCGTTTTTAAAAATAAATATATTTTACTGATATTATCAGTAAAATATGTCTTTATATATATAAAGTCTTTATTGTGTCGTAGTTGGTCTGATCAAACCTAAGTTATAATAACGACGACGTTATAGTAACGACCTCTATGGCGCGGTGGGCGAAAGTCTGTTGATTGTTTACAACAGTCTGCAGTTAGCTCAATTGTTTCAATTATAAATACTTGTTTTAATTTAATTCTATTATTTGATTGTAATTGTCTTTGTTAATAAATAGTTTACATAAATACCTAATTAGGGAATTCTGAAAACAGTAATCCCACTAATATTATAAATGTCAAAGTTTGGATAGATGGATAGATAGATGGATGGATGTTTGTTACTCAATCACGCCAGAACGGCAAAACGGATCTAGAGGAAATTTGGCACAGAGATAGATTATAGTCTGGAATAGAACATAGGCTACTTTTATCCCGGAATTCCACGGGAACGGGAACTACACGGGTGAAACCGGCGCTGCTAGTTTAATCTAAAAGGGAAATGAAAATACTGATCTTCAAACGTTAAACCATTCAAAACTTCGTTCTGACTATAAAAATGTAAATTCTAAACATAATTGTGAATATTAAGAAAATGTAAACAAATGTGAAGGGAATAAAAACACAATGAAAGGAACTTGGCTCGTTTAATATTGTTTGTAGGTAATCAACTTATTTTGTTAAATGCGTTATTGTCCAAGAATTATGTTACTTTCGCACTTATAAAAGTTATAAAAAATGTTTGTTTACTTTTTTGGGGTTCCGTCGCTTTTACGTGACCGTTTGTCATTATATTAGTTAATAATATTTACAACGCTGAACAATTCATACAGCATTATCTAGCCCCAAGCTAAGCAGAGCTTGTGTTATAGGTACTAGATAACTGACAGATATTTTTATTAAACATAGCTAACAAGCAGAAGATCATGAACAAATGTCTGCAGATCGTACACACATTTGTCCCGAGGCGGGAATCGACCTCGCAACGTCCTGCGTTACAGGCAGACCTTCGCCCACCGCACCATAGAGGTCATCACTATAAAATCGTCGATATTGTAACTTAGATTTGATGTGATCAACTACAACACAATGAAATATACATGTATTTAAATACCTCTCCAGGGACCCTTCTTCGTTACTCACTTTTACCTATTTCACCTCATCTCATTCTCTCGGAAGATTTCCACCCCGTAAAAGTAATTCTGACAGAAGAGAGTTAAGCACCTAAAAGTACAATTACAGGCAATTTTACTGAGATAATGCCTCAGTTGATATCTTGAATGGTTGTTTTTTAAACTTTTGTTTATTTAGGACTTTTCTTTGTATTCTTGGTTTTGTTTTTTGTTAGAGCCTACTGAGCTGATGCGATTATTTTTTGTGCGGATGTTGTTGTTTCGGATGTTTTCTATTTTTCCCGACAATAAATATTAAGTTAAACTAAAAGCTTTGCTTATTGATATTTTCATTTAATATTTTTTCAGGCTAAGGGCACGTTCATCTGATTTTACAATATTATCAGACAGATAGATAAAAGTCTTTATTTGCCACTTCAGACTCACACATACAAATCCAAGCACAAATAAATACAGTGCACGTTAACAACAATCATAAATGATCTATGTCCATTATGTGTGTAAATTATCACACATTATTTACTTTCCATGCATGTTCGTTCAGCAGTGGAGTATTATGTGCTGATCAAGAAGAAAATCCACTTTAGAAGGTGAACTGTGCACCAAGATGTAAAAAGATCATACCTTGCTATTATACACTAATAAATACACTAATGAGTGGATATTGATTCTTATACACAACAATCATATTGCCAATAACAATACCTAATGATTGTTATTGGCAATATGTGTATGGTTGAACACTTTTCTGCCAGTATAAGCTTTTCTTAATGCCTCTGTAATAGTTTTACTCTATTTCGTTTAGCCAGAAAGTCGAGACTAGATATTAGTGGCCACCAAGGGCAACTTCGATATTCTGCCCAAACCTAATTGAATAAAACTATTACTATGTATAACTTATTACTAGAGGCAAAAACTATTACAGAGGCATTAAATAAAACCTTATAACAGGTATCACAAACTGTGCGATGGATTTTTGAAATTTTCTTTGTTCAACGTAGTAATAAGACGGCGCTGGTTTGACCCATCTCTCTTCTTCATCGTGTTCTTCATTACTGAAGGGTCAGGTCAAGTCAGGGTTTGACCCATCTCTCTTCTTCATCGTGTCCGCTTTGGAAAGCCTTAGTTGAGGAGTTGACCAGTTGCTTCCACGCCACCCTATCTTCGGCTTGTCTGAGAGCAGTGGTCACTGGGAGTCCCGTAATTTCTTTCACAATGTCAGACCAGCGGCTTAGTGATCAGCCTCGTGATCTTTTCCCATCCACCTTGCCCACAACACCACAACCAGTTTCTCCAGGTTATCTAGGGTTCTTCTAGCTATCACAGTATCACAGTTTGACCCATAGCACAGCGTTAATTGAGACATTTTTCAATAGTGGGTGTATTACCCTATTCTGCTAGTGTCGAGTAATGGAAAACAATAGTAAATATCTGAGTTGTCAAATTATGAAGATTGTTTGATATTTTCACCAGAGCCTAGTTCGTTATCTAGCAGAGTATATACCACGTGCAGCCCCCTTAGTACGGGGATTGTTGTCTAGGGTAGAATAGAGAAAATTACGTCACTTCGTCATCCAATGCGTAAATTATTTAAAATGAATTCCATCAACTTCAATAATGTACGCAATCTATGGCGATGCAATGTTATTATTGTCTATTCTACCCTAGACAACAATTCCCGTGCTAGGGGGGCAGGATAGGTTGACTTAGGAGTCGAGATTTTGGAGTACTCTTTCTACCCCAGACTAATGAGTGTTTCATGTTAAGCGATAACTGACAGTCATATCGCAGTGAACCAGTCAACTTCAAAACGACAAGGTACCAACCTACCTGTTAAAGTCTATTTAGGTTTACGGTTGTCGATGCTCAACTCGTCAAGTCCAATAATCCAAACCCGAAAGTTCTAAGCAAATGCGCCATCAAAATTCCATTCCATTTAGCCACCGAAGCAATAGAACTGCTGAGAACTCTGTGTACCGGAATACATGGTGGAAGCAGTCGGTCCAGGTTGATTTATACTATTTATATTAACACGAATGTTCGAAAAGGAGTTTAATATTTTCAGGGTTCATGTATGGGTTCATAGACGCATGTATATATGTGTTCTTAATCCGTCATAACTTTTAAATACGTAAACAGATTTGAGTGTAATATCGTGAAAAATTGGAATCCATACATCATCCCGACTTTAGTATAAAAATTATGTGTTAATGTAGTTATTGTTTAATGTTGTGTTGTGTTTGTGTTAGTTTGTTTTTGGGCGGATTCTCATCATTTGTATCCTTATGCCGCGTTTGACTTGCATTTGTGTGGTCGTGGTCAAGTTTTTCTTTTCGAAAATTAAACTATGTAATAAAAAAAAGAAACTTGCGATTAGTGCACATTATAATGTAACCGTTCAACGGGTATTTTTTGCGTTTATGTTGCTACGCCTGCTTGTCTGTCTCTTTCTACCACTCTCAGACCTCTTTCTCTCTAACTGTAATCTCCTTATTACCAGGTTTTATTTGTTTTTAGTTTTTTTTCCAGTTACAAAGCGATTTTGGATTTTATAAATTTTATCATAACGATTTTTAAAAACCTTCTAACGCTTAGTTTGACAATCTTATGGTTTCCAGACGCTATGTAGAGAGGTACTAGATAAGAGACAGTTCGGATTTTTCCGACCATGTAGGTACCGGTCCCCGGACAAAGCGTTCCACTTTCTTCCCTCTTTCGTTTGTCGCATAATTGGTTTTAGACTTGCCAATTGATGGATTGTTTCCCACAAGTTTGTCTGCAAAATTAATTATGTTAATTTACGTCCTCCGGTTCGGTTGTAAAGAACTTTGTCAGATTTAACTAATTTATCGGCCTTTTTAAAAGTTGTTTTGTGTTAGGTTTTGCGGTAAGTGGTTTTTGTGGCCCTGCCAGTTTGATTTTGAATTCATCATAGATGTTGATTGAGAGATATTTTTTTCTGACAGAGTAAATGCTCGCTGCTTTTTCTTCAGAGATTTTTCGCATAGAATAGAAGAATAGAATAGAATAGAATATTATTTACTAGCAGCGCCTCGCGGTTTCACCCGCGTAGTTCCCGTTCCCGTGGGAATTCCGGGATAAAAAGTAGCCTATGTCCTATTCCAGACTATAATCTATCTCTGTGCCAAATTTCATCCAGATCCGTTTTGCCGTTCTGGCGTGATAAAGGAACAAACATCCATCCATCTATCTATCCATCCATCCATCTATCTATCCATCCATCCATCTAAACTTTCACGTTTATAATATAAGTGAGAAGTGAGATTTGTAACTCCATCAACATATAGGTACAGACATAATTTAGAGACAAGAGACAAAACTACTGTCGATAAGAGTCACAAAACGGTCCCTGTCTCAGCATGAGTTAGTTGTAAACACTTTTCAACCAACGCTGGTCTTCCGACAGAGCCGTTTGGTGACGTCATGGAAGATAACACATATATTATACACAAAACAATCAAAAATATAACGATAAATAACATAGCTTCACGGCTGTTGCTAAATCTTTGGTTTTTGGACTTATTCAATTCAATTCGTTTATTTCAGCTTAGATACTCAATATACATATTTCAGCCATATAGATTAACAAAAACCAAAGTAAAATAAAAACCTCTTAAATAAATGGACCACACAATCTTCATAAGCGCATGGCACTATGTGTGCGCGTCCAGAGCTTTATAAAAACGCAGTCTATGTCCAGCCTTCCAGCTATACGTTTCAGATAGCTACTGGTACCGCCCCTGACCCGACGCATCAGGGACGCTGTTCTGTTGCGGATGATTGCGTAAAAGTCATCAACGCGGGCACTTATAACCGTAGAGGAATAATAATAATTCTGATAATCAATTCCCTTACAAAAAAACACACCTTAAAATATAAAACGACATTACCATAAGTCAATACTTTTGACCGATAAATCTAAATATTCAGGATGTCCCCAAAAAACCGAGAATAAATTATTCATAGAAACCTCGAGTCCTTAGAAGATGGACCGAAACGTATGCGTAAAGGATATTCTAAAAGAAGTTTGTGAAGTGACTTTACACATACAGATTGACTGTGCTAGAGGAAATGTTTTTTTGTTTCTATAGTGGTAACCCCTCACAATAACCATCTATAACGTACATTATCTATTACGTTCTCTATTACATTAGATAAGTAAGTTTTTAGGTAAGCATGTGTGCATAGATTTCGATTTTAATAATATTGCCATATTCCAAAGTAACTTAAAATCCTAATTTCACTTAGTCTACATACGTAAAGCAGTGTGCATAGATGTTTGACGTTGGTGATATAACTTACTCCACAAGGGTCAACATAACACCAGCGCTGAGTAGGTATTTTTAACTTATCTACTCAGCAACATGCTGAGTTGATACCTTTTGGCTCGACACTGGGTGGTTTGCCAGGCAGGTTGCGGAAGTTACTAGGTAGGTAACCAATTCTGTTTAAATTTCTGTCAATTTAGTTTGTACTAAGTAGTTAACCGTTATTGCACTTACCTGTCTTACTGTTAAACTCGATCTAGTTTAGTTTCTTCCTCAGATATGGTAATTCTAATGTGTCGTGTCAAATAAATCATTTCATTTTCAATAAGTGCCTTAACATGTGTCCTGGATCCCGGCTCCGGCCACCCGGCAGCAAATTGTATGCAAACTTATGCCGGTACGTGTAAAAGCTATCGTACATGCCCATAAACTTCGCCGCCGGGTACCCGACGCCGGCTAGCTGGCAACCGGGACGTGTGAAAAGGCACTTAAGGATACTGCTAAGAAATTAATTAATATTCCAAAAAGGTTCGACCAGAGAATTGTAGATTTTTTTAGGGAAGGTTGCTTGTTTAAGACCCGTCGATATCGAACCTCACTGCACCTCAACAACCTATATTGGTCCACTGCTGGACGCCTTAGATAACCCTAACCTCACGGCACTGGACTTTTTTCTGTGGGGCGCGATTTAAAACAAAGTGTACAGGACAGAATGTGATACTGCCGACGAAATGAAAGAAAGATTAATTGCTGCCTTCGAACTTTTTTTTGCGTAGAAAAAATCGTGAAGAAAATACACTATCGAAGGTGCGTCGTCGTCACACTCGGGCACGAGCAGCTGCATTAATAGACGTGGTGGAATATTTGAACATCGGCTGTAGATCCCTAAAATAACAGGTATTCTTTTCTCCTTACACGTGTTAGAGATGTAGTTAGGTACATAGGGTTGTCACCGATACTAAACATGACTTATTTTAACTTTTTTATTTTCTAATAAACATTTCTAACCATTTACACATCGAATCACATCACTTATGTGGTAGGTACGCTATTTTCGTAAATGGCCCTCGTCGCTTTACACCCTGTAGTATTTCTAATGGGTCAGTTACACTTTGTTAAGTAGCAAGTGCAAGTGACAAGTGCAAGTAATCAGTGATTAGTAAAAGTGATCCGTTTACAAGGTGATTTCACTAATCACTTCCGTTTACACGCAGATTTTACTGATCACTTAACACTTGCACTTGTCACTCGCACTGGATACTTAACAAAGTGTTAACCAGGCTTTAGAGAAAATAATTAAGTTACTTATTGACCTATTTGTGGCCATGGGATAATGCGGGATTCCATTGGTTTAATATCTGAATCCGTATATTTCTGCCCAGAATATAATTTTGGAAAATATACATTTCATTCATTAATTTATAAAATAGTGTAGTAGAATCAAACGAATCATTCTATAGGTCGAGTTTTACACCTCTCCTCTCCGATTTACTGCAAACCGGGCTTCAGTCTAGGCTGATGTAGTATCTAATGTGTACAAGCACCACAGGCTGTCTTGTAAGCTTTATATCTGAGGCACCGACACTGATACAGTGAGTAGGGATGCCTTCGGTAGGGAATAAAACTACTATCGTAATTCTTACGGAAGCGAAGAGTTTCTGGAATTCCTTGATTTATTATTTGTGATTAGATATATATTATTGTGTCTAAGAAATGTCTTGGTTTCTTACAAGTTTTTACCTAATAGTTTGGTATAACAAATTAGTAAATAAAATAAAATCTAAGAATCTAGAAAGTTGATTGCAGTCGATGCCGTTTCAATTTATACATTCAATTAAATTGAACTTGGTAATGTGATCGTAGATCATTCATTTTATGAAATATTTTTTTCACGTATTAGTATAGTACTTTTATAGTATAGTACTATTATTAGTATAGTACTATTATTAATTTATAGGGTTTATAAATATAAATTATTTATATATTTATAAACCCTATTAATTTATAGGGTTTATAAATATAATTTACATATTTATAAACCCGCTATCAGCCCGCTTCGGTGAATAAGTTTGATCATCCCACGGGAACAATGAAATTTTCCGCACGCAGTCTATGCGTTGATCCGAGAGAATTAATATAATACGTCCTGGTACCAAATTTCATCAAATTCCCTTTAGCCGATTGAGCGTGATGCCGTAACAAACACACACACACACACGCACACAAACATACAAACTTTCGCCTTTGTAATATTAGTGTGATATAAGATTCATTATAGATATGTATATGACCAAAGAACAATGAAACAACATTGTGTGTATTTATTTTGCCACGAAATCCAATAAAACAACTTACCTAGACCTTTAACCTAGATTCCACCAGGGCAGCCCTATCCCTGAGAGATGATACCATACGTTACTGTCGACACAACATCGACGGTTCTACAAGGACAATATTCTTGGTACATGCTAATAAATTACTACATTCGTAGATGTAGTCAATAGTAGTTATTCTGTGATGTAGGTAAGAACTACGAAATTTACTCCCAAACACTCAAACGCGACTAAGATTTAAGCCCGTCTGAAGAGACTTTGTCAAATTTTCATTAAAACTGTCAAAAGCGCTTAAGTCGGCTTATTCCCGTTTTCCCCTTGACAAATCTCCCTAAAGAAACTGGAATTGTTTTTTTTTCGATTCCAGTTTTCCTTAGTTTTGATTTTTTTTGGGAAAACTGGAGTTCACATTTTATATTAAAGGTTTCCTCTTAGGGGGGGTTTCAGAATATTCCCGTGGTTCGACAAAAATGGCGAGAGAGGGTTACCGGGGAGGTTTTAGTGGGTATGACGTCCTTCTCAGGGCGTCGAGTCCCACATCATTCTGGTCTCCCCCCCCAGACCAGTCTATTCGTAAGCGAGTTTCCTCGCCGAAAAAGCAAAAAAAGGGAGGGAGGTTCTGGGGGGGGGGGGGGGAACTGGAATAAATACGCTAATCTTGACCGAGGTTACCTATTCGATCCGTTTGGGGTGGAAACCCTAGGTCCTTGGGGTCCTGGGGCACATGGAATATATAAAGATCTAACAAAACTCCTAATAGAGTCCACAGGTGATCGGAATGCTGGCTTTTATTTCGGTCAACGAATTAGCATTGCCATTCAACGTGGCAATGCTGCCAGCATTCTGGGCACTTCTGGTGACGGCTTAGATTTTTAGAAAACAGATTTACTAGGTAGGTATGAATTAGAATGCTCTCTCTATAGCTCTCTAGGCGACCTTAAACCGGTGGACAAGCCCTAACTTTGTTTTTAATATGGCAATAAACACCAACCGAAAAACCTGCCTGAGTGCGAGCGCAGTCGCTTCAGGCATAACAATAACTTAGCACAAAGAAATTGAACGAGACGTAACGCAATTTCGCCAAAATCCTGCAACAATTTAGTAAGCCCTCCTAATTTATTGACGCAAATATTTTCATGTAAAACCTATTCCGGCAAAATATACACTGTCTCAGCTATAAGTTTATTTAGCACCATTACTTTCGCCGGTCCCTCAACGAGGTAAAGTGAACTGTATTGCTAAGTGGGAAGAGAGAGAATGGTTTATCGAGATTGGTAACTCTATTTCCATGGCTATTACTCTTTTTCAGTGCTGTATTACAAGGAGGGCACTGGCTTAAAAGGAATACAAAAGGTGCGGATGACTGATTACCTACTCTTGAGTGATGCTGAAAATGTCTGGTAACTGCTCTATTCATTCATACAAAATAGTAGGATATCCGTTTATGGAAATGTTATGGAACAGCTAAAGTGTTGATGTTTTTTTAAAAAACTGTTGGGTTGTGTCGCAACCGTTTTTTAAAAAAACCACTTTCTTTTTTAAACGCAGTTTGTAAAGTTGACAGCTTGAAGTCGGTGCAAGGTAAACCTCTCAGCCAAACTCAACCAAAATTAACTAGCTACCTATTATGAATGTGCACAAAAATATATTACGACAACCATTTATTTTTAGGTTTTTTTGCTATCATAGTGCGTAAGCTCGCACTGAGGCAATTTTCAATGTCCAAATTTTTTTTATTTCGGCAGGGTTCGAACCCGCGCCTCACCCTCAGTACGGGTGCGCTCTAACCAACTAAGTAACGAGATCGAATACAAACTTCGACAACATTTTATTAACTCGCTTAATTAATGTATTAAACTGCTCACTCAAACAAACTAAATAAAAAAAAAACAACGAGGTTTTAGAGGAATAACTACCTACATTCAGTTGGCTAGTTGGTTTTTCAAAGTTACTACTAGTTAAACGCATAGTTCCGACTACAACAGTTTACGTTTCTACGAACCAGTTAACAACGTCAACTGGTTTTTCAACTAGTTAACCGTTTATAGAAAACGGTTTCGTTTCGTTAACGGAAAAATAGTCAACGACAACTAGCCGATACCAATTATACAGCTTTGCATGCACTATCCAGCCCCAAAGTAAATGTAGTATGGGTCTAGATATAACTGATTTACATAAAAAATAGTATAGATATAGATTAGACATTAATAGCTGAGTAATAACTGGCTCAGTTGGTGAACATTCCCCCCACACACAGATCCCCGCTTAATCCAACGATCCTATCCATCCACGGTTGTCTGGTAGAGATCGCTCTTTAGCGATAAGACCGCCAATTGTCATATATTCTTACTTCTTTTATCTTTGTCTGTAATATTTTTAATTTATGTGTGCAATAAAGAGTTTTCTATCTATCTATCTATCTAACATTATGTAAATAAGCCATTAGAAAAAAGATAAAGCGGTTTAACGATATTTATATTGCATAAAATTGAGAAAAATTTAATAAAAACTCCATTTACTATACCCAAGACAAACACAGTATACTTTGCGATTTCTTCATTTCAAAACATAAACACGTCTCTTTTTTACAGCAGGAAAACATTAAAATGTTATGGCTTCGCGACAGAGCTTAAATTCACTACGATACATAATATAGGTGCTGCAGAGCTAGATGGTAATCCAATTGGAAGCCAGACATCTCGATTCGAGCGGAAACGCCTGAGCCTGGTCTAAGATTTTATCCCAAACAGAATCGCATTAAGGCTTGAATGTGTTGGGGTAAAAAAATAAACAGGGGCCCTGTACGACTTGTACGCGAATACTTCTATCGAATTCGAGTCCATCCTATACATTTAGCGCCTTGTAGCGCCCCTACCGGATCGAGAGGAACTACTTATCGTAGTTTGATAACAATCCAATCGTTTCCAACCATAGAGCACGAAATTTTTTACATGATTACTCTATGTTACATACAAGCTCGATGATAGTTTTCGAGTGATTTTGAGTGATTTGTTGCACTTTGACATGACACGTCACGTCACGTTTGCGGCATTGATGTTAAAAAAAGTAAGTAGATAGAGCACCTTCAACATAGCTTGGTCACAGAAATGCCTATAAAAACAAGAACACACGGCAAAACGGTCCTATATAAACGCGAAATTTTATACCTAACCTTTTCACAACATGGCGTCGTATGGTACCCCCTTAACGCAGTTACTGCCCAGCCCTCGCGGTGCGACCTAAAAGGGCGCGCCATCGCGGCTGCGATGACGCGCAGACGTTCATGTACGTCAGGGTTATTGAAAGTGTTAAAAAGATTTTCGGGATTTTAATTTAGGGCCTTAGGATAAGGAAGGCAGATAGTAAGTGTTTTAAGTATTTTACACGTTAAATAGGTATTTAAGAAAAAAGTTTTTCCTTTTTTTTATATAGTGATAGTAGGAAATAAAAGTTTAATCATAAAGTTCGTCCCTGTCTTGCCAAGTCACTTTGATAAGTGTTGAAGGAAGAAGAAATATTGAAACCACTCAAGTTACTTGACAAAAGCCTTATAGCAAACTAAATCTTAGTAAGTTTTCGAACCGGGAAAAACTTGGTCTTGAAACTGACATACGACCTATGTACAGGATGTTTTTTTACAGGGCCGGAAGTCTAAAACCATGGTAAATATTGAAAACTTATGTAAAGAGCTACGTGCTCGATTTAAAAGGATGATTTTTTTAGTAGACAAGTTTTTTAAACTTTATTTTCAGTCATGCTTTAATTGCGTACAGTCTGAACGTACAACCCACTGAATTAGTTGAGTTGAATTTATACTTTTTTGATTTGAAGGGCACATAGTCGAAGTACATTTATTTATTTTTTATCGAACCAGGAACCTAAAAATCTAAAAATCAATTTTCCACAAAAACCTTTTTTTTTTTAACTTTCAATGTAGATTTTTTCAATTTTAAAATCAAGCACGTAACTCCTCACATGATGACCTCACTTTTTGATTACTCTCACGGTTTCAGACTTCCTCTCAGTGGCCCAGAAACTGGGGGAAAACGGCAAAAAAAACTCGTTTGTTGTATATGAGAGCCCCCTTAAATATTTATTTTATTATGTTTTTTTAGTATCATAGTATCATCTGTGAAAATTTCAACTGTCTAACTATCACGATTCATGAGATACAGCCTAGTGACAGACGGACAGCGGAGTCTTAGTAATAGGGTCCCGTTTTACCCTTTGGGTACGGAACCCTAAAAAGTTAAGAAAAGTGACTAATGTAATTGGTTAATTTTAATCGTGTTGGTTGCTCAATAAATAAATTTAAATTCAAATTCAAAATTCTTGATATTTTGCGACACTTTTAGAACTTGCGCTGCAAAACTAGACACCGCGTGTTCCATAATACATTTTCACTGAAAAAACTTATTTCTTCCAACTTCCAAGTCTCTGATTGGCGCATTGAGTCACAGACAACACTTCGAAGTGAAAATAGTCACTTGGAAGAAACTTTTGGAGAGCATTGTTGTGTAACTCCCACCGCTGTCTGCAACTTCTTTTTCTTTCTTTGTACACTTTTACTTGTGTCAGTACTAAATTGATTGGACTTTTGTGTTTAAATCCAAGTAGATTCAAATTCGATTTGAATTTAAAATACACGGTCTTGTTTCTTTAGCACTTTAAATAAATTTAGTATATTCTAGATTTTATTTTTGCAAATATTTTAATTTTGTTTTGCAACGGGAACTAAGCTCCTACCTAATACTAAGACTAATAAAAGACTTATCAAAGTCAAAAAAACATAGAAGCTCCTCTCGTTGTCAGTAAAAAGCACTGTCTTGGCGCTTTCATGCAATTACGATGCATTTGTTGAAAGAGACATCCATCTCGAAGTATCCAACTCTGTTTTATACTCCATATAATTTATTACCTATATTCTGTACGTAATAGACCATTCAGACGTGGTCGCACTCCGAATATCTGCTCAGCATCGTGACATCGTTTACATTCAAAGCGTAGCATTTATGTCCTACAGAAAAAAGAAAACGAATTTATATTGTCATAACATTGGGTGTTTTTATAGTAGATAAAGTGTTTAAGCGTCGAAAACGTTCACTTTACGACTGTCCTTTCGATACAGATAGGAACAGAATTGGTGTCGAGAAGTTTCACTGAAAAGGACTGAAAAAAGCGGCATGTACTTAATTAAATTCATAGATCTTATTTACGGATAGGTATAATCAAACAGGTAGTTTATTTTTTACTGAGAGTTCATTATATGTTTAGTTTATAATACGTTTAGGTAAAGAGTTCGCAGCTAAATATCTTAAAAAATTAAATAAGTTCCCAAAACAATTCGATTTCGACAGGATTCGAACTGGCACCCCACCGTACCCACAGTACGGGTGTGCTCTAAACAAAAATCCTATACGGTTTCGTCGAAAATCTTTAGAACCTCTTACGGCTCTAGCGCTGTCTAGCGACACCTACAGGAGAAACAATTACAGTTATCCAAACCTGTTCAAAGACTAAAGTTACATTAGTTGGTTTGACCTGAGGTGTTGCCGTTGCTCAATCTAAGGTTTTTATATTATAGTGCGTAAGCCCTAGCACTCTGGGTAATCTCTAAGAAATTAAATAAGTTCCCATAAAATTTAGATTTGATCGAAGAATATTAAATATCTTAGAGATTGCCCAGAGCGCGAGGGCTTACGCAATTATACAAAAACCTTGAATATCTTAACTACCAAATAACCTCTTTGCTCTGATACTTTAAGATATCCAGTGAAATAGCCTTATTCTGGCGCAGGACTGGTCATTTGGCCCAAACGACTTCATAATATTACCACTGTAGACGTGATGTGTATTGTATATGGCTATAATTTTGCTCAGCATCCGAGAATGCCCGAGAAAACACGAAAAGGGCCGTACAAAAGTGTACTTCAGATTGTACTTGAAAATATCAAAAGCTTTATAGGAGGACAGTGAAGTATTGGTGATAATGGTGATTTTTACTATAGCGGAATCTACAAAATATACTTATTTAAAACAGCGACATCTAGTAAAAATATAATAGAAACAATAAATCGCGAAGTTTATTCCATTTAGTCATCGATCAAAAATGTCCGGCTTTGCCGGCCCCCCTTAGATTCACAATGCGCACGCCACAACCTTCAGTAGCAAAAGAGAACATTTTGACATGTTAGGGAAGCTTTTCAACTAGTGTCATTTTAGCGTTCAGACAAAAAGCATGGGTACAAAAAATGCAAGAATCACTCGTCCAAAGTGCTGAAAAAGGATGGAATTTCTTATTTTCAGTAAGTTTATATATATTTTTTACCCGTATATTGAGATGTGAGTCATATACTTGTGAAATCAGCATAAAATATTGTTGTTTGGTTTGCCTATGTTAAAATATTAATTTTGTTCTAAATTGATAAATGGAGAGGCTATTTCTTCTAAATTTTTTTTTCATTTATAGTATGTATTAATATATTTTTCATAAAAATAAGTTTAATATTACTAGTTGATGATTTTTAAAATAATTAGTTGGCCCGCCCTAAAATTTCATTTGCGTAGACTCTCTAATAAAAGAAAGACTAGGTTCTTACCTACCTACCAGAAGTATGAATTTATAAAACGTTTATTTTTTTCCCGTAAAAAAAACTCGTGCAAAGCCGCAGACAGGAACCAGTTCTTTTTAATCTAGAGTGCCTGCCTGAAATTGTATTGTAAGTTTAAATTATTGTATGTCTGAAATGACCCTTTTGTATAAATACCTACTGTTGAGACACCAATTTATAGTTTCATCAATAAATGATTCGTTATCTTTACCTGAATTCTGTTAATTAATCCTTATAGAAAATAAACTGAGTAGGTAGGTATATAATTCTCAGGTAGGTACCTACCTACTTACAAAATAAAATAAAATGAATTCGACTCCACCAATCTCTTGTTCCGTATGGAAAAAACTTGTCAGGCTCTGCGCAAACTGTCTGCGTCAAAACAAAACGAACCCAATTTTGAGTGACATTTTTGTAAGGCTCTAGGTATCTACGGGGGAGGCCGCGAACTCCTTATTTTTGATCGAAGCATTTAGTGCAATAAACAACTGAGTTAATGTGCCGTGAACGACTTAATATACCTATTTTTTTGTTGTCAGAAGTAAGTATTGTTTATTTTAGGTTAGTGAAAATAATCTATTCGAATTAGGGTCAGTTGATTATTATTTCAACGAATATCTCTTATATTGGTTGAAAACATAACTATAGCTTCTTTCAGGCACATTTTGTTTTCACAGAACAAGACGAATGGAATTTGTTCAGTTTACGCTACTAATGTTATGGGGTCTACTACACACAAAAGTCGGCGACACATCCCGGTGGATTGTTGTAACTATTCTTTGTATGAACGGAATACTTGTAGGCAGCTGCTTCTGTCAGTGTTTTGTCAACACGTCAGCAGCGGTCCGCTGACTTTGGTGTGTATTGTAGAGTCCATTTACATAGACCAACCTTTTTCTTTTGGTCTCAGGCGCAGACGCAGTCTTTAATTGGACATAAAATAATATAAACCATAATATTTTCCAAGAAACCTCTATTTTTTATTACCCGACTACCGACAGGGGCGGGTTATGACATTTCTAGTTATTCTGCAACCCTTGTAATTAATCAAAATTTTGGAAAGTTATATCGTGGTGGTATAATATGTAGCCCAATCGTCAAAGAATCGTCGAACAAGAAAGACGGATGAAGATACAATTCCTGCAATAAATTAGTTACGATGATGAAGTATTTGGTATCATAAATAAATATATTACAGATTGTACAAAGTCTGTTAATTTATTAATAAAACTGCATTTTGATCTGTCTTTAATTAAAAAAGTCAAGTCAGTTTTTTTTTGATCCTGAAAAGTAGCTAAATATCGTGTCTATGAAATGATACCCTTGATAACATGATTGTAGGTAACCATTCAAAACTAAATTTCATAAATTACAATTACGTAAATTATCTACTTAACCATCATCTTTAACTGAAAATAGTTGTTACCTACCTCCATTTACTGTTTAAATACGTCTGGCAACTTTCAAAATGTTGCAAAACTACATTTTAAATCCCAGAATACACCTTAAATTTTATCAACCAGCACAGGTGCATGGTTTTATGGTCTGTCGTTATGCGGCTTAAAATCCGCTGTCTGCAATATTCTTTGAGATTGTCTGTAGTTTATGTACGGATCTTGCATTAACAATGTACCTAGAGTGTTGAATCTTTGAAGAACCAGATGGTTCTAACGCCAGCGGTAATTTCATGGGTCACTAACGTAATACTAAGTGTCGATGACGCAAAAATAACAGCTTTATCAATGCTAAATATTTCTTAGTCGCTTCTTTAGTTTAGTCTGCATATCGAAGCGATAGAAATCAAAACACCTATCGCTTTATTTCTGTCTATTTTAACTTTAAGAAATTGAAACTTTCTTGTTTTTCTTTTGTACCTAACGGAAATAAAGAATTCTTTCATTTTGTTTATTAAATAATGTTAGATTTATTTCGATAACGCACGAAGTTTCATTGAAGAGCTTGCTGCACAGGTGGTGCGGCGTGCCCTTGCTGATCGCAGCAGCGCTGGAACCTGGCAGTAAACTCGTTTATTCTTAGAAAAACCACTCAATGGCTGCAATCCGTGGAGTTCAAGAACGGATTTATGTGAATCGCAAGCTAAATATGAAAAACATTTTTTGGAGAAAAAAAAACTTACCTAAAATGCATGCTATTTATGTTATGCTTCTTCACATGGCAGTACATCGTTTTTATTGACTCACTGGTAAAAGGTAACTAACTCCGATACAGTTAGGCAAACTTCAGTTTAAGACATAAACATTGAGGGTATAAAATTAATTTGCAAATTCACTCAGTCTTCATAAACTAACAAACTATTATAAGTTTCTACTAACTTTGTTTCTTGGTCACTATTTGAAAGCCACTGAACATTGTAAGTGATAAATGATATAACAAATTTTGAAATTTCTCTTTGTTTTCTATCATCATCATCATCATCAGCCTATAGTAGTCCACTGTTTGACACAGGCCTCCCCTAATGAGCGTCATAGCGCCTGTCTCCAGCTTGACGCATCCAGCATCTGCCAGCAGTCCTTCGCACTACGTTTGCCGAGTCGCGGTCTCCACTCAAGAACACGTTTACCCCAGCGGTTGTCGGTTCTCCTCGAGATATGGCCAAAAATTGTTAAAAAAATTGTTAAAATTTCAATTATTTAAATTGTTGTTATTTGTTTTCTATAATTTGGTGCAAAGCGCTCCAATCACCTTACCTGTAATACCAGTACCTGAGTTTTGGAATATTTAATTTAATTATTGGAAAACACCCACATTACATTTTTGAAAACGTTTCTACCCTTGTTATCCAGTATAAAAACTCATCGGAACCGTCCTATCATCGGGCCTCCCCTGGGGCTAGATTGGGACTAGACCATAACCTCAAAATTACTATTTTGGAGGTATGGACACATTTGTCTTACAGCCGTTTCCCACCATAAGATTGACTTTATTACTAGGGTAACATAAGAAAGAAGTAACTGCTTCATTAGCATTATCTATCTTTCTAAAAATTAGACAATCATAAACTTTTATATTTATGAAAGTTTATTTAAATGTTTGTAGGTACGTAAGTATTATAATAATTATGTAGAGTAAGTAATTTTTTTTAATTTTTTAGTTTTTTGAGTGCCACCGTCTTTTTTTTGTAAGTTTAGAAATTCAACTGTGTTTTCTTTACTTCGCAAAAAAACAACACATACATATCATTTTGAAAAGTGCACATGCAATGAAACAAGTTTTTCCTTAAAACATTAGTCAATCCCAAGCTCCAGTGCCTAAAATTAACTGCCTATGTAGTTTAAGTATGGATGTTTTTCTTTATTTTTCGAGTGCCGCCGTCTTTTTTTGCAAGTACACTGAACTGTGTTTTCTTTACATCGCAAAAAAAAGCATTAATAATATATGAAAAATGCAACGGAACAGGATTTTCCTTGAAACATTGTTCAACCCCAAGCTCCAGTGCCTAAAATAAACTGCCTATGTAGTATAAGTATTGATGATTTTTTATTTTTCGAGTGCCACCGTCTTTTCTTGCAAGTTTAGACACTGAACTGTGTTTTCTTTACATCGCAAAAAAAAACATAAATATTTTATGAAAAATGCGTAACATGCAACGGAACAGGATTTTCCTTAAAACATTGTTCAACTCCAAGCTCCAGTGCCTAAAATAAACTGCCTCACACAAACCCAAACAAAAGCTGTTACCAAAACTTGTGTGTCTGTCACGTCAGCTCATTTGTAAAAGAAACGCCCCACAATACGAGCACGGGGATGGTAGAGGCATGTTGAGCTTGGCTAGCAACATGGACGTAGCGAGAAGCGGAGCGGTAAAAATTAACAAAGAAAAAGTACATAAAATATGTAAACGTACGGAGTCAATAACGTTATTTCTTTAGGCTTACAATATAAGCACTAAGGCAAGTCCAATTTATACTTTATACAGCTATATAAATAGAATTTATTAACAATATAGTGTTATTCACGTAGCGGAAAGCGTAGCGGTAAAAATTAACAAAGGAAAAGTACATAAAATATATAAAAGTTCGTAGTCAAAAACGTTATGTCTGTATGCTTACAGTATAAGCACTTCGACTAGTCAAATTTATACTATAAACAGATATAAATTATTATCAATTATGAAATATGGTGTTATTGAATCTATTCACTTTCATTTTTTGTCCACTAGTGGAAGAAGTGAAAAAGAAACCATAAATAGAGAATATTGACATAGCTCACCTCCCAAATGATGCGAGTGAAGCTACGAATAAATAATAAGCCGAGTGAATAAAAAGTGCAGTTGTGTTTGCGTACACTCGCGTACTATAATAATTCACGGTTGTCTGGTAGAGATGTGCTACGTTGCTTTGTTTTCAGTCAACCAATGATGCGATAGTGAAGCAATCCTAATGGTGAGCTAGAAACATAGCAACGTAGTACATCTCTGGTGGAAAAGCAACCTAATCCACCGGGCTGTGTCACCGGCTTTGGTGTGTAGACTCAATTTACTGGATACGAAAATCTTCACTCGCTTATTTCGGATGCAAATGTCTCGCACAACTTAAATTCAAAAAACCGCTGCATTTGCTCAGTCGTCCAAATCACAAATGCGGAATTTTCATTCAATTCCTCATTCGCTATATTCCACATAAAGCATCTGTAGGTTACTGCGTTACATTTTGTGGAAATTCTAAATTTGACAACCACTGCGGAAGCGGGAAAATCTCTCGCCCACGATGCAAGAGTCTCGGAACTAAAGTTTGTGGGATCTGCAGATATTTGATCCGGGTGTTCTATGCTACCTATCGACTGATGTGGCGCGGCGGGCAAATGGTCCGCCGGCGGTGCTGGAGGTTGCGAGTTCGATTCCTCCGCGCAGTCATTTATTGATTATACGATCTGCAAATATTTGTACCGAGTGTTCTGGATATTTTTTATGTATATTATATAATATCTGTCTTTGTAATTTATTGTATCTATAAATTATTTATTGTGTAATGTTGTCTTTTTTGTTCTAACATGTCCAGTCCATCCCAAGGTTGCCTGGAAGAGATCGCTCATAGCGATAAGGCCGCCTTTGTACTTCATCTTGTAACTTTTATTTCTGTACTGTTTTCTGTGTTTGTGTGGTACAATAAATAATTATCTATCAATCTATCTATCATTCTATTTATCAGTCATTTGGCTTGAGTACCTTGGTACCCATAACACAAACTCTGCTTCATTTGGGGCTAGATGATGCTGTCTGTATTGTCCAGCATTATTTGCGTATTATATTATCATAATTATTTATAATTAATAAAAACCTGTTACTCAAACTTTGCTTAGCTTAGAGCTAGATAATACCATGTGAATTGTACAGTGCAATTAATATTTATTAAATTGTATTAAATTATTCGTATTTCTCCCTAAAACCACACCCCAACGGACGACTAAACGCGTAGCAAACGAAAACGCGAGGTATTGCGTTATAGTTGGCGAAATTCCTTTGTGTTCGTACAATAGCAGCTATTGTGGCAAGACAGATACTAATTTCAGATGTTTTGCACGTTCTGCTCTATACGTTTGTTGGTAATCATTTACAGAATTATAAGAAAACAGACCTTAGAGGTTTTGAAATAAGATCACTTGTAACTAAATACATATACGATGTGCCATAATGAGTGGATAACCTTGAAGGTGCGCGGTATGGAGAGACAAAACTGAAACTATGAAAAAATGAAAAACGAGACCCGTTCGGGACTTATTAATTTTTAAGGTTTTTTTTTTGGTTATAGTGCTTACCCGCACTTTGGGTATCTATAAGGGTGGGACGCGGGTTCGAGTCCCGCCGAAACCGAAAATTTTTGGGAACTTATTTCATTTATTAATTTTTTTTCTTAAACTTTGCGAAATTCGTACTTTTGTTCATATTTTTTGCATTATTCCCACAGTTAAAATAATTACACACACCAACACAACACCACAACCAACCTGTAGCTCGAGGCTCATTCTGCTGCAAGTCGTCGTGCTGAACGGACGTTCACTCTCTTGTGTAATGTTGTATCGTTGCGATATAAGTACCTAAGTGTAGTTGAATAATAGAAATTCTCATTGTGTTGAGTAATTAATGTTCCATTGTTTGAGTAAAATCCTATAAGGTTATAAAAATTGTGTTTTCTTAAATAAATGAGCTTCAGATTCCTAAAAATACATATATTATTATCTTCGATAAAAGTAAAAAAGGAAGATACGGTACGTTCTACCAGCGCTCACTCAAAAACTGTACCTACCGTTTCACAAATGAAATAATGATAAAGTATCGGGTTATCAGAAAATTTACGATCCGACTAAGACTGAGGTAAGGTAACATAGTTGAACCTAACTTGAGCCATATCCACTTTCGAGATGGTAATGCCTCATCTCCCTTTTTTACTTATATCGAAGATTATTATGGTTACAATGTACCTATTCCATTAAAACAACCCGCTTTACCAACTACCCATTTATGGAATAATTTACACGAACCACTACAATAACCAGCATTTACATAATAGTTAAAGGTTTCATTTACATTCAGCCAACGCCGTTTCGAGAGCCTCTTTATTACTACATGATGCATTTACAACGGAGGTTGTAAGTTCTAGACATGAAATTGATACGTTTCCGCCCGAAGCTAGATCAACAATACAAAATCAAGGCTTGCGAATAGATATTCTTGTACCCAGGAGGTAGCATTCATCCCATATCCGTGTGCAATTAGATAGATATACAAATAAATACTATTAAGGAGATATACCTACAGTAATATGTCCCCAGATATTATGTTTGCATGTTATTTTGTCATGATCGTAATAAATGATTTACTTCCTTTCTCATGGGTTCGATATTGTACAGCTGAAATGCCACAAAAACTTGTATGTATAAAATTTGTATAAAAATTATGATGTATAAAAAAATTATGTATACCACAAATCATTTATTTTCAACCACGACGAGTTGAAATCGGTGCTTATACTGTCTACGTTCGTTCACTATAGAAGACCATTATTCTTATTTTCCAACTGTTGCAACGTTTTTAAGTTGAAATCCAACTGGTATCTGATATCGAAGTAAAAATAATATACCTTGACTATTATTATCATGGCCTTGTCCTTTCTCTACACTTTGTGCAATTTAGAGCAGTAAAGAAACAGTCTATGCATACAACTGGTTACAAATTACATCACAGCCTAAAGTCATCTCCAAAAGATGGCACCGCAAATGCGGTTTTTGACAGCCAGCCATCTCCAGGAGATGAGTCAACAGACGATAGGATGAGAATTTTTGGATTTTTTCTTTATTTGGTCTACCAAGTGGGTGTTACAGTAATTCATGATAGTAAATACAAACTTATAGATATACTAAATTGCACAACCAGTTATAGGTGGACATTGCATGCTTAATAGTAGGTTGGAGTTGTAGGAATTATACCCTCTTTCCGCCCAGTCCTTAAAACTCTTTTGCCCGGGCATATCTTCCTGTTTTCCAGATACCATAATGTGAAACCAAATCCTCTTTCATATAAAAATAATTTACTTTGACGACAAAAAGCGCAACCCTGTGTGATAGTTTTTAGATTTTACAGTCCAGTTCTTCAATCTCCTATACCCGGGCATGTTTGCTCCTTTAATTTCAAAGGCAGGGTACCATAAATTTGTGTAATGATATCGTCGCGGGTGTATCGTAAGGTATATTGGACCCTAGACGAGGTTTATGTAGAGGTTCTTGTTACCTGAGAGTTATTGCAAGAATGCTGCAGTAATTTTGATATTAGACTTCTATTTCGTATTCAAGTTGCGGGGTTTTTATGCTCGTCAATAAATATAGTTGGATAAATAAATAAATAAAGAAAATTACAATCAAATAAAAGAATTAAATTAAAACTAGTATTTACAATTGAAACAATTGGGCTAACTGCAGACTGTTGCAAACAATCTACAAGTAGCTCAACTGATCCATATCAATACCAGTTGGAAGCGTGCCCAAGACGCTAGCTGCATTGCCCCGCTGTATAGCAATGCTGATGCGCTGCGCCAGATACTCACCAGCTCTTGGGTGACGCGTCGCTTCGACCAGACGCTCAGATAATTTTTTGAAAACCCGGAGAGCCTCGGTATTCCACGGGCCTAGGGTCTCGACTCCAAGGGGATCAAATGCGTTAGGCTCTGTCGAGACCTGCATATTTGCACCTCTTGAGATCTTCGGCAAAAAAATTAATCAGATAAATAAATTGAAAAGAAAATTAGTAAACAATTAATTTCTTAGTTGATAACAATTTATTCTTAAAATTTGACTTGTCTTAGCCTAGAGAAACGAATGATTTTGATTTCCGAGTTATTAAGGGTGTAACCGTGTCTTGGTATATTTAAACTTTTGTAATATTAAGTTATTAACCGCTTTTGATAGCCCAGATGAGCATTGTAAGTGCCTTGCGACGTTTTTGGGTAACGTAAACGCCCAATAACAAAAGTGCGAGTGAATGATTAAAGTACCTACGTGTGTTTTTATTAATATATCTAGTGCCACCTTTTTTTTTTTAATTATCCTTGGGGAAATGCGCACGCAAATCGTACAGCCACGGGGAGGCAGTACGATTATGTGGGACTCCAACCCACTAAAACCCTCAGGGTGTTTCAGCCTCTGCCGCTTGTGGTGGGAACATCTATCTATCTAGTGCCACCTAAGAAATTAAATTCGTTATTTCGTGTGACTACAAATTTGTTTGAAACAAAAGAAAGCTAGGTAACAGACAATCTGAATTTACTGCGTTAATTTTCAAAATAAAAAATAACCTAAATTTCCCGTCAACTTTACAGATCATCACGAAAATTCGCCTTTAAAAAGCACTATCCTACATTGTAAGTGCTGTAAAACTTATCTTTCTGCAATTTTGTTGTTTAATGTTTACAATGTCCTATTCATTTTTCATCGCACTGTCTAGGTTTACAGGAAGGTAATAAAATGGTTTATACACGCTGAAGATTTACGAGGGAATGCATGTGTTGCCGTTATAAATTACGGGTAGAGCTTGCGCCTTATCTACCTTTTTTCACGTTGAAGATTAGTAGGTTTCTATTACGTTAGATACTCTGGTTTCTCTTCAACACGTTTTTAGCACAGAGTGACGTCACGAGCCTGCAAGACTTAAAGGCAATTGGAGTGACCGGCTGGCAGGAAAAAGCCAAGAATAGGATCGGATGGCGAAATTTACTCGACCAGACCAAGGTCCACCCGCGGTTGTAGAGTCAGGATGATGATGATGATGACGTCACGAGCCCCCACTCCCAATCTTAACAGGCTTTATCTTGTCATTTTTTGTTTAATATACAAAAATAAAAATACGTGACCAATATCTTTTGATAATCTAACTAACGGACTGAATATAATTATATTTTTTTTAACCAGGAAACTACCCTCCTTACGCCTTATCACGCCAAACGGCTTTTTGGCCACAAAATTGTGCAAATAAACACGCCGACCTGCATGTACCTATTCAAAATGAAAATAATGTTTAAAATAGTAATAAGATCTACTCTATTAAATGTACTATTAAAAAAAATCTTGCAAAAAAATTATTGATTTTACTAACTCTTTTACTGCCAGCCTCAGCGGTGCGACCAGAAGACATTCTGCGTATATGCGGGACATGAATTTGTTAGCAGTCAGCGCTGTTAACCTTTGTTACGAAAAGCGGACGTTAATTTTTTTTCTACCTTTATCTCTATCTATTTTGGAGCATTGTCAAATTTATAAAACTCTACTTACATCTGCAACGAAGATTTCGCCTAGTGACATAATTAAACCTTCACGTTAAACAAACAATAAACTTTGAATCACTACTTGTTAAAATTGCAATAAACAATATCAAACCTTAGAAAAACATGACCACCAAATTCCTAGACCGTCATATCATGAATTCCAAAATTAAGCTTATACTACACAAATATCACATTACCGAGCATAGTAAAGCTTCTTACGCCGGTGTATTTGCATAGGAGCGGAGAAACACGTCGCTTCACTCGCTATAATAACGCAGTGACGGGAATATTTCATAGTTGAAGTTGACGAGGCCATGATGGTTGAAGGAGGGGAAGTAAAAGCTGAGGGGTAATCCTGGCTTTGGGGAATCAAATGTTTAGTTAATAAGAGCTTGACCAACATAATCATGTATCTAGAAGAAAAATAAAGTCCTACAATGGAATAAACCTATAACAGACGCATTAAAAAAAAGCTTACAATTATTATAAGCTTTTTTCATTACCTATTTAGGTATCACAAACTGTGCGATGGATTTTTGAAATTTCATTTGCTCTTTTTTTTTTGATGACAGCAAAGTTACCACTTAACAAGAAAAAATGTAGTTCTTTTTCTTGTCAACTTCATTTGCACACGGTCAGCAAAAGAGGTGCAAATTTGAGTTTAAAAATCGACAAAAGACAAACGAAATTACGAATGAAAACTGAGATAACCAAAAATGTTTCGAGCTTCCGCGATTTGCTCCGATGATGCCAGTGTCGTTAAATGTTTTCCAACTATTTTTCTTTGACTTTGTCACTCCTTTGCTTACAAAAAATATTCACAAATAAAATATATACATGCAAAACCTTTATTAACAAAGAAAATAACAATCAAATAACAAAATTAAATTAAAACTAGTATTTATAATTGAGCTAACTGCAGACTGTTGCAAACAATCTACAGGTAGCTCAACAGATCAACTGCAAAACCGAGTCTAATATCCGCCGATTCCACAGATTTACAACTAAATCAATATTATTACCAAATTACCATTCCGGAATTTATCGAGCAATTCCTTTCATCGTGCGATATCAAATAGACTTTAAAGCTCATAAAGAAGATGCATTCGCTGCAATCGTGTAGATTTACAACTGTATAGTAACTCAACTCTTATTGCCACTAACGCCGTTGCTTTCCGGAGACCGTACTGATAAAATGGTTTGTGAAAACGCTGAGTAAATTGAAAGATTGTGCCTCACTGCTCAGCAGAATCCGCGGGAGCAGCAACAGCATCCTAAATGTGATATCCACCAAATTTGATTGTCCTCTGATGAATACCCCTACATCAGAGAACAAAATCCGTGTTTAGGATTAAGTATTAACGCAAATATGCAGGTCTCGAGAGAGCATACGCATTTGCTCCCCTTGGAGTCGAGACCGTACCGAGGCTCTCCGGGTTTTAAAAAAAATATCTGAGCGTCTGGTCGAAGCGACGCGTGACCCGAGAGCTGGTGAGTATCTGGCGTAGCGCATCAGCATTGCTATACAGCGGGGCAATGCAGCTAGCGTCTTGGGCACGCTTCCGACTGGTATTGATATGGATCAGTTGAGCTACCTGTAGATTGTTTGCAACAGTCTGCAGTTAGCTCAATTGTTTCAATTGTAAATACTAGTTTGAATTTACTTCCATTATTTTATTGTAATTTTCTTTGTTAATAAAGAATTAAAAAAAGTATTAACCCCTAGCCCTAAGTTTACTAACAGAATAGACTAAGATGTCTGAATAAAAAATAAATAAATAATTATAAATTATTCTCCTTCATCAGCATTTATTGGTCATGCTTATCATTATAATTAGCCTATATAGTACACTGCTACATAAAGGTCTCCCTTTTTTGAGTGCCATAAGCGAAGACGCGAAAATTTAATTTAAATGACGGTTGGCAAGCAAAGCAATAACATACCTTTAAAAGATATTCTTATTAAATTAGAATATTAAAACCCAAGACAATGTTAATATTTTTCTCAAAACCTAATAAACAGATAAAATTTTAATATTAGATATTTCTTTTGTTACAGATCAACTTTCCTGTCTGCCATATTCCGGAAATGATGAGGTAATTTTGTAAAGGAAAATTTGAAATTGCTTTATAAAATAATTATTATTTTGCTCATTCATATCCATCTTTTTCTCATCAGCACACTTACGTACTCTTCTGAATATGACTCCCCTAAACTAGGGGGAGGTGGGTGGTTGTCATGACAAAAAATTGAAGCGAACAAAATCAATGACATTTTGTTTCTTATTTGATAATAATTACTATTTATTAAACTGTTTATGTATAAAATTTGACTTGTCTAAGGAAGCTACTGTCCTTCCTCTGGTAGGTTCCCTTAGTTAGCTTTTATGACACCCACGGGTTGGGTTGGTGGGGAGAGGTATCGATTCTTACGCCGCCGTGAGCGCCTTTATCATATCCGGGGATATCAGTTTATATTTCAGGAATATCCGCTAGATGTCGTCAAGACCAAATTCCAATAATCTCGGAATGCAAAAAGAGCACAAATTCCAGATCGCGCAACGCCTTATTCAGTTGCAACCAACCTATATAATAGGACTATTCAACATCAACTGTTGGTCGAAAGACCACCAAGTGGACCAGCTGGGTCGGCCTGGTTAGAGGAGATCTCCCTCTCTATTGGGGGAAATTCCACCCTCTTCCCCAAGTTATGATTTGTGTGTAATTGTTATTTGAAGATTGTGTCTCAATGCAAGACTTATGCGAGTCGTTTTTTATTTGTTTGATGTCGATTGATAATTTTTAGAGTTCCGTACCCAAAGGGTAAAACGGGACCCTATTACTAAGACTTCGCTGTCCGTCTGTAAGTCTGTCACCAGGCTGTATCACATGAACCGTGATAGTTAGACAGTTGAAATTTTCACAGATGATGTATTTCAGTTGCCGCTCTAACAACAAAATACTAAACATTTTAATAAATGGTACGGAACCCTTCGTGCGCGAGTCCGACTCGCACTTGGCCGGTTTGATTAGTTTAACCCAGCCAATTTGTGCTACCTGATTCAAAATCAATTAAACTTATATTCATGTTGTTCGAAAAACAAACCGATACGAAAAACAAAATAATTGATGTTAAGTAAGTCACTATAAACTTTTAAAATTAACTGGCTATAAATCTCCATCGAATTGCAGGTGCGGATGCAGTTGAAAGCGGTTTAAATCAGTTAAAACTAGGACTTACCACCATTAAAAGCTTACTATGGGAACAGATGGTTCATTCATTAATTCAGTTTATTGAAGGAAAAGTCATTGGCCTTTAATTTGTAGATGGCATTCAAAGTAAAATCAGTCGAACGTGTTAGACTTTGTTATTCCAAAATATTATGGACCTAAAATTATTAACTTTCTACGTGTTCGGCCTTGAGAAATTTTGGAAACAATTGTCTTCTTCTTCTGGTCCCACACAGGTATTTCTCTTTCACTTTCCTCTGTCAGCGGTCATCTCCACAATTATAGGCTACATAACTACTACTGGGAAATAATTCTAAGGTATTGTCTGATAAAAATAATGCAAAGTGTAATTAATATTTCTTCAAGGCTAGTCGTATTAGTTATGAAAACTAATTTTAAAGTTTGAATAAAATATTGCCGCGCCAAAACGATAATCTCTGTCATGGCTACCGTGTTCTAAGCTATGACGTCACCCCGTCGAGGTTAGTTACTGGCCTAGCAGTTGGTTGATTGTTGTTTAAAAACGTTGTTTCTCTTATATAGCTGTCAAAATGTTTATAAAGGCAACGTACTAATGGATGCTTCTCAGACGTGTCATAAGATACAGAAGAAAAGTTATCTTCGCAACACCGCATGGATAAAATGTAGCTCTACAAAACTGGCCATACCATACATTAAATATAGGTGACGTATTCAGTACGTGCCTTACGTGTGTTACATGTAATTTAACCTACTGTATTTGAAAGTGAACCAGCTGTAATTCTAAAATGTATGGTACATCACACGTTCGGAAACCGATACGAACGGATAATTACGGAGGAATTGCCCTGTTCACGCCCCAACCGATATGGTGCGAACGTTTGGGCGTAGCGCTACGTAAATTATTATGATTCACGGCTTATGGAATGAGCTAGCTGGATTTAAACTGATCTATGATGGTAATAGATTGGTTGCAGTGGCACTGATTTAGAGGCAGTACCTACGCACTGCGATAAACAGTGAAATAGTTACCCGTCATATTATTAGCTGTCAAGTTGAACTTTTACGTAGTTACTACGTAAAGGGTTCAACTTGACAGCTAAAATGACGGCTAACTATTTGCAGCTTTTATTTTCAGAGGTTTAAGGGTCACCTCAAACTTATACCAAGACTAGACGAGACGCGACGCTGCGCGCATTTCGATTCAAAATATAACTTTAGTTACTGTATATAATAATAATATTGCTGGACAATTCACACAGCATTATCTAGCCCCAAGCTAAGCAGAGTTTGTGTTATGGGTACTAGATAACTGATATACATATTACATTACATAAATACATAGATATTTTTATTACACATAGAAAACGACCAGAACACCCTGAAAAAATACCTGCAGATCAGATATTTGTCTCAAGGCGGGAATCGAACCCGCAATCTCCTGCGTCGCAGGCGCAGGAATAAAGTTATATTTTGTATCAAAGTGCGCGAAGTGTCACGTCCCCTCTCGTCTCTGTGAGGTGACCCGTATGCCTCTGAAAACAAAAGCTGCACTTTTCGCTACCTTGCCAGCACGACGCTAGCAAAATCAATAGCCGAGCTATTTAATTTCACAAAAGAAACAAAAGAATGGCGACGTTCCATCCGCCAGATAATCTCGGTCCCTCCGTCGAAGGCCTGAGTAGGGTACACTTATTACCTTATTTACGAAAAGGGTCGTCACCTTAACTAAGTAGATAATAGCACCAATATTTTGTTGTAGGCTTTTGTACAAATTGAGTAAAAACGTGTAAAAGTGGGCTTTGATTGTTTATTTTTAGAGGATAACAGTAACATAAGCTGTCAACTGTCACTGTCGCTAAATTTGTCTCTCATAAATATAAGAAACGTTTTGTCATCTCGAAAAGAGTATTTTTACTCTTCCTTATCTGAGGATAAAAACGGCTTTTGCACTCAGATATCGAAGAGCAAAAATACTCTTTCCTCATTGAGGTGGGGTGAAAAGTTACGTGTTGCACTCGAGTGCAAAGATTTTCTACCTCGTGCTCTTTTGATTCCCTCGCTAAGGCTCAGGATTCTAATTTTAATCACTCCCTGGGCTCGTGATTAAATTTTTGAATCCTTTTCTTGCTCGGTCATCAAAATTGAGCACGCGGTTAAAAAGCAACTTTGCACTCTTGTATAACAAATAATTATTAACACCTCGAATGATTACCTACCTACTTGAAGCCTAGAGTGAAAGAAAAGAAAATACGAATATATTTTACGCAAAATAATTCTATGCAAAGTAATCTTTGTGAGTGAACGCAAGCATCATGGAAGACCTTCATCCTACAAATTTAACCCTAGTCGGGTTATAAAACTAGCAATAGCTTACGAAGCCACAGGTGATTTGAATACCGAGCACACAGGGAAATAAAACTTTGCACCGCAGGTAGGGAAAACTAATCCATCAAAGGAACCATTTCGACCGCAACTCCATTACAACCCCAAGCGCATTGGGTGTTGGTTATTGTACCTGCGTGCTATTAGAACAGGATAGCACCTTTTCAAACTAAGGCATGCACGATCGCAAGTACCAGCTTGCGTACCTATATGCTCGTGAGATGACGAAATGTAATTACGTTTATGATGGGATATTAATTTATTATTGTTTATCTGAGCTTAGTTTTGTAATCGCCCGTATCATCATTAAGCTTTTATTATTATTATTTATTTAATTCTTTATTGCACACAATAGCACAAAAGTATACAAATGGTGGGCATAATGCCGGTGGCATTTTCTGCCTGCCAACCACATAGGGTCAACATCAACAAAAGGCGTGCTTCAAGCATAGTACCTGGGTATGACTAAAATTAAGTCTAAATTAACAGAAGAATTAAAATAAAAAAAAACTAACACTATCTTCTACAGTTATATCAGATACTACAAGTCACTGGCATGTAGTACTTGTGTCATGTCATGACACAAGTAGCTGAGGATTCACTAAGAAATCTGTATTAGCATTCGAGCTACATCGAGCGCTCGAATTGTTAGAGCAATGAAAAGTCGAGCTCTAAAACATATTTGCTTAGGCGACTTCACTGGATAACTGTCATTTTCAAATTTCTATCCGCTTACCTTGACAAGGTTCCATCTTATTCTGAACGTGCAGATTGTGCCGAAAAATAGCAATTTTAGGGGTCCTTTTCCTATTCACGACACGTTACGAAAATTCTCTACGTCTTTGTGAGAATCAAACCAAGCGTACGTGTTTAGAAAACTGATTTATTATAAACAAAAAAATTCAGATTGATCCGTGGATTTAAGACGATAAATTTCCTGGGAAAAGCCTATCGAAATTGAAATTTACATATTTTTCTTCTTCTCGGTAACATAAACAAGCTGAATAACGTGGCAAAGTAAATAAGAGATTGAAATGTTTGTTGTACTCATTACGGGATTTTTTTTCAGTACTTTTACATATTTTTTCCTAAATGTTATGGTTTCTTTACATAATTTTATGAGAAGTAATTGCTCATTTACCTATTGCTAGGCTTTTTTGATCAAAAATTTTTGCTACAAGTTAACTAACAACTAACTACTACTACTACTAACTAACTAACTAATTTTGTGACCTTCAAACAGTATCTGTCGTTTCAACAAAATAAAATTTTCTTTAATAAAATTTCATAAAAACTTACGCAAAACTCAAAGATTTTCGGTAAGCCATTAATCAAAATTAGGTTCATAATTCAAAATTAGTTCAAGTCATCAATTTTTCCTCATAATTTTCTATTAAATTCGATAGGTGCTTAGAAACTTTTAAATTTTTGGCAAATTTTAATTTTGTTGAGAGATTTCATTATCACTAGATCAGGTGATGCTGAACTTGTTTTATACTATTACTAGCAGCGCCTGGCGGCTTAACCCGCGTAGTTCCCGTTCTCGTGGGAATTCCGAAATAAAAAATACGCCTATGTTCTATTCCAGACTATAATCTATCTCTGTGCCAAATTTCATCCAGATCCGTTAGGCCGTTCTGGCGTGATTGAGTATCAAGCATCCGTCCATTTATCTATCCATCCATCCAAACTTTGACATTTATAATATTAGTGGGATGGGATTAGTGGGATTATAAAATCTCCAGGTAATCCTTTTTAACGCAAGTCGAGGTTGTTACATTTTATCATTTTCCCGAAAAAGCAAACGACAACCTTACGATTGTGATCAAACGAATGAGTTACAACAAACAGTAGCTAGGTGGCTGTTTTGAAAAAAGCTTATATTGAGGTTTTAAGTCTAAACTAAAATCGAAAATTACTACTTAAATTTTAAAATTGAACTTACTAAATCTATTATAGTTTTACTAATTACTTACATACACACAATACTTAAACACACTTATTTGCTTACACATCATTACTTGAATGAAAGAATCATACAATTAGGCAACCTTATTTTTTTTTATTATTGCTAGTTTATTAAAAACATTGTAAGCTTATATATCTTAATAAATTTTATCCTAGGGCCACCGTCTTTATAGTTCTTTCATGTCCATCCTAAGTAGAGCATGGAAGAGGTCGCTCACAGCGATAAGGCAGCCCTTTATACTTCATCTATTTAAATTCCTCTATTTTGAAACAATACATGTAGACATGCTTAGGCATGTCTACATGTACTGTTTTATTTCTTTGTTTGGTATAGTAAATTATTTTCTATCTACCTAAATATACCTACAAAAATGTAATTACGCTATGAAAGGTAATTAGGCTGGCCAAATAATTGAGAAAAAGAAAGAAATCTGCTCAAAAAACCTCTCATTAAATAAAACTGCTGAGAAAATGACAGTTACCGCGAATACCGTTAATAGGATGGGCAAAAAAAGTAATTGAATCACATTGAGGAGAATATTCACTTCCAGAATTTCGCCGAACAAGCCATAGAACTTTATAGATCTCATTATTTTTTTCCTGGGAACCTCATTAGACTTAAGGTCTTAACTCAGCTCTTTCTTGAAACTTTCCCTAGTTTGTCATAAGCGTGACCAAGTAGTAACATTATTTATAACTAGCGTTCCGCCCAGGCTTCGCACAGGTATATTCTATCGCTGTTCATCGGGGATAATGTAGGATTCTAATGGTGAAAGGTTTTTTCAAATCGGTCCTGTAGTTTCGGAGCCTATTCCATTCAAAGAAACAAACAAATCTTTCCTCTTTATAATATTAGCATAGAGTATAGATAATTGTGGTATTTCTTAAGATTATAGAGACCTTTTAGAAGCGTCATGAAACGGGGTTAACCTTTTAATTGAGATAAGTTTACCTTTTTTTTGGAACACTTAGATATGAATTTATACGTTTTGAGATGGTAGGTATTGATAAAATAAAATCCTCACTGTAATAACTCCCATCAACCTAAAAAAATATTTTCCTACCAAAATTATCTTAAACACGAATAGAGCCAAAACCATTAATCATTCCCTAAAAGGCACTTCTTCATTTGTCACTCATTTCCGTCATCCAAAGCGACTTTGAAAAATGACTTCCCATTTAAATACACGGAGACCCGTCACTCACGTCAATATGTATTGTTTCAGATAAAAGCCAGTCGAGGATAATGACGTCACTACATAAAGGTAGAAGGTGAAGCGGCAAAATGGATAAAGATCATGTAATACTGGATAAAGAAGCAATCAGCCGCTTTGAGCAGTATACGTTGGCAAAGCCTCTAAATGGAGGCATCCCTTTGGACAGATGCCAAGATGAAGACTCTATGGTATCAAATAGCAGAAAGAGACACACGTCCCGCCAAAAAGTCGTATGCTGCTTTTGTTTCAAAACAACTAAATACCGACGGAAACAGTTCATAGTCGGCTCCCTCACAAATCTTGTAATATTCACCGTTCTGCTAGCTTATACCTTTCTCGGCTCATTCATTTTCTTAGCTATCGAAGGTGGCGCGGAAGTGCCCGCCAGACCTCGAATACTGCCCGACAGACAAAAATTAGGTCACAAAGAAACGAACAACACGAATAAAAAAGTCGCAGATGACGATTACGAAAACGGAAACACGACTTTGTCCGCCAATTATTTCTGGGACGCGCGGAGCCGAGCCGTAGAAAATATTTGGGAGATAACAGTCTCGCTGAATATATTGTACAGGGAGAATTGGACCCGATTGGCTGCGCAGGAAATTTTGAAATTCCAGAATGAGCTGGTACAAAGGGTGACGACCGAAATGGCGTCGCAGTATGGAGTCAGTTACCGGGAGATGGCATTGGGAGAATTTAGCAGCGAGTTCAGCAACCATTACGAGGAGCACGAGTGGAATTTGGCCCTCGCGTTTTTCTACTCCTTAACGGTTCTAACGACCATAGGTAAGTGCAATACGTTCTTTACTTTATACATGCAAGTTTCAACACGAAAATAAAATGGGATTCTCTTTCGCAGGTTACGGGAACATTGCTCCGAGGACGATGCTTGGAAAAGGTGTGACTATTCTCTACGCTCTATTTGGAATACCTCTGACTCTTGTGTATTTATCGAGCGTCGGTTCGCTGCTATCAAAAATGGCACGTAGTGTTTTTAGTAGAGCATTGTGTTGCTGTCTTTGCTCTAACTGCGGATACTGTTGCTACGACGAAAAACGCATGGCGGAGAAGGAGAGAAGAATGAAAATGAAACGCCAACAGGAAGAAATGGCTAACAGTCAGAATACAAGCAAAACGCCTACTGAAGAGTGTTATGTCCTCAAACCTGACAGCCAAAAAGACTTATCCATATCAGAAAGACCAACCACGAGTACTGCCAAAGATGACGTAATTAGCTGGCCAGATACAGACTCAAAGCTGTCTATGCACGGATTGAGCATTCTAGCCCCTGTGTTCTTATGTTTAGCAGCTATTTTTATTTACATCGTAATCGGTGCATTAGTTCTTTTCAAATTGGACAACCTAGCCATTGTTGATGGCTTTTACTTTTGCTTCATGGCGCTGAGTACGATCGGTTTTGGAAACATAGTCCCTGGGATGAGCTACACCACAATACACGGTGTTAGATACTACACTATAAACTCTACAACTCTGTGGTTTTGCTCAGCGTATACATTAACCGGACTAGCATTGACTGCTATGTGTTTCGGCGTGATTCACGACGAAATAATTTATAGGATAAAACATCAGCAAAAAGAGTGGTCCCAAAAGGGTAATACGGTGAACGATGAAGTGAATTTGAACGATCCATTTTATATAAACTCCTGACAAATGTTTAAAGGTAAAAGTGAAAATCTGTACAGTATTATGGAGGACAATTCTGTAGTGGAACGTAAGGTTGAAATAGATAATAGAGAAGTATTGTTAAGTCTCGATGATATGACTACGGCGTTAGATTTAAGTGAAGAGGAGTTTCCTCCACCTCCTCCTGAGGAAGAAATAGTTGCAATTGTAACCAAAAAAGAACCAAAAGGTTTTGGTAGCATGGTTGCTTACAATGTTTTGCCAGAAATGTTGGAGCATGTTAATGCACAATCTTAAAGACTTGAAAATCTTTTATCATTCTAAGAAGCATTTTCGTATTTTTTAGACCACACATTTGGTTTTAAATAATCGTAAGCAGGTATAATAAGTGTATAATTTGACATTAGTCTCAAGAAAATGGTTGTTTGAAATTCAGGTTAAGAATGAGAAAAATAAATTTCCTGAATTAGTTCCCCGTAATCGTAAATGGTAAATAATATTACTTATTCAAGTGTCTAATGTACGTATGTGTAAATTTTGTAAATAAAAATATATTATATTTTGTGTAAATATTATCTATTGCTAGTAACCACGATGTCTAACATCTTTTATCTGGATTTATGTCAAATGTGAATATCAAAATATAATTGTAAAGATTTTCATGTGACATAGTTTCTTTGTAACAATATCAGTTTATAATAAATTCTTATAAATACGTGTAGTTTTGTTTTTCATCTTGAACTTTATTTAATTACAGCGAAGGTAGAAGATAATAAAACTAATGCTGGACCAATAAAACAAAACATAATTCACACACCGTCATAGATTACATTTTGTTGGGTCTGGCCCAAAGCTTGTGTTATGGGTACTAGGTAAAATGATAGAAAACAGACCTAAAAGGGTTCCAATTTTACAATTTTGGTCCGAAACCCTTATAAGAAATGCGTAGCTAACGTAGGAAAGTAATCTTGGCAAGAAAAGGGTGACGTGAGAGGGACAATTATAGAGATAAACTTAAAGTGAGAGCGAAACGAAATAATATTTTTCGCGTTAGCAGGAACTGTGTCTGAACATTAGTATACTCAAAACTTTGAGGATGTGATGGCAAATAGCGGACTAATGTAGGCAAGTGTTTTGGCAAGTGTTTTGCATGCCAATGTGTTTTGGTGAAGTATGTGACACTATTCTAATGTTTAAGACCTTGTATTTAAACCATATTTCTTGCAAAAAATGAAATTAATAAATAACAAGCAGGTTCAACTCCTGTCAATAGAAGTTATTTGCGTGATCGACGATGAGCTTGATGATAATCAAGAGAGAAGGTCTCTTTTAATGTCTTGTCCCACATTCACACGCATTTTCGGAAAATAATGTACTAAGCTAAATATATAATTCTGTCTAGAGCTACATCTATGCTAAATATCAGTCCGATCCATTCACTAGTTAAAGAGGAAAAGGTCACAAACTATCTGTCAATTGGTTCAGGCACAAATTGATAAATAATTGACAATGTTCAGCAAGTGATGTCGTTGAGTGGTCCTACTTACTCCTCCTTTTTACCCGACTACCAACAGGGGAGGGTTATGAGGTTAGCACCCTATGTTTGTATACTTGTATGTTTGTATGTATGTGGCCGATTTCTTTGTTCCCACGTAGCGCTGAAACTACTGGTTCGATTTCAACAAATTATGTATCGATTGATTCGTCTCAATACCCCGATGGTTATAGGCTATAGGATTTAGGGCTCCGACCCCGAATAAGCCTTCAAAACGCGTATTAAAGTTTAGGTAGCCGCAGGCTGCAGGCCCCATAGAGAAAAATTACAATACCTACGACCTATTTTCATTTTCAACTCTATGCCTATCAAATATGACCGATACGTCATTCTATTTTGTCAATGTAAATGTTTCAAACTTTTATAACTTTCACGTAGTCGGGTTGTAGTTTTTAACTTTATCTTGTATAAAACCAGCCAGATAATTCCAGAAAGGTGACTCAACTCAAACCTCTCCGGGATCAAAGCTAGGTACTGTTTACTATTTCCCCTCTTAGCTCAAGTCGAGAGGAAGACAAATAGTGATTTATATTGAAATAGAACTCTTTTCTGATCGTGTGCGCGTTGATCCGTTTTATTGCTATCGTATGATAATTCCTACAGAAAACATGCCAGAACGCTTTTGATGGTGATATTGGCGGCATTCAAATATTTTGAATGTGGAATCGAATGCTCCGCCATCTGTTATTTGATATTGGTTTCCGATAAACTGTTTTTCGATGTAACGGAAACCAAAAATATTACAACTACGCAAAAGCGTAAAAATATTCGGTTTTTTTGTAAAATTATGATCTAAAGGAATTCCGGGATAAAAAGTACCCTATGTGCTATTCCAGACTATAATTTAGCTCTGTGCCAAATTTCATCCAGATCCGTACAGCCGTTCTGGCGTGATTGAGTAACAAACATCCATCCATCCATACTTTCAAATTTATAATATTACTAGCAGCGCCTTGCGGTTTCACCCGCGTAGTTCCCGTTCCCGTGGGAGTTCCGGGATAAAAAGTAGCCTATGTGCTATTCCAGACTATAATTTAGCTCTGTGCCAAATTACATCCAGATCCGTTCAGCCGTTCTGGCATGATTGAGTAACAAACATCCATCCATCTATCCATCCAAACTTTCACATTTATAATATTATTATATATATATGAGATGAGATGAGATGAGATATATATTTAGTGGGATTATATCCCGATTCAAAAACCTGGATATATTTTTACAAAATGGTAACAAAACCCAATGAATATTGGTGGAAAACATTTAACGACATCGGTATCACCGACGTATAGCACAGAAGGTCAATACAGTTTTTCGTTTTGAATGCTTTCATTCATCATTTTATTGATCTCTCGTTCGTTTTCGCATTCAAATTTCAACATTTTTCCCTGCACATGACGTGAGATTATCCGTAGTCGAGGTTTATGTTTTAGTTTTTAGTCATAACATCACTGTTACCTTGTTGTTTTCTGTTATTATTATCAGTTTTTGTTAAAAAAAACGTAAATGCCTTTAAGAAATGAAAGTTCCCAAAAATTATCGGTTTCGGCGGATTTTTAAAATGTAAATTGTAATTTTTTGGAACGTATTTCATTTCTTAGAGATACCCAGAGTGCGGGTTAGATAGATAGATAGAAAATACTTTATTGCACACTTAAAACTAAAAAGAATTTACAAATTAAACAATAATAATATAAGTTAGCGGGTTAGCAGTATAACAAAAAAACCTTATAAATGCCTTTGTTGACATTAAATATCTAGGATTCTAAATCGGAGTATGGTATGATAATCTTCAGTAAAACTATGATAATGGCAATAATTTTCAATCGGCTCCCTAAATAAGCCATACAGTTCAGCGTCTCTCATGAATAAAAATAGATTGTTTATACGCCAATGTTTTCAGTTTCCGAAAGGTTCAATTTTATGATTTTTAGGGTTACACAAGGAAGTGGAACCCGTGTGGTGCCTGACTTACAATTTGCGGCACCCTAACTCTTCCCGTGGGTGTCTGAAGAGGCGACTAAACGACATACACCGGGGAGCGGGCAGCAGCGCCTCTTGCAGAATAGATCTACTACCGGACTGCGATCCCCAAGCCGCATGCCCAGCGTGGGATAAAAGCCAATGTGTTTTGCGTTCAGTAGTGGACTATTATAGGCTGTTGAGGAGGTGAGGAAATGATACGAGATAGAACCCATGGCATGGCGCTCATAACGGTAGGCCGATGTCCAGCAGTGGATTAATAAAGTTTTGATGAAAATGTCTTTGGAAGATTTTTGCCGTTGACTGTACCACTGAGAGTGACAATCCAAATCTATTTATTCTAGACGACCTTTTAAAAGCAGTGAAAAGAAGGCCTACGGTACCTATAGGTGCCGTAGGCCCTTAGGTACCTATAGGTACCGTAGGCCTTTACATATACAAATACTTACTATAGTAAATATTTGTACAAATGACAAATGTTCGAAACCCTCGGCGCGCGAGATACACTCGCACTTGACGGATCTTGTTTTTTAATCTAAGCGGGTTCTATTCATGCCACAGCATAAATTTATGAACACGAATAAAAAAAAATATCACTTCCGTCTTTTACTAGTTGATAATTAAAATGTCATGATAAGTTTTTTTTATTTAATCTGATTAGGTACTTCACTAATAGCATAAAACTAAGGTGCGACGACGGTGGAAGAATAATTCTCGACCTAGGATTTCTTAATTTGCATCTTAGGATCACAGAATAAAAAATCTGCAGAACCTTTAGCCATGATAATAAACTCACACTTGGCCTGTTTAGAGAAAATGAGGCTATTTCTTTACAACGGCGGTGAAATTGTTTTAAGGAAGCTATGGGGAAGGCTTTGAACGTTTTATGAATGTAATAAGCTATATTCTCTCGAGTATTTCCATTTTACCTTTTGTTAGAGGTTTCGAAATAAGATTATTCTTACGCCGCTTGTCCACCGCCACGTCAACGGTGACGTCCCGTCGTCTCTTCGTTAACGTTAACGTGGTCAAGATGACGTGACGTCGATTGATTGTCACAGTGTGTTGTGATACACTGGAGTGTTTTTCGCCGATAGTGAAGTGGAGGTTAAAAACAAAAAAACGGGTTCATCTCAATCTCGGACCAAGTTCTAGCGGTCGCCCCGAACTACTAATTTCTTCGGGGTTCTCGGGTGACGTACGTGCGGTAGACAGCTATAGTAAATACACGTAAATGTATGTAGGTACCGGTACTTCGTCGCCGTCATTAATCGATAACGTTGACGTTCCCTTGACGTGGCGGTGGACATTCGGCGCTACCTCACTATACTGACGGACCATGATTCAAACTGCTCAGTAGCACACATAGTCATTGTCGACAGCTGAAAATTCTTCTCTTAGTAATGGGGTTTATTCATAGAAACCACATGACACCATAAAGTGGGTGAATTGGTAATCGCAGCAGAAAACGCGGTAATAGTACATTGTATACCTAGGCGAGAACGTGCCTGATTCCTATCGAGTGTGTCATCAAACACACGAGGTAGTACTAAAAATTACGAGCAAAAGCCTATAATTTTGTAATCTCATTTTTCTGTTGAACGATAGCGGTGTTGGACGTGTGAGAGCCAACCTTTAGTTGCCCTGAACCATGAGAGCCATCGGGGCGTAGACCAATCAGCCCCAGGTTTCGCTGGATTGATGACCTGGAAGCCGATCTTCGTGAACTCGTCGCGATTATTCGTCAACTCGCTCGAATGAAAATTGAGAATTCGCGCGAGTTGGCACCTTCTGATTTTACCTACTTTTTTTGTAGTCAACTCGCGCGCGCATTGTAAACGTGATTTTGTACAGTCAGATAAATAAACATAAACTGCCAAGACGACAACCGTGTAGCATAGTTCCTCATCCAAAGTACCAGGTCATTAGAAATATAATGGAGGGTACGCAAGTGACCAAATGCTACTAGCGAGAGAGAGACCCTACTAGCGAAGTGAGAGACAGCGTAGAATCGAGATGCATGGAGAAGTATTTAGCTGGAGGTCAAGATCTACTTTGGGGCGCTGAGCTACCAGAAGTAACTAGCTAGGGCTTACGACTCTGGAGGTCTACTTTGAACAAGATCCGTCAAGAGCGAGTGTAACTCGCGCGCCTCGGGTTTCGAAGAACCAGAATCGCGCTCCTGGTATTTTTATATTATTAGCAACTGCAGTTATTTTAAGTAGAATACCTAGTACTACATGTATGGTTTTCAGATTCGCAAAAAAACCAAGACCCCATTTAAGATCCATACGTTAAAAATTTGAAACGAATTCTGTCTCTCTTTCTGTCCGTTTCTTATCTTTCCACAGCATATCGGATCAAATGGAATTTTGCAGGGAGGTAGATGGTATCTCAGGGATGGATGATTGCGGTGCGAAACCGCGGGCTGAAACTAGTTTCTTATTATGAGAAAAACTAGAGTTAGTAACTTATTAGACAAGGCCAACCATCTGCAGCTTACCTGAAATACCTTCCTACCGTAAATAACCAACCGGTAATAAAACTAATACCATAATTTACCGGCCCTGCGCACGTGCGATAAAGGATTAGCAGATCGCTTTTATTATAATTAGCCGTAACGAAGGGTCGGGCAATTCATAAAGGTTTTCTATTTCTGTAGAAAAAGGTAGAGACAAACCGACACATCAACAGAACTCCCTGACTAGAACGCACTAGTGGAAAAGTCATGTGGTCTGTAAGTCAAGAAAAAGTAATATTTGCGATCGCATAAAAGAAAAAACAGTTCTGAGATAAAGTTGTGAAAACATTTCTCTATTATAATGTCGACCATGACCACGTCTGTGCTAATTTGATAGTTATCTGGGGCACGGATGTTGTTGAGTACGAAAACCACAACTACCACCTACACATCTATGTGTAGGTGGTAGTTGTGGTTTTCGTTCGCGCGAGTTGGCACCTTCCTATTTTACCTACTTTTTTGTCTCCACAACGTTCTTGCTAGAGCAAGAACGTTGTGGAGACAAAAAAGTATAAGTTATGACCTGATCCCACCATATCCCTTCCTCTCCATGACAAGCAGAACGTACTACGCATTATCACCATCACCTTGTGGATATACCTTCTCCCGAATATACAAACACGTTTTAACTCGGTTCTACTAAATTAAAAAATATTATTATGCTATAATTTAAACCAGAAACCTGAAAACTGATACCTGAAACTGAAACCTGAAATCAGAAGCCTTAAACTAAAAACAGAAAACAGAAACTTTAAACGGAAACTTTAAAAAAATGGTGGGCATATTATCATCATCATCATCAGCCTATATCAGTCCACTGCTGGACATAGGCCTCCCCTAATGAGCGCCATAGCGCCCTGTCTTCAGCTTGCCGCATCCAGCATCTGCCAGCAGTCTTTCGCAAATCGTCATCCCACCTGGTCGGAGGGCGTCCTACACTATGGGCATATTATATCCTATTGCAAACCCGTGCCGGGCAGAAAAAAATCTTACTAAAAAGAACCGCAGAAAGCTATCCTCGATAACACAACAATTTTATCTGACACATTCTAGTTCACTAAGCACCAACATCCTCTTTACCAGTAAATATCTGAATTTATTGCACTTGTTCCCAACTTTCCACCTCTGGGTAGTGCGCATTAATATTCCATACCACTTTTCTAGTTAGATGATTTTGGCCGATATTACTCTCACATTTGGCCTTATATTCTCTTGAGAGTGGACTTACATTTTCTATGTATAGAGTTGTTTGTAGCTTGATAACTCGATGGAGGTAGTACTATCATTTAGGAGGGCGATTAATGCCAAAATTAAGCAAAGTGGGTATTCTTTATAGCTTTTTGCTTTATGGTACGTTACTCGCACTCAAATTATCTATGAAAATTTGACTTAGGGCTGTGGTATGAGTCAAACTAGCGCCGCCACCTATTTTATCTTATTATTACGTTGAACATAGAACATTTCAAAAATCCATCGTACAGTTTGTGATACCTATTATAAGCTTTTTTTTAATAAACGTACGGTAAACGTAGTGTAGGATACCCTCCTGCCAGGTAGGATAATGACCTGCGAAAGAGTGCAGGCAGATGCTGGATACGTTAAACTGGAGATAGGGTGCTATGGCGCTAACGAGGGGAGGCCTATGTCCAGCAGTGGACTAATATAGGCTGATGATGATGATCATCGCCTGAATCTATTAATTAATAGTTAACTGGGGTTATAAATTGACCCCAGTTAACAATAAGAAATTAGGTGCATAATAGAAATAATTTCGAAAACAAACGTCGCTGATCAAATGGACGGATATCTACCCGTTTTTGTCACAGGAAATTTTAAACACATATCGATATTACTCTCATTTCTTTTACCTATTTATTACCTACTTCCCGTTTCGGTAGAAAACGGCGAATATCTATCTCTATGGGATATAGGAACTCGCCTCCTTTCTTGTTTTAGGTGAACAAGCTATAGTAAAGCCCCTCCTCAAGGGAAATCACAAGAAGTCTCTGGACTACCGCTTAACGGCCTCTGATGGATGCGGATCAGAGAAGAAGGTATAATTTTTTTCTGCTACCTATTTAAATTGAAAAAAGAAGGTTATCTAGTAGTTTATTTAAATTGTTTATCAAATGGAAAATATACTATTTATTGCAGCAAGTAATAAGAACAGAATACAATAGTAATTACAACTAATAGCAATTACTACTTGTAAATGGAAAATGTATTTTTTACAAGACTGCGTTTATGTTCAGTTGTTACTTTTCCTGCTGGGTAAAAGCAAGCAGTGTTTTTAGCCATCTGTTTAAATTTGGAATATAAAAACATGGTTTCATACTTTCAAATGTTGTTGTAGGTAAAATATAGTTTTCCGACCCAAATAACATACTGGAATTTTTTCGTTACATGAATTTTTTTATCGATTTGTATACATAGAACGTAGCTGTGGATTTAGACAATCTATAATATTGCAACTGTTTTGTAATGATAGCGACCTCTAGACAAATATTGATTGAACTATAAAGCTAACGTCAACTACACAACAGTTAACGAAACTATTTCGGGGAAATTCCACCTTCGTCACCTAAAATGATATTATTTATTTAATAAGTAGTATCAAAAAAATTTAAAAAATAAAAAGACTAGTTTCATAAAACAATCTAATTAGTCCGTTAGTTAGATTATCTGAAAATATTGGACAAGTATCTTTTCTTTTTTCAATTAAACAAAAAAATATGAAGATAAATAGCCAGTTAAAGTTTGCAGTGACGTCACACCGAGCGACACTTTCTGAAGACTTTATGACGTCAGAGAGAAATTATTAAGATACAGCGCGTCAAAGTTTGGGAGGGGCCCAAACTTTGACGCGCTGTATCTTAATAATTTTTTGTTTCATTGACAAGAGATATAAGATATATATATAAGAATACGTGTCCAATATCTCCAGATAGTCTGACAGACGGTTATTCGATTTATTAGAAAACTAAGCTATGATAGTAGGAACCTGTCTCATAAGTTATAACCGATTATGTACCTTTTCAACAGGCCTATATCCTCACTTATAATATTCAATTAGGGTTCAAAGTAATAGCTTCACCAGGTAAAAACACTCAATAATAATGTTCGGATTAGGCGTCCGCTTAAAAAGGTTCTATACCTTTTTCTTCTCGTAAATCTACGAATTCAATTCAATGCCTCACCACTTCTCATCTTGTTTCGCTATCAAGAGCATCAATATGGTAGGGTAAGCGATATCGGTGTCCAAAATCTGGGCGTTATTATTTATTGAACGACTTTTTAGGCCAAAAGGGTCGAATTTACTGTATTGGAGGAAGATTAGAACTTTACTTTGAGCGTCTTTGTTTTCTGAATTGTTGTCCTATCTTAGATCAATGGAATTGAACACTTCAGGATCTCATGCCCATGAATCTTGGGTGCGTAATTTAAAGACATTTCCAGAGGTATTTATGAAAGTTTTTGAAGGGAACATGGCGCGCGAGAAAAGACAGATTCGAAAACCTCTGTGGTGCGGTGGGCGAAGGCCTACCTACGAAGTTGCGGGTTGGATTTCCACCTCGGGACAAATGTGTGTACGATCTGCAGACGTTGGTTCAGGGTGTTCTGGTCGTTTTCAATTTAAAATAGCTTTGCCGTTTTTATGGATATTTATGAATGGTATGAAACCCTTCGTGCGCGAGTCCGACTCGCACTTGGCCGGTTTTATTTTACTTTTATCGAAGGTATTATTAAAGATAGTTAATAGTTCTTATGTATTTCTCTTCTTCGGTTGTAGTTTTCATTATTAATAAAGTTTTTTTAACCTAACATATAAATCACATAGAGTCTGTTTTCTTTTATGCTATACATACATTCTATCATAAACTACACAAAGGCTTTCGTTCTTATCATAATCAATGCAAACAAAACAGCTTAATCTTAAACAACAAAACCCCATTTTCCGGTTCAAGGCTTATATCTGTTTTATTGTCCTTTTAATTCCGGTTATAAAACGGTTGTAATTATATGAATCAGGAACTAATTGACCCGAAGACTCTCTTACCATGAATCTCCCGTAAAATTAATGGTGGCATCAATTTCATGACTGTTTTAATAAAACCCGTCGCGGGGTATTTATCATGGGAGTTTTGTTTGGGGCTTTCGTGGATTCTTGTAATATTTCAAGGGAAATGTCTGTTGGTTTTGGTTTTCTACCTCGATCTACATTTTTTTTTGTAATAGGCCAGTAACATTCTTTGGTACTAATATGACTATGGCTATTATTTCAACGACGCGACGGTGACTTCCTCCATGTATGGAGGGAGGGATGTTTAGCTGTAGGTATGTATACCTTCATAAACATTAAGGCCCGTATTATGAAAGCTTCCCCAAGCATTACTTAAGCAGTCATTACGTGATCTCTACTCAAGCGTTAATTACTCAAGTAATGCTTTGTAACCGTTCAATAATATGTCTAAGCAGTTACTCGAAGGCGTGGACGGAGGAAATCCGCTCTTGACGGCTACTTGAGTGAGTGTAGATTTTGACATGAGCTCCCAAGCATTGTTTGAAAATTAGTATTCACTCAAAACTAGACATAAGCATCACTCAAGCAGAGCTCGATGACTGAGCATGCTTTCATAATACGGGCCTTAGAATCCATGTCAGTAAAAAAACAATTTTTTAAAAAAAATCTTAGCAAGTGGTAAATTCAAAAGTACCAATACATTCACGGAGAACATTAAAAATATTAACATTTTGACATCTATTTTATTATAGATATGAATGTATAGGATATTACATAAAAAATATTGACATTTTGACACTTTTTTATAGATGTCAAAAACACATTAAAAAAATTTTAATGCTTTCCGTGAATGTATAAGTACTTTTGAATTTACCACTTGCTAAGTATTTTTTTAGAGATTTTTTATTTCACTTTCATACCTTTTGAAAAGATAATGAAACTGAACCGTCACGCTCGGGTCGGTTACGCTTAATCGATTCAGGTCGTCATCAGCTGTCACCGGTCATATTTACTGTCTAAATCATTCACTGCCTGTTGGAAAATCGCGCCGCAGAGCAGCCTCTGCGCAGCTGCGGCGCGATTTTCCAACATGAAGATATAGATGTACATAGTCATGGGCATTGAAAGTGTTATCAACGAGTCTATTGTTATTTTCAACCAATTGAGTAAGGTTCTTGAGAAATCTATAAATAAATAATGCTGGTCAATTCACACAGCTTTATCTAGCCCTAAGCAAAGCAGAGCTTGTGTTATGGATACTAAATAACTGATAATACTTCAAACAATACACTATAGATAAATATTTTTTATCATATAGTCTAAGTGCTTATTTTGCAAACCTAAAGAAATAAAATTATTGAATTTTGACTTCTGACATACCCGAAGACTCTCTTACCATGAATCTCCCGTAAAATTAATGGTAGCATCAATTTCATGACTGTTTTAATAAAACCCGTCGCGGAAGTGACGTAGCAGAAAACGCAAAAATAACATGGAAACTGACCGATAGTTCACAGATATGGATCGTAGAAGGAATTATTTTATCCAGAAAATACAAACACTTATCCCGGGGTAGGAATCGAACCCGCAACCTTCCGCGTCACAGAAGGACAGTCGCCCACCGCGCCACAGAGGTGGTCTACGATAATTGATCACCAGTCCGTATTTAACCTTAACCTTACCACGTGTAAATAGAGTTGGTCCGTGAGTTCTAGGTTAAGGTTAGGTTTAGGTCATCACGAGGCGATATTCCTCGAACAATCTTATTTCATGAAAATAATTGGTATTGATGTAGATAGATATAGGTATACATATCTATGTCTTTGTGAATAAAGCTTGTTTATAAATTACATAATTTATTAACAAAGAAAAGTATCTATTGTAATGTATTGTATTATGTATATCAGTTATCTAGTACCCATAACACAAGCTCTGCTTAGCTTGGGGCTAGATAATGCTGTGTGAATTGTCCAGCATTATTTATTTATTTTATTTATTTACAAGTGTTCTAAAGTGTTTTTACTAGGACATCACTCCCGACCAACCCTAGTAGAAGTCTTTTACCTTCAACGAGCCCCTACTGTTGCAATTTTATTAAAATTTGTTTAAGGAAATGCCTCATTTCCTACACGGAAGTGACGTAGCAGAAAAAGCAAAAAAACATGGAAACCGACCGATAGAATCACGGATATGGATCGTAGAAGGAATTATTTTAATGACCACTTTACCTTCACAGTATCGTCATGTCATCAAATAAATAAATACAGCAGTCCTATTTCTTTTTACACAAATAATATTAGATTGATAATAAATTAAATTATTTCTTGACCTATAATATATATATAGTATATTATAGGTAAAAATTATAGGTAATATATATATATAATATGCATAATTGCATAATGACTTTTATGCAATTATGACGCGTGAGTACAGAATTATAATAATAAACAAGAGGTAGAATAAACTTTTAAAAAAATTTCGATTAGTTCACATAATAAATAATAATACCCTAATATTACAACCATTTTTTAAAGTATCTCAATTAGGTTCCATAGGGCTAATGAACTAAAAAAAACCATTATGTTATAAAGTCTATAAGTACCTAAAATGCAATTAAAATTCACATTTTCAAGCACGCGTAACTTGACAAAAACGCTGGACGCAGTGGACGCCATATTGCGTGTTCAATCTCAATAATAAAATGTTATATTTTTATTCCTAAAGAGTAAAATACACTATTCATAATTATTTATCAGGTGTGTATTCAATTTAATTAGAAAACGATGACATGACCTGGGACGACGTTTCAGCAGAGTCTCCATGATGTATTGCGATAGAAATTTAGGAAAAAAATTCACAAAGTAACGCATTAAATACCCGATAAATAAACAGGAATTGGTACCTAAGTTGAGGACTTACTTAGATTTTATTTAAAAAACATATAGCTACTTGTCTGGAAGAAGTAATTTTCCGAATCACTTTAATCAACTCAATCAATCAAGTATAGAACTTTATAGGCCAGTAAAAGAAGCGAATCCAAACTTTACTGCCAAGTATCTACGCATTCACCGTCTCCATAGCAAAAATTCAATATTGGAAATAAAAAAAAACTCAAAAAGCCTGCGAAATTGGTAATACACACAATTCCGTACAAGTAAGAACACGTCAGCATAACCCTTTGCCCTATGATAAGGGTGATAGTAACATGAACCTTATTCCAGTTTCACTAAAGCTTGTTATAGCTAAGCTTGTTTATGTAAACTAAGTGACCCTGAGTTTGAGATAGAACAGGAATTTCGATCAGCACAGCAAGGGGTCTACGAGATTTTCTTTATTAAATTGGAAGGACCCAGCAAACAGTACGAGAGAGAAATATTAACAAGAATTGGATAACTTCATTGTTTCCTCTGTAGGTGGCGCTGACGGCGTAAGTGCCGAAAGAACTCCCAAAGATTTACGGGTCGACTAGATAAGATCACGTAGCTTAGTTGGAAAAAGAGCAACCCTGCGCTGAAGGGGAAGGTGCGGGTTCGAATCCCGTCGAGATCGTAAATTTTTGGGATTTATTAATTTCTTAGAAATTACCCAGAGTACTATAATAAATAAAAACCTTATTAACAAGATGTTTATACTGGTAATGAGAAACGGTATTTTTTGAGCGTTTCAGGGCTCTTTTTCATTAGGAAACCATGTTGGCGCTACTGGTCGCGCCCCCGACCAAATGTGTAGTTGTAGGGGAACCTCACCTGATATCAGCTTGGTTACGCATTTACGCAAGCAAATTTGTTGCCGGCCAACAAAAAACTGCAGGTCTGGTCAGTCGGCCCATCGTCACAATCACGTTTGTGAAGACGCCAGGTCTTATTTTAATTTGGTATTGTTTATACCAAATTAAAATCCAATTACCTAGGTTATTGAATCGAGGGGGGTGGGGGGTGCCTCCCCCTCGATTTATTAACCGTTCATTTGAGAGGTTTTCTTAGAAACTTAACATAAATACGGCATCATCCTTAATAAAAATCGAGCATTTTTAATAAACAAAGAATTTAATTTATAATTATAATTGACGGAGATATCGACGAACATACAAAAAAAATACATACAGCCAAATATAGAAATTCCTTATTTTTGTGTCGGTTAACAAGCAGAGGGGTTCCATGTTAGTCCTACTCGCTTCGGCTCAATGTGGTCCGAACGCGGAAAATCAATGAATGAACGTCAAAAATAATCTGAGAAACACACACTCACTTACATCTGAATCGACCCGCTAGCAGTTTACCTTATAATTATAAGAGTTTCACTAACTTTCCATAGGGGTAGGTAGACGGGTTTTGCGCTTTAAGCCCAGTTGGAGTGGTAGTAGGTTGTGGTGTCGTATGGGAGGCACCGCAACTGAGGCGGGCAGCCGCTATGGGTTCGTGAAAGAAAGCGAAAGTGTCCCCACGTTCCCACCAAAAAAGGCAGAGCCGGAAACACCCTGAGGGTTTTAGTGGGTTGGAGACTTGGAGTCCCACATAATCGTAATGTCTCCCCGTGGCAGTACGATATGTGTGCGCATTTCCTTCAGGACGATAAAAAAAAATGGAAGGTAGAGGTAAAAGCCACACCAAAATACCCAAATACTTTGTTAATGTCCCATCTGATAAAAAAAGGTCTTAAAATATCTGTATCAGCAAGAAATTGGTGTGAAAACAACAAAATTGAGCTTATTTTCATAATTGGACATAACGAGGGTAAGGTATCCTAATTAAATATTCTACTCAAATGGTGGCAATTATCATATTTTGATAATGAACTCAATTTATCGCTAGGGAATAGATATTTAATTTTGGCCTCATCATCATTATCAATTTCCTCTGGCGCGAACTTCGATAAGAGTAAAAAAAGGGAGATGAGGCATTACCATCTCGAAAGTGGATGGCTCAAGTTAGGTTCAACTATGTTCCCTTACCTCAGTCATAGTCGGACCGGCGGCGCGGGCGGTGGTATTTGTGTTTCACGTGCTTGCTACGACGTATAATTTTGTGTGATTTCGACTAAATCACCACGACAATGCTCTCGTGTTTGTTCACCAGGTGTACAAATAGCTCCAAAACAAAAAACAGCGGGAAAATATGTGAAGCCCAAGGCATCACATATTTTCCCGCTTAAGTAGATACACCAAAATTTAAATTTTCTGATAATCCGATACCTTATCATTATTTCATCGGTGACACGGTACGGTTTTTGAGTGAGCGCTGGTAGAACGTACCGTATCTTCCTTTTTTTACTTTTATAGAAGGGCGCGAAGGATGGTTTATGCATAGAACCTACAAAGCCTCATCAATCCTGATATAGTAGCCGAGTGGACCGGTCTTGTTTGAAGTAAGTTATACGACAATACGATTTGCAGACCGTGCGTGGACAGTAAGATTGCTGTGATCTGTCGCCACGTGGACAGCTTGCGCTCACCACAATTCGCAATCACTTATTAGTGATAAGGGCGCCCATTGTGTTTTTGTGTTTCATGTATTAACATCCTTCTCGTTACGGATGTAAGGGGGTTAACTACGAACCTTATTTGTGTTGGAAGAACACTTTTTGGTGTTCGTAGCTAACCCACTTACATCCGTAATGAATTCATCAAACTACGATAGTTTTTATAGTAAAATCCCTCTCGTTTGTGATGTATTCTCTGTGTCGCCTTGTGTCTGTGGTGTATAATAAAGAGTTATGTATTGGTATCTACTGTATTTTTTTTACCTTGTATTTGAGACGGAAGAGGCATGCGGGAAGCGTGCGGTAGCAGTGCTTTACACCGATTTTTGAAATGTGTCTCAATTACGTTCTTTATTGCTAATGAACTACAAAAAATTTACTTTTTTGCAGTTCAATTTTTCATTTTTTATTCAATCGATCATTCCAAAAGTATACCACTTCTTTCTTCGTTCCCCAAAGTTATTCGACTGCGCTGCTCAACTGAATTCGTTATACCAACGATATACGGTTGCCTTGGAACCAATGAGACACGATAATTTAAATGAACTCGCAAAAAATGTGGAGTGATTTTTTGAAATTGGAACGTACCTACAAATTTTTGCTTATAAATAATCATATTTTTAAAATAGATTATAACTGACCAGTCCTCATAAATAAAAACTTTTTTAACAATACATTCTGAGTGGCCTGGTAGGTAGGTTTATCATAAACAAAACCAACAAAAGGTAGTCTTCAAATTGTAACTCAACGCGTATCATCCAAAGACACTCGGCTATTAACTTTTTGCCTCCGGGTGGATGTAACTCATACAAACAGTTAGGAACAATCATTAATTAACCGAATAGGGAATATGCATGTGACATGAAAATAGGCCAAAGATATTTATTTCTAATCTTTATCCCTATAGAAATATACTATAAACTTGATTTTATAAAAAAATTGTGTAATGAATGTATAAAGTTGATATTACCGACCTCCCTCGCAAATTTGCTTAGTACCGCATTGGATGGAATGGACTGTGACGTCATCATCAAAAAAAACATTCCATAATAATTATAAACTCGAAAGTATGACTCTGTCTGTCTGTGACCTTTTGACGCCTAAACGGCTGCACAGATCGTAATGAAATTTGGCAGGGAGGCAAATGGTATCACAGGCACGGGCATAGGCTACTTGAAAAGCGCATGCGAAGCCGCGGGCAACAGCCAGTAATAATAATTATTTATTTATTTCCTCTACACAATAGGTTTATTAGCGCTCTAGGGTAATAATGTAGCTAGAAAAGCCATAGGGCGGTAAGTAATTTAAAAAAAAACACTTCTCTCTTGCAAAAAGTTCGCATACATCTAACCATCATACTGCCAATAGACCTCACGCATTCAGTCCAATGACCAAAGAGGTCGCTTTGCTATTCAGCCTTGTCTTCGTGTGAGTATAATAGTCATCAATTTTAAATATCGAACGGCGAAGCTCAATTTCGTTCTTGAAAACAAAAAATTAAAAAGTTCTTTACTTGGTTCTTTTTAATGAAAAAAGGCGGGAATAGAAAATTTTTACTTTAAATATTGTTTGTTTTTGGGATTTTTTTATAATTATGTGCTAATTAGGAAAAAAACATGAGTTCTTCAAGTGATGAAGATATAAGCTGCACTCCCGATTGAATGAAAAATGTTTTATTCTTGTAATGCCGGTTTTTTTCTACTTACCTCACAATTGAGATGTAAAGCAGAGTAGCTAGCTCGGGTGTAAGCACCAATTGTACCCTCAAACTATAGGCGCCCTCTCGCTGCGCTCGTGCGCCTAAATATCTCGGGCTGCAATTGATGCCTTACAGCCCTTGGCTACTATTCTGCTATTATTGGCATCAGTCATAGTGAAAATAACACAGCTGCTTTGGAGTGTACTTAAAAAAAGCCTAATGCCGTTGCTTAACAGCTTTAAGCTTTTTTAAAATTTAATGTTCAAGAATTTATTATAAAAGGCGACCCACCTTAATTTTCACCAAGTGACGAACTTATCTCGTTAAATGCACCAAGAGTTTGCGAAGACAAGAGCTTAAGTTTAAACTTACCGACCAATGTAAAATGATCCCCAGGAAGTAATAACAGCCTGAAAGTTTCGAGCGAGATTGGTGCACGATGGCTCTATGATTGCTGGCTGATTAAGTCATTGCAATTTGAGGTGCTCTATCATATTTGCCTTTGTTTTTAGATCTGGATGATAAATTAATGGTTTCTGTACAGCTTGTCCAGGCAAAGTAGGGGGGTGAGATCTGGCAATAATTTTGCAAAGGATCGGTGTGTGGGCGCGAGGGTTGATTTAGTGACGCGTGGCAACATTGGAGATTTTTAAGCAATGGATACGCATCCATTGCACTCGGGAGCGCATCGCGCTTTACTTAAAACTTAAATTCCATCATAAACTATAAACACTGATCAGAAAGTAGCGTTTATATAGAGCAGAATATCGAACCTCACTGCAGATCACTAACTAATAGCTAATAGTTTAGTTCTGTGCCAAATACTTCATTACGTAGACACTACACTAGCAATGATTATACATGGTGAAGAAAAATAAGTGGTGTGACAATCGAGAAAAAAAATCCTGTTTGTCATACTGGTGTGATAAGCTGGTGTGACTACGAGTCAGCAGTCAGAATATCGAACACGCAGAACTCCATCCGAGAACAGCATCAGAAGATGGATAGGAATGTTCGAGAATACTGGTTCATCGGTTTAAATCCCAAACAGAAGCCATTCGCGTACAGTTAGAAACGATAAAACCATTCAAGAAGTGACACTCAGTGCGTCAAAATCCGTCACTCATTACGAAAACGATTGCAAATCGAGTTGACACGTGGTTTTAAAGAAGGACTTGCGTCTCAAACTCTACACAATGTTATTCTATAAAATATGTTTCTCTTGGACACTCACGGTAGGGCTTGTCCACCAGTTTAAAGTCGCCCAGCGAGCTATGGAGAGAGCTATGCTCGGAGTTTCTCTGAAGGATAGGATTCGCAACGAGTACATCCGACAGAGAACCAAGGTTGTCGACATAGCTCAAAGGATTAGCAAGCTGAAGTGGCAGTGGGCTGGCCATATCGCGAGAAGAACCGACAACCGCTGGGGTAAACGTGTTCTTGAGTGGAGACCGCGACTCGGCAAACGTAGTGTAGGACGCCCTCCGACCAGGTGGGAAGACGATTTGCGAAGGACTGCTGGCAGATGCTGGATGCGGCAAGCTGAAGACAGGGCGCTATGGCGCTCATTGGGGAGGCCTATGTCCAGCAGTGGACTGATATAGGCTGATGATGATGATGATGATGTTTCTCTTTAGAGTTTTAGTAGGTAACTATTTTAGAGATTTATCTCCAAAAACCCGCGTCAAGTCTTGAAGGAAGGAATATTTTATTAAACCAGTATTCCGTTTCTAGAAATGCAATAAAAGATGTCGAATTGTCAAGGTTTTGCTCGGTTTACTATATTGTTATTCGATGGTAGTGATGGGTTATTCGTATTTTCGAAAAGCCGGTTTTTAAGGAAAGAAAACCTTTGTAATAGTTTCTCTATGAAGGTGGGCAGTGTCTATTCTGTTATTAAAACACTAGTTTTCAAAATCCATAGGTAGTTTATAAAACAAAGTAAACTAACATGAATTACTACACTTATAACTCGAAAACAGCTGGACCGATTTTAATGGTTTTGAAATTTTTGGATTTCTCTTAGTCCGGAATAGGATAATAAGTATTAAAATATATATGTACATAAAAAAATCGGGTTTGTTCGAACACTTAATAACACGAACGGCTGGACCGATTTTCATGGTTTCTAATTTGTTGTATTTGTTTCCGTCCCGAATTGCAGATAACTATTAAAACGTTGAAAAATTAAAAAAATAACTACCCGTGTGAAACCCGGGCGGGTCGCTAGGTTATTTATAAAAGGGTAATATCAGCTTTGACAGTTTACGTGAAATAACCAAAAGTTTTCATTTTTTTCCTACGTCTGGCGTCTTTCAGCGCTCCTACCGTATAGAGAGGAACTTAGAAGGCTTAGATTTTTAGAAAATAAATGTAGGTGTAAATATTAGTTGTAATTATTTTATTCTGTACTTGTAATTTTCTTAATAAATGCCCAGAATACCCGGAAAAAATACCTGCAGATCGTATAAATATTTGTCCCAAGGCGGGAATCGAACCCGCAACCTCCTGCGTCGCAGCCGGATTTCGCCGCACAGAGGTATGTTTTTAGATTTTTCGCAGACTAAAGTACCCTATCACTGGAGTAAGAAACTTCTTTGTTATCTTTATAGAGCTATTAAAATAAAATAATCGAATAATAAATCCAGACCATTAAATGTACATACAAACAAAAACATTAGAGAATCATTCAAAAGAAAGAAACTTGAAAAGGAAAATAATTACTTAAACTTAGGGTCCTATTACACTGGTGACAAAAAGCGAATGAGAGAAGTGCTTCAATTGGTGCGTTGTTTTGTTTCACTATTCAAAAACAAAGACAACATCAAAATGTTGTCTTTGTTTTTGTTTTATATGTATACTAGTGGTCTTCAGGAACCCCTTTGCCTCCCCCATGCCAAAATAAAAATCATTTACAAATCAAATACAAATCATTTATTGATAACTCCGAGTTACAGGTCCGAAAAGGGTAAGCAATATATAAGTTATATTGACTTAATTAATACTTAATCTCACTAATATTATAAACGTGAAAGTTTAGATGGATGGATGGATGGATGGATGTTTGTTCCTTTATCACGCCAGAACGGCTGCACGGATCTGGATGAAATTTGGCACAGAGATAGATTATAGTCTGGAATAGGACATAGGCTACTTTTTATCCCGAAATTCCCACGGGAACGGGAACTACGCGGGTGAAACCGCGAGGCGCTGCTAGTTGTAATATAATAATAATAATATTTCATATAATTTATTTAAATAATTGGTAATTGGTAGAACTCTGCTACAGAATAGAAAGTATTGTCTAGAAGCCATTTCTTCAGTCGATTTTTAAAAACCATTGTGGAAGTTACATCTTTGCGTTGCATTTAGACACTTTCTCTCATAAACTGAATATTTTGTAGAAAGTATGACAAAACTTAGCCAAATTTTAAAAGCGGTACCTATGTTAATAATTACCGTGTCGTCTCAGAAGTTGCGCCCGCAGATATCTCTACAGGTAGATACTAGGGGTGTAAAGTAACGTGTTGGAAAGCGAGCGTTTGTACAGTCATAAGCCCTCGCACTTGGTGAAATCTTGAAGAAATGTCCCGTAGAAATCGAATATTAGGTAAATATGTACCTATAATATCGATCCTACTCTGCCGTAACACAGTTTTTAAACTAGTACGGGAGGTAGAAGTCACGAGCAAGCTATGCATCACTCATTGCTAATTTGTAATCTACCTCATACTTACTAATATCTAAGTGTGTAAGAACGCTAACTGGGAAATAAGTAGGTACAAACCTTCATAAGACTTGTAATAAATGCGCGAGATAACCTTTTCACCATTGTTTTTAGTGTAATTTAGGTCATAATTTATTAGGTTAAGTTAGCGTAAAAAGAATGTTTTTAGCTTTAAGCAACTCTTTGAACAATAAAGTTATTATTATTATTATATTATTATTATAATATCTAAACTTTGTCAAAAACTCGTTGGGTCAACCCTACCGATTCGGTAACGTGACCCAAGGGGACTGCAGAGGTAGGTGGGCGCGGATGGCTTTGATCGAGCGCCTCGCTAACAGCAGAGCACTTGGAACATTATTTCCATTACCTAAGGCTTAAAGTAAATTTTCACTTCTCTTGCTCGAAAAGTGTATCATAATAGTGTAGCTTAGCAGGCCTAAAACTCGAGTTTAATCCCTCGGGCTAAAAAGTAATTTTTCTTTTTAATTTTTGTCTAAAATCATCAGCCAGTACAAAGCATTCGTTCTCTTACATAAAAACTCGACTTCTTGGTGCTCCGTCAACCTTTTTTTTGAAAATAGAACCGTCTTGGTGATGTTTTATGAAGGTTGATTCTTCCCTTCACGGTAGAATGCGAACTCTTTCGTTGCGGGTTAAATAGAGATTTAAAAAAAAAGATGGTATTGGCGCTAAATCTCTAGAATTTTCTTCATTCCAAATCACAAACTTTTACGTTTAACTTCCTGACTTTTACTTCCAAATTGTGAACGTGAAAAATGTCATCAAGTGATAGTGAAGATGCTAATATGCAAATGGAAGAAAAGGGCAAAGAAATAATTATGAATCTGTTGCCGACAAAATCACGTGGAATATATTTAAAGAGTTACGAAAATTTTATGAAATGGAGAGATGAGAAACGTGTGGATTCTTTTACAGAAGGGGTTTTTCTCACTTATTTTGATGAATTATCGAAAAAATTCAAATCGTCGACTCTTTGGAGCACATATTCAATGTTAAGAATGACCTTACAAACGAGACACGACGTCGATATTAAAAAATATGTAAATTTAACGGCTTTACTGAAGAAATTGTCCACTGGATACAAGGCAAAAAAATCTAAAGTCTTGACGACACAAGAAATCGAAACATTTTTAAATAACGCTCCAAATAAACAATACTTGGCAACAAAGGTAACCTACTACTTATGTACTCAACTCAAACTAAATAAATAGATACCTACCTACATACCTAAATTATGTACCTAGGTTATTACGATTAATAACACACTTATTTTTTTGTTCAACAGGTTGCTTTAATTTATGGAATCAGCGGTGCATGCAGAGGAATAGAGCTTGCTAATATAACGCTAGAAGACGTAGAAACGGATACAAACCTACAAGCTGTGAGTCTGCCGAACACGAAAACAAACAAAGAGCGTAAATTTGTCATCAGTGGAGAATACCTTAATATAGTTAAAGCCTATCAGGAGTTACGTCCCACTAATGTTTCAACGAGAAGATTTTTTCTAAATTATCAAAATGGTAAATGCACAAGGCAAGTCATAGGCAAAAATAAATTTGGTAACATGCCTAAAGATATTGCCACTTATCTAAATTTACCAAATCCGGAACTCTACACGGGCCATTGTTTCCGCAGAACATCCGCGACTCTGTTGGCGGACTCGGGTGCGAATATAACGACATTAAAACGGCACGGTGGATGGAGGTCCGATCAAGTGGCTGAAGGTTATATAGAGGACTCTATACAAAACAAGTATCACGTCACGCAGCGGATTACGGAAGGAATCAATATTCTACCAAACATTACAGAACCCCAAGCATCTACATCGCGGGATTGGATGAATATGTCAACTCAGCTGAAGCCGCACTCAGATCTTAATAATGCACGAAACTCAAGCATGAGTCGAGTCTCTCCAACTTTTACTCCACAACAATCAACTCAAAATATTACACACACATCCCAATCACAGAGAACCGAAATAAAATTGCCCGGGAAAAACATATCACTAAACATTCAAAATTGCTCTAACTGCACATTTAATTTTTAATAAAATTTCTGAAAATTGTCTAATTTTGAATTGTTTTATTTTCTCGCAATCGAAGTGAAAAGTAGAGTGTTTTACTCGGGCCAAAACCACCCATTATAACTCGGTCTTCTCATCCTCCCTCGCTACGCTCGGGAGTATAACAACCTCGTATATAATGGGATGGTTTAGTCCCTTGTAAAACAATCTACTATTGTGATAACGACTATGTAAGGTATCTGCTACGAAGTAATCTCACTAATATTATAAACGTGAAAGTTTAGATGGATGGATGGATGGATGGATAGATAGATGGATGGATGTTTGTTCCTTTATCACGCCAGAACGGCTGAACGGATCTGAATGAAATTTGGCACAGAGATAGATTATAGCTTGGAATAGGACATAGGCTACTTTTTATCCCGAAATTCCTACGGGAACGGGAACTATGCGGGTGAAACCGCGAGGCGCTGCTAGTATTATATAGTCTGCATTACCAAATCTGTGCGCAACCTTCGATAAAAGTAAAAAAAGGGAGTTTAAGCATTTTTACCATCTCGAAAGTGTATGGCTCAAGTCAGGTCCAACTATGTTCCCTTACCTCAGTCATAGTCGGACCGGCGGCACGGGCGGTGGCGTTTGTGTTTCGCGTGCTTGCTACGACGTATAATTTTGTGTGATTTCGACTAAAACACCGCGACAATGCCCTCGCGTTCGTTCACCAGGTGTACAAATAGCTCCAAAACCAAAAACAAAGCCCAAGGCATCACATATTTTCCCGCGTACCCAACTTTAAATTTTCTGATGTACCTATATTTATTTCATCTGTGATACGGTACAGTTTTGAGTGAGCGGCTGGTAGAACGTACCGTATCTTCCTTTTTTTACTTTTATCGAAGGCCGCAACACAGGTCAGTACCTGGCTACAAAGTATCTACAGTACGATACGATTAACAGTAAAACGACAGGTATTGCACATCTCTTGGAACTCCAGCCCAGTGTGAAAACCTTATTACACTTATATTCTGGAGTGTGCTTCGCAAACAATAAACGACCGGCTATTCCATGGAGTCAAGAACGTAGTAATTATAAAGGACGAAGAACAACAGGCTTCTTGAGTTTTTTCTGGAGTTTATATTTCCGGAACAGAGAGTAAGTATCACATTTGGGAGCAGACCAACATCATAGGGTTTGTAATTATCTCGGCAAACGTAGTGTAGGTGTAAATATGTAGTGTAAATATAATGTGATTATACAGGGTTATAGGTATCTATTAAATAATCAATAACCTCTTAAAGGTGACTTGGGTATATCAAGACCAACAACTTTTGTTCTATGACTTTTTCTAATTCGATGATTTTTTTTCCATACAAAAAAATATATGTAAATTTCCAGTTCTTAGCTCAATGCTAACAATCGTATGTCTAATCTAAGTCTTAAACATTAACAGTGCGAAAGACGGCCTTTTCGCTGAAAGCGATTTCACTCAAGCGACCTTTCAGATTAAACACAAGGATAATCTGTGCGAAAGTATTTACAAAAGGGCATTGGTCTTACCCCTATCTCCTCAACAAACACCTAACAAGCCAAAGTGGGCTAAGACTGTTGCGGTCCCACATGCAAAGTTTACTTTTGCTTACTTAGGCCGATTCACTTTGGGCCGAATCGGGAACGAATTTTGATATACGGTATATTTTTAAAAGCTGACACAATCGTCTTTTGATTATTATACAATAATAGGGTAGGTATAAGCATGTGACTTCAAAAAACTGATTTATTATTTACTAGCAGCGCCTCGCGGTTTCACCCGCGTAGTTCCCGTTCCCGTGGGAATTCCGGGATAAAAAGTAGCCTATGTCCTATTCCAGACTATAATCTATCTCTGTGCCAAATTTCATTCAGATCCGTTCAGCCGTTCTGGCGTGATAAAAGAACAAACATCCATCCATCTATCTATCCATCCATCCATCCATCTAAACTTTCACGTTTATAATATTAGTGAGATTATTTGTATTCTCTATGGATATAGAAATATATTTGCATATGTATTTTTGTATTTATTGATGATTGTATTGTGAAATTTACTATTGCAAAGCAGTCATTAAAAGACTCAATTGAACTGACTAAATTTCTAAGCGTGACGTCACTGTTCACCTTATTGTCATGAAGGATATGTATTATGAAAGAAAGAAAGGAATAAAATTATTTATTTAACACAACATACAAACAAACGCATTTATCACATACCTATTTGTTTCGAATTTTATTGTGATTGAAGGAACAGAAGCGCTTATTTCAGTTGTCACAGAAAAAGGGCAGCTTTTTTTTACCCGAAACTCGAGTGCAAGCTTATTTTTCGTATTTTTCTTTAATTATTAAAAAAAATGTTGGTGATATATATTTTTGGTACTTAATGTAATAACATTATATTACCAAAAAATTAAAATAAAATAGAATAACTTAAAAAAAGGAATATACCCTACTGTCCACGTTGACACATGACGTCACATATCCAGACAGTTTATGAAAAACAAAACCACTACAGATAGTGGTTAAACAGTGTGGTTATGCGTTCACAGTGCAATTTACTGCCAGTCTCATATTGCATCGAATAAAAACAAAATAAACTCAAAGCAAATTAATACAAAAAATACCGAAATCGCAAAGTAGAAATGCGAAGGGACCGCGGCGATACCATCATCAGCCTATGTCAGTCCACTGCTGGACATAGGCCTCCCCTAATGAGCGCCATAGCGTGTCTTCAGCTTGACGCATCCAGCATCTGCCTGCAGTCTTTCGCAGGTCGTAATTCCACCTGGCTGGAGGGCGTCTTACACAACCTACGTTTTAACGTAGGTTATTGTGGTAGTTATTTTAACGCGCGTGGTATTTATACCACGCGCGTTAAAATAACTATTGCGTAAGGGCTCCAAAAGTCCTTTCGACTTTGTAAATATTCCAACCGGACCGTAAAGACATAAGGCGTCCGATTTCCCCTTCCTCATTATCATACATTAACATTAATTTATTTAAACTACCGTTCAAATTTTCAATTGAAGGAAAATCCCGAAATTTTCCCTCGAGATTTAACAAAGACCATTTGATATTTTGGAAAGGTTGCAATAGAAACTGCTACTTCGTGAATAAAGTTTATAAAAAGTGTTATGATTATTGTTTGGTAACATCTCACTGACTGTAAATTAAAACTTATGTACTTACATGTCCAACCCCCGCATGCGCCAATTTTGCGTAGTAAATAAAGCCATGTTTCGAATCAAAGTGTGTCAGCGTCGCGTCGCGTCGCGTCTCGATGTTAGCAGACCCTTAGTTTTATTAAATAAAGAGTATAAATAAGTAAAAACACACTTTTCAAAAGAGCTACGAATGTGGACACAAAATGCACAAGAACTTAACAAACGAGGCGATACTAAAAGCGCATACCACAAAATGTGAAAACCACTGAGTGTTCCGAAAACTCTCATCTCTATTTCAATGGATTAAAGTTTAGAATACTATTTCTACCAGAGATGTACCAATCCTCAGAATTGCGTGGTTCCATTTTTTAGCGTCGCCAGATATTTATTTACGTTGTGATGACACAGTGTAGGAATATACAGAAAGGCAAACTTATGGGCCACGTCACATACTAGATCGGAATCATTGGAACTTTGGAAGCATCAAGGGTCAAGTCGTGTTTTGTTTTGTTTTTCCGTGGAATCACATGCTATTATCCGGGATAAAAAAGTACCTGCACTCAACCGGCGATCTCTGGTGTCGGAGGCCAAGATCCACTTTGGGTCACTGCGCCACGCCAGTAAGTAAGTATGCACTACAACATGGGGTTCTCTTGTCCTCTTGCCTCTTTACTTGAATGTCTTTTATAGTACTCGTACATTACTGACAAGGTCAGTAATGGATGACATTTTCAGTATCTCAATAATATATTTTTAGTTTTTTTTCATAGAGTAGAATACAGTATTCTAGAATCAAGTTTAAATTAAAAATTTACAAAAATTATTGAACTTCACACTCTGATTGTTCTTTACAGTGTGATGTTGGACCCACTGCATTACATCAGTTCTAAATGGACACTGTCATGGTATGAATATCTGGGTACAGTTTCGAAGTGTATGACAATATTTGTATGCAGTCAGGCTTTGGAATGACCGACACCAATACTAGAGTAGATACCTAACTGTAAGGTCGTATCAAATGTAGAGCACGTAGAGCGGTTCAAACTGTTTTCGTAACGCTAAACAGGGAGAAAAAAACTGAGCCGACGTTTTGCAATGTACGCTACTATATGGCTTATTCCAGTGTTCACCCTTGACAAATCCCCCTCAAGAGGGCGCATTGCGCGCCATTTTGTAAAAAGGTTGGGCATGGGATTTCGCGTTCATAGGAGCGGGACAGAGCTTGCGTTTTTGGAACGGCGCACGTGCAAAAATGGCGTTTTTGCTTATTTACAAGAAAACTACACCACTTATGAAAAAACTATCTGAAGGAACCAAGTAATTAGTAATAACCTACGAATCAAAACATAAATCGTTTCAGTAGACCGCAGGGTTCCTAAGATTTCAACCAAATTATGTGCAAAGAAGTGCAATTTCATGATTTTTACGATTGTATTTTTTTCTATCGTGTTTTCACGTTGAAGGAACCAAAAAATAAATGTATAATTTTATGTTATTCGAGTTTTTATCCACGGGAATCCCGTGAGTACTGAGATCTAGTCCTAGTTTGACAAGCAAACACGCTAGGTTCGCCTCTGAAGGGGGAAAACTGGAATTTATTTTTTATAAGTCCAGAATTTCCCTTCACCGTTTATTCTTGTTCCAGGTTTCCCCCTTGAGGAAATTGGTTTAAGGGGGAAATCTGGAATTTTAATTTTAAAAAGTCCAGTATTCGCCCTCAACGGAATAACCGTTGAGGGCGTGTACTGGCTTGTTCCAGTTTTCCCCCTTGAGAAAATATATTCAAGGGGGAAAACTGGAATTTCGATGTAGGATACGTCGGATTATATAGCGTACAATAAGTGGGTCTCTTATCCCTCTGCTTTCATACAAATTCTTACGTCCACGTCTCGAAATGCGTCGAATACGCTGCGTGGCGTAATCTCAGTCCGTTACAATTACAATAGGTAGTGTAGACAATAGGGCTTTTACGAGCGGTATTTTCCTGGCCTTTCTATAGCATAAGTTTAATAATGTACTGAATGTTTTGGGTCATATAATAAAGCATTATCTATCTATCTTTTTATCTATTTTATTGTTTGTAGAAGAAAATGCATTTAATTTCATCTTTCCTCATCTCAAACCATTCACTGTACGCCGCCGGGACACGCTGGAACACGTAACTAGTGATGGGTAAAAAGTGTTCGTATATATCCCAATCACGGCCCGGAAGAGGCAAGTGCGTTATGGGAAATAAAATGGATCAGCTGAGCTACCTGTAGATTGTTTGCAACAGCCTGCAGTTAGCTCAACTCTATGAATTGTTAGTAGATTACATATCGGTTATAATTCTCTGATTGTAATGTTTTAAAATAGTTAACTCTAGGTATTTGATTGTTTTCGCATGAAGGGAGAATAGAAAAAAGCGCCTAATAGGTACAAAAAATTCAAAAGATTAAATATAACTAAATTTTCACATTGTTGTATTGAGTGTAATAAAAAGTAAAAAAGCAACGAACCGCGGCGACTTTGCCACTGCACTGGTGCGTAACACTTTGTTTCAATAACATGTTGACCATTAAATTAGTTACTTCCTTCGAAAGGTTTAAAATATAAATCTCTCAACCAAATGCTTAAAAAGGGGCCAACACACAAAACCACGTAAATACTTTAAGCTAAAACGGACATCCGAACGGGTACTTTTAATGTCACATCCTGTCTGCAACATATTACGTGATATTACGATCTTTAATCTAACCGGATATAAGAACCAGTTTGCTTTGCAACTTTTGCGATCTGGCTCCGTAAACATTGACATTGGTTTGTGAATTTGAGATTTCCGAAGATCAACAATGTTTAGGTGCACGGGAAATAACGTGTGTTGCCAGTGGTATTACCAATTTCTACTATTAAATAAATAAATAATGCTGAACAATTCACACAGCATTCTCTAGCCCCAAGCTAAGCAGAGCTTGTGTTACGGGTACTAGATAACTGATATACATAATACAATACATTACATAGATTGATATTTTTTATTATACCTACATAGAAACGACCAGAACACCCGGAATAAATACCTGCAGATAGTACAAATTTTAGTCCCAAGGCGGGAATCGAACCCGCAACCTCTTGCGTCGCAGGCGGACCTTCGCCCACCGCGCCACAGAGGTCGTCGAACAAGAATTCTTAAGGTTTTTTGCTATTGCACTTAGGGTATCTCTAACAAATGAAATAAGTTCCCATAAGTTTTCGATTTCGGCGAGGTTCGAACCATGAAGGGTGGGGCGCGGTAAGCACTATAACAAAAAACCTTAGAATTTAGCAAAGGCAACACCTCTCGTCAAACGAACTAAGTGTAACTTTAGTCTTTGAACAGGTTTGGTTAAACTATAATGTTACCCCTGTAGGTGGAGCCACCGGCGCTATAGTCCGTAACGGGTCCCAAAGAATTTCTTGTCCGTTTTAGCAACTAGATAATCCTGTTTAAGGTACGACGGATATCAGGGTATTGATTGTGCAAGATGCTGATGCGCTGTGCCAGATACTCACCAGCTCTCGGGTCACGCGTCGCTTCGACCAGACGATCAGATATTTTTTTTAAAACCTGGATTGCCTCGGTACCCCACGGACCTAGGGTCTCGACTCCAAGGGGAGCAGATGCGTTGGCTCTGTCGAGACCTGCATAGTTATTATTTACACCACCCATAGTCTTTTTACCTTACCTCCACTTACCTTTGTATAAATCACTAGCGGTCCGCTCCGGCTTTGCACGTGTATATTCTATAGCCTATGTTAATCAAGGATAATGTAGGATTCTAATGGTGTAAGAATTTTCAAATCGGTCCAGTGTTTCGGAGTCTATTCAATTCAAACAAACAAACATATCTTTCCTCTTTATAATATTAGTCTATATAACATTCCTTTGAGCTATGTCGACAACCTTGGTTCTCTGTCGGATGTACTCGTTGCGAATCCTATCCTTCAGAGAAACTCCGAGCATAGCTCTCTCCATAGCTCGCTGGGCGACTTTAAACTGGTGGACAAGCCCTACCGTGAGTGTCCACGTCTCAGCTCCGTAAGTCATGACGGGTAGGACGCACTGATTGAAAACTTTCGTTTTCAAGCATTGTGGTATGGATGACGAGAAGACTCGACGTAGTTTCCCAAACGCTGCCCAACCTAGCTGGATCCTCCTCCTGGCCTCCTTCTCGAAATTGTTTTTACCAAACTGCAGAATCTGCCCTAGGTAAGTGGTTAGCAAGCTGAAGTGGCAGTGGGCTGGCCATATCGCGAGAAGAACCGACAACCGCTGGGGTAAACGTGTTCTTGAGTGGAGACCGCGACTCGGCAAACGTAGTGTAGGACGCCCTCTGACCAGGTGGGATGACGATTTGCGAAAGACTGCTGGCAGATGCTGGATGCGGCAAGCTGAAGACAGGGCGCTATGGCGCTCATTAGGGGAGGCCTATGTCCAGCAGTGGACTGATATAGGCTGATGATGATGATGATGATATAACATTCAGGTAAAACATTTTAATTCAGACAGTCGTTAACGGATATTATTTAGATCTGAAGTTTCCTTGTTAAGTTTTACTTTAGAACAAACGAAAACATCACCTTAAACTCATAAAAGTTACCAAAAATAAGAATAATGATACAACTTTACTCGTTTTCATTTCGCAGAAATAATTGGTGAGAGGACAATTGGACAAGAAAATAAAAAGTTTTGAGTAAGCACCTGACCTGACAAAAAGTTGCTTTAACGAAAAAAGATCTTGGCTCGTTGAGAAAATCGTTATCATTACAACTCTGCACACTTATGCCCACCGCTGAATGTGCCTTCCACAGCGGTTTCGTAAATTTTCCAAATCTGTCCTCTTGTCCTCTTTTGTTTTTCGTTTCGTCGAGTCTTTTGAAAAAGTGGTAATGAAAGACCATTACCACTTTTTCAAAAGACTCGACCTAGAGACCCTACTATTCAGAATTTTTTCTGTATTTTTTTTATATGTACGATTTCTATGTATGATAAAAAATATCTATCTAATATTGTGTATACTCGTATCAGTCATCTAGTACCCATAACGGAAGCTCTGTTTAGCTTGGGGCTAGATAATGCTTTGTGAATTGTCAAGCATTATTTATTAATTTAATTAATTTTAAGATTTTGGTAAAACTACTGTAAGAAGATAGGTAATTCACTACATTCCCTATACTTGTGCCTTAGGGAATTTTGTAAATTACCAATCATCTTGTTATATAAGGTTGTCTATTCATAATCTTACTTCTCCACCTACCATTCCGTTACCTGCAAAACTAATTCAAAGGGTGTGACTGCGTCTGAAAGTCCAATATGTCTAGCTGACTAGTTGACACGGGCCAAATTGAATATTATTCGCAAATTGAATCTGCCTTCAAGTGGCACCTGTCAACAGATTTCCTTTAGGAACTACTGGTTCTCGATTAGAATAGAATAGAAAAACATTTAAATACCTACTCACAAAATACTAGATGACCAAAAATAATGACGACTGTCTAATTGTTCAAAGTCAGAAATGGATTGGAAGTTTTTGACATTCAATTTTAATTGAATCAAAGATCAAATATTAGTTACAATAATAATTATTTCTTACAGACTTTTTTAAGTTGTATTACTTTTGAACAATGTTTACTGATACTAAAAGAGAACCTTTTTACTAAAACCTAACATAACTGTGACACAGGAAGCTGCGGGTTCGATTCCCGTCTTGACACAAATGCTTTGATTCTGCAAGTGTTTGTTCCGGATGTTCTGGGTATTTTTTGTGTATACTAAAAATATATATATATACAATGAATTGTATAAAGTATATCAGTCAAGCTCGGCTAAACTTGGGGCTAGATGATGCTGTGTTAATTTTCCAGCATTCTTATTATTTTTGGTGTAGATTTTCATCTTCTCGGTTTTATAAATACCAGTTCACATGCACGGGCCTAAGCTAATTATATGCACACTAGTGGTTCCTGTAGAAATATTATTATTATAATAACACAAGCTGCTGCTTCGCACGCGTTGTTTAAGGTTATTTCTTTCCCATGGAAACTTATTTATGGGATAAAAAGTAGCCTATGTTACTCTCCATCCTTTCAACTAATTCCATGCCAAAAAATCAAGCCGATTGGTTGCTTAGTTAGGGCGTGAAGGAAGGACAAACAAACAAACAAATAAACAAACACACTTTCGCATTTATAATATTAGTATAGAACTAGTATAGAGATAGATTCTCGTCATCAAAAAGTATTTGTGATTAAACCGCTTAACCGTTATGTTTGCCACAAATTGGAATAGGCCTGAGTTATCGACATCTAGCAGGGGGTTGAGCAAATAGCTTTTGAACGAAAACCATTAGTTATGCTGCCACTTCAAGCGATGACACGACCCGTTATAACGCCATTTTTATTAACAATTCTATAGCATCTCTATTAGATCTTCTGTGTTGTATCAAGAATCTATCCCTAGGTCTTATTTCCTAGTCTCATAGAGCTTATAATAAAAAAAAAATTGCAACTCTGTGTTGATTTACAGCGAATATTTTTTGTTTTCTTGTTGAAGGAATATAAAATAGTCACGGTAAAATAATCTACGAAATAACATTAAATAATTATATTTTTATTTCCTACTAGCAGCGCCTTGCGGTTTCACCCGCGTAGTTTCCGTTCCCGCGGGAATTCCGTTCTGGCGTGATAAAGGAACAAACATCCATCCATCTATCCATCCATCCATCCATCCATCTAAACTTTCACGTTTATAATATTAGTGAGATTTACTTTTATACATACTAAATTATTTTTTTAGTTTATTTAGGAGCCTATTCTTTCCCAATTCTGGGCTAAAACCAAGACAATTACAGAGTTCAATCATAAATTTAATTTCAACTTATTTAAATGATCTATTGAGTGAATTGGACACAAAGTTAAAGGTCGCTGCCCTCTCTAGAAAGTTTCAACCAATTTATTCAAAACTTTGTCTTGGCACCGATAAAAAATAATTACTCCTAGGTCACCAATAAGACCGACAGATCTGACCCAGACGCTCTCCAAGGATGACGCTACGTCCATAGAGCATTAAACTAAATGAAACGAAATTAGACTCTAAAGTTGTCTGAATAAGGCTTGTTGTAAATTTGCGTGAATTCATTTAAATTTGTTTGAAATTATAAAGTTGCAACTAAAGAGGTTCAGCGAAATTTACACCGTTTCGTCGTGTTCGTCGTACTCTCAACAAAGACAATGCTAAAGGATGAGATTTTTAACCTTGTGATTTCAAATGTTTTCTCAGGGTAACACAATTAATTCCTATCTTCAATGGAGACCGCAAATTGATGCTTTCGCAGGCAGATTTAGCTGAGCAGCCTATGCGGTTCGAACTATTAGATATATTACCGATGAAGATACAGGTAAGTTAGTTTATTTCAGATACTTCCATAGTATCATGTCGTATGGTATTTTGCTTTGGGGACGGGCAGCCGACATCCAGACTATCCTTGTTCTCCAAAAAAAGGACTGTACGCGCAATTTACAAAATAAAGCTACGCGACTCTTTGAGAGGAAATATTTTCACAGTAATATCGCAATACATCTATGAAAATCTTATATAAACGCACAAAAATAGAGATCGTTTTTTGAAAAACTGTTATGTTCACAACATAAATACAAGGAATACAAGAAAGAACAAACTAAGTACATATTCCATTATGTGGATTAAGGGCAATTGACTGAATTGATTGAATTTGACGACCTCTGTGGCGCGGTGGGCGAAGGTCCGCCTGCGACGCAGGAGGTTGCGGGTTCGATTCCCGCCTTGAGACAAATATTTGTACGATCTGCAGGTATTCGTTCCAGGTGTTCTAGTCAATTTCTATGAATAATAAAAAAATATTCTATCTATGTAATGTATTGTATTATGTATATCAGTTATCTAGTACCCATAACACAAGCTCTGCTTAGCTTGGGGCTAGATAATGCTGTGTGAATTGTCCAGTATTATTTATTTATTTATTTAATTGCGTACGCTTCTATAATAAGCTTCCATTCGAAGCAACTGAGCTCCCTATTCGTAAATTTAAACAGGACATGAAACGAAATATTACCAAGAAAGCCTACATCAATGATGTTAATGCTTGGCCAGTTGTCGCCCAGTTCTACACCGATAAAGTGCTTAGTTTTATATTAATACTAGCAGCGCCTTGCGGTTTCACCCGCGTAGTTCCCGTTCCCGTGGGAATTCCGGGATAAAAAGTAGCCTATGTCCTATTCCAGACTATAATCTATCTCTGTGCCAAATTTCATTCAGATCCGTTCAGCCGTTCTGGCGTGATAAAGGAACAAACATCCATCCATCCATCTAAACTTTCACGTTTATAATATTAGTGAGATTGACATGTATCTAACACAGATTATATTACTATTTGATTATCAGTCGAACTACCAAAAATCAAATGCTTTTATGGAATAACCATAGGGGATTTTTCCTAACTACTATTGCTAACTTGCGCTCGCAAAAGTCAATTTCGACTTTCTTCCATACCGACCACATAATATAGACTAACGTAACCTGGTTTACTGGTAAGTAATTCAATCTGAAACTGTTTTTATATTCATACAGGAAGCCACTTGGGAGCCGCCACGGCAGTTCTCTAAGGCAAAACAATGTTGGATAGTGTTGATGGAAAACTGAGGAAGATAAAATAAAAATACCTCGTTGTTCTTTAGAAATTGTATTATACCCGGTTCTACTTTCTAAGATGTTTTTTTTGTAAATAAAGGTTACACTACTGACATTGATTAAGTTTTTATTTTCTTTGTGAAGTCATGGAATTATGGGACGAACTAGAATTTCCGTGTTCAGACTACTTTGAGCCAATGCGAGTGGGACGAACCCGGAACAACTCGGAGTTATGTGTCAATAGCAATTACTTAACAGTAGGTAAGTAAATTATAGTATTTATTAACAAAGAAAATTACAATGAAATAATAGATACAAATTAAAACTAGTATTTAAGATTAAACAATTGAGCTAACTGCAGACATTTTAAGTGCAAGATTTTCGTTGTACATAATGTAAGGTATTCTCAGGAAAAAAAACATAAAATCTAATTATAATATTTTCCTTCAGAAATAAACATAATAATTTACCTTAACTTTTACAGCCCTTTTACTTCTCGCCCTAACAATAAAATTCCTGAAGATAAGCAATTTTTCAAACCACATGCTCGACAATGCCGAATTATAGGTCATGTAAACCCTACCGAAAGCAAGACATTAAATCCCTTGGTATTAGCCGGGTTATAATGTTGTACTGAATTTCATTATAACCCGCTGGTTAATAATATGATTTCACTTTTCATAATTCTTATTACTATATGCATAAAGTTTAATTTTGCTAAACACAATTTGTCCTAGGCCATGGCCTACTTGATTTGACAAAATAAATGAAGTTTGCCTCCGTGTGAACCCCGGTCCGGAGGAGCGCGGTGTTCGAAATTCGAATTTCGAATCTAGGACCACGGCTTGTGCTTTCGAATTTGGAACGTCGCGCGCCTTCATTTGTTCACGCGTGACGAACAAATCGAGTTCTTGTAGGTGCCTATAGAAGATTTAATTTCAAAAATAATATTGAAAATGTCGAGTGATGAAAGTGTTTTGACTCCTGAGTTTATCAAATTAGATGCCATAGGCATTGTCAACAATCTGCTGCCAGAGAAGTCAAAGGAAAACATTATTTATCTACTGAGCCTGTTTTTTTGTCTCGCATAAGGTGTGAAAAGTAGAGTATACACCTCGGGGATAAGACTGTTTTAGTCTTGGGCGGTTGAACCCCTCACTGCACTCAGGACTCAGTCTTAATTCCCTCGCTTCGCTCAGGAATTAACTTATAACTCCCTCGCTACGCTCAGGAGTTAAATTATGAGTCCTTCGTTACGTTCGGGATTCAATTCGCTCCCGTGACATAAAACAGTGCTTTATCCCCTTAGTGTATAATCTACTATTAATTTACCTGACTGAGTGAACACTTTGTGTTCAGTTTTTTTATCGTTTCTTAACAAACTTTGGTGAATATTAATGTAATTAGCTTAAGAAATACAATGGGCTACATTTTTATTTAAACTAGCTGTGTCCGCGATTTCGTCCGCCTGAAATAGTGACTTTGGACAGCATTTTTTGGATATATTTTATACTAGCAGCGCCTCGCGGTTTCAACCGCGTAGTTCCCGTTCCCGTAGGAATTTCGGGATAAAAAGTAGCCTATGTCCTATTCCAGACTATAATCTATCTCTGTGCCAAATTTCATCCAGATCCGTTCAGCCGTTCTGGCGTGATAAAGGAACAAACATCCATCCATCCATCTATCTATCTATCCATCCATCCATCCATCTAAACTTTCACGTTTATAATATTAGTGAGATTATTATTATCTATATAACGGAGTAGGTTCATTATTTGTTAACTGAGGGGCGTATCTAGGTAATGCCAGATGGAAATACAGCTCTGAAACACAGACACAGGCTAGGGCTTCTATCTACACGAATCGCGAGACCGCTTTTACATGGATTCTATGACCTTCTTGTACCAATCTGCTACGGAAACTCTACTAGGCACTTATCTGAATCTTTTCCATTTCATCTCTCTGTCATCCTGTAGAATTGATCGAACGTCCAAACAATATACGCTTGAGATTTGCATAGAGTAGAATAGGCGCATTGCAAATGATAAATAAGGATTTAACTCCGAAATATATATTACTAGCAGCGCCTCGCGGTTTCACCCGCGTAGTTCCCGTTCCCGTGGGAATTCCGGGATAAAAAGTAGCCTATGTCCTATTCCAGACTATAATCTATCTCTGTGCCAAATTTCATTCAGATCCGTTTTGCCCTTCTGGCGTGATAAAGGAACAAACATCCATCCATCCATCTATCTATCCATCCATCCATCTAAACTTTCACGTTTATAATATTAGTGAGATTATGTTTCGCAGATTAATTCTTGGCTATTTATTTGGTTTAAAATATGTAGTTAGCGCCATCGCCTCAGATGCTCTCCAGTAGGTTGTTTGTCTGCTGATAACAATGTTTTCAATTATTTTGTTGGCTTTGGGGTATGGACTCAAAAGCAGTTTTGAAATCTCTGACATACAATATTTCATGTAGCATATTTTGGAGTCTAAAAACCAAAACCGTGTTCAGATGGATGCGGCAAGCTGAAGACAGGGCGCTATTATTGCGCTCGTTTGGGGACACCTATGTCTAGCAGTGGACTAATACAGGCTGATGATGATGACTGATTTTTTACAACATTGCAACACTGTTTATAACATAAAAAGAATGAATGAAAATGGATGCGGCAAGCTGAAGACAGGGCGCTATTATTGCGCTCGTTAGGGGAGACCTATGTGTAGCAGTGGACTGATATAGGATGATGATGATGACTTTTTTTACAATCTTTCAACACTGTTTGTAACAAAAACGAATGGATGAAATCGGACAACTCGTTGATGAATTACCCATTTTGTCTTTCATCCGCTCTCCCAAGGGAACCGTACCTAAATCCGGGATAAAAGTATCCCATGTCCTTCCACGTAGTATGAATTCAAATCATGTCAAGTTACATTTGTATCCATCCAGTAGTTTCGGCGTGATGCGCAGACAAGAAACTGACAAACAGATGGACAGACAGACAGATTTGAAAGAAGATAATTACAGTTTTGGCTTCAGTATCGATTTATGAATGCCCGCCAAAGAAGCAGATCGTACAAACGTTTTTACCTTCGATACCCTAGGCGGGAATCGAACCCGCAACCTCCTGCGCTGCGCCACATCTGCCGAGTAAATTTTTGATGAAACCTAATCGACCATAAATACTTAATAATTCAGTGTTTCACACATTAATGTTTATGTGTAATTGTTTACGGTCATTTAAAAAAACAGCTAAGAAAGATTATGACTAATTACATAAATTGTGGCCATTAAAACTAGCCCTTTGTAACTTAAACGGTGCATCGTGTCAGGTCAACTAATCCTCGTTTCATTTACTAGATTCTGCCGGTGACTTCGTACGCGTTTTTTCCTTGATTCCTGGATAAAAATAAGCTTATTAAGCCACGGAAGTGGCCCTGCCAATTCTAGTCAGACCCCACCGGGAACCTTTTTCTTGAACCATGTCGATCGAGGCGCTTTTCAGTTTTCGATATCTATGTTACAAAATACAAAAATAAATTATTTGAAGATATCAAAAAACATAGAATTATTGTTCAATGGACAGATACAACGTTTTACGGATATTATCTTAAGGGGACTGAGGTTAATTCCTATTAACTCAGTCCCCAGATAAAACTTATGGACAGATCTGTCACAACTCTCGGGTCTCGGGTGTTCTGGGTGTCTGATACAACGCTTTACGGAAATTATGAGATAATTTCCGTAAAACGTTGTATCTGTCCATACACTCACTATGCTCCTGCGTAATGAGACAGTAGCATTTATCATTTATGTAGGGAATATCACGTGTAGTGTGATATTGATATAATACCTATCCTACGTCTACGGCAGCGCTCAAGCAGCGTTGGAGATAATTATATCCTGTGACAAAGGTCACAGGTAGCGGCGCGCTATAGTCCGTAAGAGGTCCCAAAGATTTTCGGTGGAACCGACTAAGGGTTTCATGGCTTAGTTGGTTAGAGCACACCCGTACTTAGGGTGGGACGCGGGTTCGAGTCCCGCCGAAACCGAAAATTTTTGGGAACTTATTTCATTTCTTAGAATAACAGTTGTACGTCATTCTTTAGTGTAAATGTCAAAATCTCACTCAACTTAGTTCATTTTATCACCACGCTCGTCACGGAGGCGCTGCAAGCACTATCGAGTTTTACAGAATACAAAACTTTAAACTCACTACGAATTCAGCTGGATCCGGTCAGCTACGGCCACTTCCCATGAAAGGTCAGTTCTTTGTGTGGCTCTTTGTTCCTATGAGCGACCAGTTCTCTGAACGGCCACTTTCTCAGAAAATAGCTATTTCTTTATCTGAGTGTTTTTCAGAGTTTCAAATCGACTATTCGCAATTAACAGCTCACACAGTAGAAGTACATAGGAAGTGACAGCTGTCAAATTGACACTTACTGTCAGATGGGACTCCAATTGTCGCACACGCAAGATAATCAAGGAAAACCGACTGTTTCAGCTTAGTGAGGTTCGAAATGACTTTATAGAATGAGCCTGAAGGATAGATTCATTGCGATTTAATAGATGATTTCCGACCGTGTTTCAACAAAGCTTCAACAAAACCGGAAAATAGTGCAAATATTTGTAACGTCCATGAGTTTACCTTTATTTATGTTTACCTGGACACTGCGTCAGTATCTTGCGCTCAGGTGCTAAAAACATGCAAAGATTATTTAGGATAGATAGACCATATTTATTAGTAAGACAACCTTAATGGCGTAGTTTGAGGTTTAATGAAAAATTCAGACAAGGTTTTTTTTTATAGTGCTTACCGCACTTTGGGTATCTTTAAGAAATGAAATAAGTTCCCAAAAAATTTCTATTTCGGCGGGACTCGAACCCGAACCGTACTGAGGTTGGGGCTTGGTATCGACTCCCGCCGAAATCGAAAATTTTTAGGAACTGATTTCATTTCTTGAATTCAGACATATTTTGCATTTTCTGACGTTTCTTGTCATTTTCTGTCATGTTGAATTTATTATGTTGTTTTTGAACTAAAACTAATATTTTCCGACTGCTTTGTGCAGATGCTATCTCAATAATACTTACTTACTTACTTACTCCTATGGCTCAGCGACCCAAAGTGGATCTTGGCCTCCAACATAAGACTTCTCCAGGCATCTCGGTTCTGAGCTGTCTCTCGCCAGCTGTGGGCGTCGAGTTCGCGGAGATCGGCTTCGACTTCGTCGATCCAGCGATACCTAGGGCGGCCGACTGGTCTACGCCCCGAAGGTTTTCCTTCATACGCCTTCTTGACAGCCCGATCCTCTTCCATCCTCTCAACGTGTCCTAATCTTAACGTGTCCTAATCGTGTCCTAACGTATCTCAATAATACAATTTGAGATTTCTTTATCATATAAAGTAAAACACCCATTTGGTAGGTGCCCACAACACAAGCCTGGGACGGGTGTTTACAATAACGCAAAGCCATATTGAGGAAACAGACATGTAGGCAAATTAACCTGTAGCGAGTATCTTTGACCTCAGAGCTCGTTGACCATTCCTTCAAGTATGGTAAGTACTATAACTAAACCTACTCAGTAAGTTACTCATGGCAGTTAGTATCTATTATGAGGATATTTTTATAGTACTCAGGTTACTTGTTAGTAGCTGTCTTGCTTCCGTAAGCTTGCTTTGTTTTGTGTTATCGCGGGAAAACGAGTGAGTTTTTATTTTTTGTTAAATTTAATTTTACAAGAAAAATCAGTTTACTGTTATTTTTCTCTTCAAAATATTAGTGCAATTTGGGAGTCGCTCACGAATTCGTAAACATTTTTTTATTTTATTTTACGAATTAGCCAGAGATTCACGGTAAAGCATTTTGGAAGAATAACCCAGATACCTACTTAAGAGCATTCATTGCCATAAATATAGTATTTCTAGTTATAAGAACAATGGTTCTTAATTTTTAATAAAAAAAACCATTTTGGTAATCTTCGGAAATATTAACTACTACTTTCTTCCCGCGGCTTCGCACGCGTTGTTGTAGGTTATTTATATCTCAAGGGAACTGATTTATGGGATAAATAGCCTATGTCTTAAACCAGGCCTAGAACTACCTGTATGCGAAATTTCAGCCCGATCCGTTCAGTAGTTTTGGCGTGAAGAGGTAACAAACATCCAATCATCTAAACAGTTTGGATTGCGAAATTTCGCATTTATAATATACTAGCAGCGCCTCGCGATTTCACCCGCGTAGTTCCCCTTCCCGTGGGAATTCCGGGATAAAAAGTAGCCTATGTCCTATTCCAGACTATAATCTATCTCTGTGCCAAATTTCATCCAGATCCGTTCTGCCGTTCTGGCGTGATTGAGTAACAAACATCCATCCATCTATCTATCCATCCATCCATCTAAACTTTCACGTTTATAATATTAGTGAGAAGAGTGATTATTGTTATTTACTACCATGAAAACAATCAGTTATTGTATTATATTTTTTAAGTGTATATTTCTTTTCGGGGCAAAGGCAACCGATTCAAATGGTTAAAAACCAGTAGCTAACATTAACACAAGACTACTATGCAAATTTTTGCAAAGTAGTCTTACAAAAAGTAACACCTCAGTAAAGTTTAAACGTCTTTCACGAGTCAATAAAATTCGGAATATTTACCGATAAATAGTAGGTATACATGAATTTGCAATCTATGAAATTATGTCTCTGAAAGCACTGTCAAAAATAAAAATTGATATATTTATTTCCGAATAAAAAGTCTTTGCTGCCATTTCTGGGCAAATTAGATATACTCGTACATAATGTAATTTATTTTCATATGATTTAATATTATCTACCTTATTTTCTTTTAGTCTCGTCTTAGTTTAATAAAGTATTTATTAACAAAGAAAATTACAATCAAATAAAAGAATTAAATTAAAACTACTATTTACAATTGAAACAATTGAGCTAACTGCAGACTGTTGCAAACAATCTACAAGTAGCTCAACTGATCCATATCAATACCAGTCGGAAGCGTGCCCAAGACGCTAGCTGCATTGCCCCGCTGTATAGCAATGCTGATGCGCTGCGCCAGATACTCACCAGCTCTCGGGTCACGCGTCGCTTCGACCAGACGCTCAGATAATTTTTTGATAACCCGGAGAGCCTCGGTACCCCACGGATGGTCTCGACTCCAAGGGGAGCAAATGCGTATGCTCTATCGAGACCTACATATTTGCGCCTCTTGAGATCTTCGACCAAATCTGCCGCCGCACCAGCCCTCACGGAAGTCCTAGGAAGATGGGAAGGTGCGAGTGTGTCGACGCATGTAGCGTCCCACACAATCGGCTTCCCTTCTACCTTATTATTTATTAACAACTAGCGATCATTTCGCTAAAAAGTATATCTCTACCTGGCAACATTGAATGGATAGGGTCATTGGATTTATTTCCTAGTAACAGACGATGAACGTCGCGTCGTTTGACAGACGCGTATAAAATGAGCATGCTAACAAATAAGTGTAAGTAATTATTAATGATCTAACAATTAACCCAAGAAAAAATTATAAAGGTAATCTTTTATTGTGAAAATAATCATAGCAGTTTTTCCATAATTAGATCAATTATTATTGTATGCCTTTATTAATTAGTGTAGGTATTTAGTCGAGTTTTTCAGTTTGATTGAGTCAGTAGTTTTTTATTACCAGATGTGCTGTAACTTGTTATAAACTTTTTAAATCGAACCATTCTAAAATCATCTAAAGTTTTAGGGAAAGTCTTACGCCGGTGAGTGATATATTTTTTATTTCTCTTATCATAAAAATTCTCTTCTTTTTTTATTATTTCTTCTATAATTAGGGTTCCGTACCCAAAGGGTAAAAACGGGACCCTATTACTAAGACTTCGCTGTCCGTCTGTCCGTCTGTCACCAGGCTGTATCTCATGAACCGTGATAGTTAGACAGTTGAAATTTTAACAGATGATGTATTTCTGTTGCCGCTATAACAACAAATACTAAAAAACAGAATAAAATAAATATTTAAGGGGGCTCCCATACAACAAACGTGATTTTTTTGCCGTTTTTATAGATAATGGTACGAAACCCTTCGTGCGCGAGTCCGACTCGCACTTGGCCGGTTTTTTTTTTATGAACAGCTTTTATTTTGACGTTTCGATCGCATTCTAAACGTTATTTAATCTGGACCACTGAAGCTTGAACTCGTTTTAATTTAAATGCATTTTATAAAAACGGCATCAGATAACGCCAATATATAATAATAAGCCATTTTATCACTGTAAAATACCAATTTGATTGCTTATTTTTGTGTTGTAAGGTAGCGGTGCCGGATGTTTGTGATTTATGTCCATAGATCGGAGTACAGTTTATGTAAAAGTTGATTTCAGTTGAGTTACCTGTAAATTGTTTGCAACATGTTTCGATTGTAAATACCTACTAGTTCTAATTTGTTTCTAATATTTGATAGTAGATAATAAAACACAACAAAAAAGTAAGAATACTTTATTAACAAAGAAAATTGCAATCTCTTACAATGTATTATTTTACTACTTTTAATTTAATTCAAATAATATAATTAAATTAAAAGTAGTAAAAAAAGTATTTTTTTTATATGAATTAAATTAAAACTAGTAAAAAATAACTCACATAACAAATATAATGAATTGATCCATCGATGCATTCAAGTGTGTACGGGCCTTAATAAAACAAACTACCCATATAAAATCGATACCTAGAAGTAGAACCTATTAATTCTAGCTTGATTCAGGGTTAAGAAAACCTGATTGATTGTTCATCAATCAACAAATCATAATTTGTATGAAAAAGAACCTTATTTACCACAAGTTAAAATTCAGTTTGTGTGTTTTGGTTGGAAATACTTGGCAACTAAAAGCAAATATTGTACAACACGGCCCGGCCCTTGGTACCTTTACGCATGACATAGTTTTGAAGATCGTTAGTGATGTTTGTTAGTAACCCAAGTTGTTTTGTTTAGGTGAACCGGTCCACACACTGTAAATAAGACTGTTTAACCTATCATTATCATCAGCCTATACAGGGTTATTGGTAAATTAGTGACAATACGTGAACTGCAGGTCCTGCTCATCATCACAAACACGTTCGTAAAGGCGCCAAGACTACATTCTAAAAAAATATATAAGTCACCTCTGATACTAAATGAAAAAACATCTTTGTCTGGAACCCAACGAGTTACTTAAGACCGATCTTTCACTCTCATATCTTCTGTTAATTCAGGGCAGAGCTGTTTTTAAGTTGAGTTTCAAATAAAACCTCTCTAACGAATGATTATTGAATTGCGGGGGGTACCAAAATTAAGAATTAAGACCTGGCGTCTTCACAAACGTGTTTGTGATGATGGGCTGAACCTGCAGTTCACGTATTGTCACTAATTTACCAATAACCCTGTATACTAGTTCACTGCTGGACATTTCTTCTCATTCGCAGCGTTCTTGGCAGAACGGTCGTGGTCGTCATGACGAGTCTGGTTGTAAAGGCTGTGTCGCTTGCCTCGCCATCGCATCGCCATCTCTCGCTATTGGTTTGCGGGGATTGGGAGCGTTTGGGAAAATATGAGATTTTGAGATAAAAATCAACATTTTCCTTAATTCTCCCAAAATACAAATAAAACAATGTTGGTAAAATGATTTACAATTTGCAACAAATTACTTTTCCGCTAGTTTTATTGCTTGTAGAATGCAGAAGAAAAAAAAACAAAAAAAATCTCGCTCCAACCCGCGTCGAACCACAATAACGGAATATATATATTTTTTTTAATTTAAACTCGAGTTTCTGTTCAAGATAAGTTTATATTTCCCCCAGAAAGAAAAGATACAAATAATTTGATTGTGTTGAAAAAACTAAAAACCTACTACAAATTTCTTACAATTTTTAAGTTTTTTGTGACAAATACTAATTCCCCGGCATAGGCCCAGCCTTTGGCAAGTTATATGACCACACAAAACACAATAGCGAAATAATTTTTCAATTCGGTCCATAATTGCTGGAAAAACGACTAACATACATAAAAAATACAAACAGCCGAACATAAAACTCTTTTGTTTTTCATTTCATCGATTAAAAAGACCACAAACTACAAAACAAACAATAATTTTATCAAACAGAAGCTAATAAAATGATGACTACTAGCTATGTTCGCAATATAATGTCAGTTTTGGTAAGAACAAACTTATGTGTAGTATATTCTAAGGTTATGTTCGCGAGAACTCATAATAAAACACTGTTTTAACCGGATTGATCGCGTATATTTGTGTTTGGTTTATAACCTGACGTTTCGGAGGCTTTTCAGCTTCCATGGTCACAGGCAGACTGAGGTGACAATTGTCTTTACAAGTAATTTGAATTTTGCATATCTACCGTCAATTATACACCTTTAATTATAACGTTCCTTATGTACGCAGTAATCACAAACTTGTATGTGTATAAAACTCGTGTAAATATGTATCGTCAATGGTATAGGGATGTACCTACTTGTGCGTACATAAAATGGATACGTACGTAATCTGTTTGCTAAACAGTTTAGATATCACTACAGTTTAACCTTGATAGTTCTGCTCTTTGGAAAATTTACTTTGAGCTTCTTGAAAATTTACGTAGCTTTGGCTTCTGGCTGCGATTTTGCACGCGTTTTTACGGGGATGTCATTTGGATAGTTTTTTTATACTTACCTCTAGAAATTTCACAAAACAATATCTTAGCTACGAAATTAGCAGAACTTTGCGTTAAACCAGATGAACTGACTAATTTGCTGTTTCTTATACTATATATATATTTGCCTAAACCTTTCATTGACGACCTCTGTGGCGCGGTGGGCGTAGGCCTGCCTGCGACACAGGAGGTGGCGGGTTCGATTCCCGCCTCGGAACAAATGTGTGTACGACCTGCAGACATTTGTTCAGGGTGTTCTGTTCGTTTTCTATGTATGATAAAAAATATCTATCTATGTAATTTGTTAAAAAAATAATAATATTTACTTTAGTCTCGTTGTAAGATTTATTAGACTAAAAAATGAACGACCATGAGTGTGACCACGTATGCCATTGACCATGGGCATAAAGCTAGTTGATTATGATCTGTGTCAGTGTGTCCTCAACACTGACACAGATCATAAACAATCACGCATGACGATGTGATTGCATAAGTACAACCTGTACAACCGTAGTTTTTGGATTTTACATAAGATTTTGCACATATTTTTGACAGCATTCTTAATCTTTAAAAAGCTGAACATTTTTACTCAATTGAATGATTTGAACTGATAATAGCTTACTTAAGTACATTGAGTAATCATTTCGTTGTCAATCATGTTTTATGATATGATACAAGTGATCCTGAATTATTAAAATTTGAAAACGTATGATGACGCTCAGACAGCTCGCGAGCCACTCGTTTGAAGCTTGTGGTAAGCACTGTAAAACGTATCTTAACATAATGAGTTTAAGCCAATATTTGAATGCACACATTTTTGTGCTGCGTGGTATTGGCGTTGGATAAATGTGCTCAAAGCTTTACACTAATCACAAACTACAATAAAATTAATATACTGTGCTAGCTAATATTTAAAAGTTTATGAAGATTCGGATTGATTTTGATGTTTGTTGCTTCTTGATGAAATCCTGGACCTGGATATCGTTATAGGCTTGGCTAATTATTCCTAGAAAAACGCGTACGAAGCCACAGGCAAAAGCATAATAAAGATTAAATAATACTTATTTATTAAGTAATTATATACTCAACTTTAATAATCGAGACGTCGCAAAACCAAACAACTAAAGGAAACTGGTAGCAACGAGCAAGGTAAACAACATTAGATGCATTCACGCCTGTCTCACATTACCGCGCGGAATCGAATTTGCAGAGCCGCAACTCGAGGTTCGCAGCGCGTCCGCGACAGTTTCATATCTGTTCCGCATCTTGTGCATCGGACAACGTCATTGCGAAACTTTGCGACATCCGCACCTACGGTACCTCGCGGTAGTATGAGAGCGCTCTTAAACGTGTCACTTTATAGTATCATAAAGAGTTCACAGTATACTTGAATTTACTACCGCAGTGAGGATTGTAAGCAAACATTTAGCTTCAGGGTTTGCTTGCACTTCACGCATTGCATTTGCGAAAAGACTGTAAACTCCGATTCAAAAATTTGGATTATTTTACGTAAACGAAGGAGTTAAACCAACCCAAGGAATGTTAATGGAAAATATAATGACATTGGTATCACCGAAGCAAAGCTCAGAAGCTCGAAACAACATTTGGTTTTGAAAGTTTTCATTCATCATTTAATTGATCTCCCGTTTATTTTTTAATTCTAATTGTGAGATTAAGGTTCCCATATTCTAGGTGTGGGTATGTTTAACAAAAATAAAAACATGTTAATTAGATGTTACCTCAGGTTTTTGCTATAAGTTATGACGTGTAAGCCTGAATTGCGGCAATTTCTACGAAATATAATAATGTCAAATTATTTTTTTAATTATACCTCTCGCTCGAAAATATTCACTTTGTTGCTCAATAACAGTGAGCGAAATCAATCTTTGCTCTCAAGTGGAATAAAGAATACTCTTCGTTCAACATGTTGAATAAGTGTGATAAATTAATATGTAATGCACCAAAAAAAACTACTCGAAATGAATACTAAGGGTTTTTGAGTAACGTTATTATGAGGTCCATTTCAACTATTTAATTCCCTACACTTTTACAGATGGTTACCTATATCAAGACTAGCTTATGTCCGTAAAATATCCTGCTGTTTTTAGAATAGTCACAGAACAAGATGGAGACGATACCCTACCACCCTCTCCTGATTGTAACCCAAGAGGATATGAAGACCATTCGTCAATCGTTTGACGTAGATGACGTCCAGAGGATCAGAGACAGCCTTGCCACCATTGAAGAGTGGCTGAAGAAGCAGCCGCATTTGGTTGGTGCTGCACAATACTTTAGTAAGAATCATTTAAAATATTAATAATGCTAGACTATTTTCTTCTAAATTTCGATAATGCTGTGAAGTGCTAACAAATTGTTGGCAGAAAAATTAATTTAGGTTTAAACTTTTGAAACTATCATGGTTATTAACATAGAAATCATTTAGAACGGGATATTTACCATGATTAAATTTTTCTTGCCTTACATAAAAGGGGTCGCGACTCGTGGTCCCACTAATTTGACCCACTGGTGGGACAGTGTGTCGATTTAATGGGCTCGTGGTCCCACTGTTTGGTGGGACCATCAGTCAACGTAATGCAGTCGCTCGTGGTCCCACTGATTTGGTCATAAGGGCTATAACACAAATATTTTTTTGGATGACACCTGGAACAAATACTTATTTTATCCCGAGACGGGAATCGAATCCGCAGCCTTCTGCTTCGCAAGAATCGTAGAAATGGCCAATACTAAGGTTTTTTGTTATAGTGCTAACCCGCACTCTGGGTATCTCTAAGAAATGAATCCCGCCGAAACCGATAATTTTTGGGACTTATTTCATTTCTTAAATGGCCAATAATTGTGCAACAAAGTTGGAGAGTTTTTAGATGGTCTCCTCAATCAATTTTTGAGGAGACCATCTAAAAACTCTCCAACACTAAAAACTAATTTTTCACTTTATTTGGTAGTGTAGCATAAAACATTGAAGTCAAAAGAATTAAATACATGTTAAGTCTCTTATTGATACCTACATGACCGAACATAATGGGAAGTTTAAATCTCCACCATAACTTTTGAATACCTATTTGAACAGATTTGTATGCGTGGGCATCGTTAGAATCTTTACATCATCCCGAGTACATAACATCGCCTTAAACGTATTTTATTTCGCTTCCTTTCTATATATTTTTCTTTTTACAGGTCAAGCAGCCCTTGAAAGAGTGTTCATCATAGCCAAGGGTTCCGTGGAAGGCACCAAGAGTCGACTGGAGAAGTTGCTGACGTCACGAGGGATGATGCCTGAACTCTGTTTGAACCGCAGCACCGAGGAGTTTGAGAAGGTTCTTAGTTCGGTGTATGTATCTCGATTTTCTTAATACGTAAATATAGCGCTTGCTAGTTGGCCTGACGTGGTGTCCCCTAAAAAGTATCTTGTTGGCTTTTTTATAGTAAATGCTGGACTACTGGGTATTAGATAACTGGTAGACTTAATACAATACTTTGCATTAGAGGTGATACCATAATACCCAAGCTGGACATGCGGGTTGGTGATCGCACTTCGGTCGTGGATCTGTTCTTCAAGGTTTTCGTAGTTTTTTATTGTTATGAATCGCAATGCTACGTCCTTAGCCCTTTAGCCCTTAGATGACTTCGAGGTTCCTCAAGTCATGGTCAAAATGGAGACGAGACATGATAATACAAATTACTTTTGCACACACATTTTTACATCAGAGCTATGTAAGTAGTTAAGATGTTGTTGTTTTTTTTTTAAGAATGCGTTGCCGCTTTGCGATCGCATCAATATAATGTACCTCACGTAGGACGCAAAGTAAGCGACAAGGTCACCCAACGCACTTACATAATATTTATAAGAAGGTATACAGTCTTTTATAATTTGTAATGTATTTTTGTTGGTGTACAATAGTGTTTTTGACTATAATTTTTATGGTTTCAGCCACTACGTTCCTCTACCAAAGCTGCACCCAGTCGATAAGTCACGGATCCACATCACCCAGTACTTCAAAGAAGATCAGAATGACTTTAACCTACTCTCCTATTTCCGCTACTGTATGATGGTAAGATCTAAAACCAAAGTGACCGATATACCTCTCTGAAGCTTGTTATTAATGTGGCTTCAAAGCTTGTCTAAATTAAAACTTATCGAGTGAGTCTAAAATGGCAGATGGTAAGATGAAGTGGCAGTGGGCCGTCCATATCTTGCGAAGAAACGACTTCCGTTCGGGTAAACGTGTTCTTAAGTGGAGACCGCTAATCGGCAAATGTAGAGTAGGACAGGACACCCTCCGGCCAGGTGCGATGACAATCTGTGAATAATTGCAGGTAGATGCTAGATCCGACAAGCTGAAGATAGGGTGCTATGGCGCTTATTAGGGGAGGCCTTTGTCAAGTTGTGTACTAATATAGGCTGATGATGATGAAGGTGCGAAATATCAGCTGACAGGCTTTTTAGCTCGCAGAACCAAAAACCGTTGGCTTATTATCATATTATCTGCCGCGGGGGGTAAAGGTTTGTTGTTGGCGACCGCGATTTGAAATGAAAGTCACTGAGGACCGGTAGGTATTTGTGGTGTCGATGTCGGTCGTATAGGATGTCGTGCAGCAATGGATATTTGTGGGCTGCTATAATGATAATGATGATGATACAGACTTAATACCATGTAACAACTATCAAAACTATCAACTATCAGTGCACGTATCCCTGAACATCTCCACTATCGAGGAACCGTCCTTGTTCGGTTTCTCGATAGTCAAGATGTTCGAGTTTTTTGGTATGTTTTGTGTGATTTGTGAATTGCATAGTACAGCATTATTAATAAACATTTATTTCATTTTCAGCTTGGCGAATACAGGATAAACTTCGACTACAGTAACTCAGAGCGATATGTAGTTGACCTAAAGAACACTAATCTTTATTTACTGGGTAAAATTAACCCGGTTGTTCTGAAGAAAGCAGAAGTTATGTGCACGGTAGGTATCTTAGGGCTTAAATAAGGTATTACCTCATAAGCACCACTGTTCGGGGTTGTATTATCAACGTCCACTGTTGATAATACAACCCCGAACAAGAAGGAACCAAGTTTGGGAGGTAGACTGTCAATCGGAGTAGTGCTGTTATAAATACACAATAAACCTGCCGCCTTTCCTCTGGTAGGTTCCCGTACAATAGGGTATTTTACTCTATGTGTGTGAAAAAAAAATATTTAAACAGCTTAAGCAAAAAGCAGTCGGAAAATTTTCATTTTAGTTCATGTGTCGCCGAACACAACGTCAAAACTACTGAAAGGTTTTTTACTTTTATTTTTATTATGATTTCATTTTATTACTATATTTTGTGTGTTTCAATACCCCATTAATAATAATACCCATAAAATCAATACCCGACAGTGAATGACATTGAATGAAGTTTTATTTCTATCGTCTGCGTTCACTATGCAATTGTAAAAGTCTATCTACCCATAAAAACAAAGGTTTTATTCCTCCTCAGTTTTATACAGGATGGAAAGTTTAAAACATATGAAAGCAATGGGACCACGAGCAATAACTATTTCCCGTGGTCCCATCAATGGGACCACGGGAAAACACCCGATTTTATAGTTGTGTATGAATAAACATTATGAATTACGGCTAAAATTTTACACACAAAGATCTGGTTAAAGAAGGCTATTTTTTATTCAAAAATGCGTGCAAAGCCGCTGGCAGACACTAGTTTATAATATTAGTGTGTTGTGATTTTCAATTAAACAGTTTGTTATTATAACTTATTCCAGGAAGGAATTGGAACCAAAATAAAAGGCATCCATATACTCAACGCTCCATCGTTCGTGGACAAATTCGTGTTCTTGCTGAAACAAGCTCTTCGGGAGAAGGTGGCCAGTAGGGTCCATGTCCACAGCAGCTACGAGGACTTTCACAAGCATATCCCTAAAGAAATTCTGCCCAAGGACTATGGTGGTGATGAACAGTCTGTGGAAAAGTTGAGCGGTGAGTTCATTATCATCAATAATTTGATCATATTCATCAATTTCATCATTATCATCGATTTGATCATCATTATTAACTTGATCAACATCATGATTTATTCATTTTTCAATTTGATCATCATCATCCACCATCATAACCCAACTTCGACCACTGCTGGGATTATCTGTAACTTCTTGTGCAACTCCTTACCGTCCTGCGCTAGCTTTATCTAGGTTCACGAATAATGAAATATTTTTTACAAAAACTAAAAACTGACGTCAAGTTCCTAAAATACTTACTTTTTCAAATATACTTACTACATATTTGAACCTTGGGAATTCATTTTTATAGGATTACCTCAGGATCATTAACTATACAAAAAAACATTATTTTAGTCGATAAGTCCGAGTCAACAAAGCCCGAATTAGTACTGTTTGTGTCGCACATCAACCATGGCTAATTTTGGTTCCATTAAAAAAAAGTTACTACTTCGTTTTTAAGGTAACCTTATAAACGAAATTACTACTTCGTTTATAAGATACCCTTTTAAGAACGAAGTAGCCAGCTGTGTGCTAGAATTAACTGTGCTACGACAGGGCAGGGTAGGTACAAGACTTGCTTTCTGAGCCATTTAACAGAAATCAAGTTTCTGACTACATTTCTCTCATAACTTGCTCAATCTTTGTACAACTAGTTTAACTAAAGATGGGGAAATCCATGATTTCGTCCTATATTCACGGAATTTTAATTCCATGAACATGTTCGAAATGTCCATTTACATCTTAAAAGTGAAAATAAATTCGATAGGTTGTTAAAATAAAAAATCCCAACGACCCCATTGACTTGATAGTGGAGTGGTTGGAATTTTTTATTCCCAACCACCCCGTTGAAGGGGAGGTTAGTGGGTGAGGAACATATCAAAGTTATCCGTAAAATTAGCTACCTACATCTGTTTTATAAATTAAAACTTAACCATTCTGACATTTGAAAAATTCCAATCTGTAGTTTTTTTCATCAAAATATCATTCTAAGACTATACCACTGTCATATCAAAACAGTTGGTTAGGTTAGGCCATTTTTGGGAACTTATTAAATTTTTTTGCTTCATGTTTAGAGAAGGAATACTTACTGCACTTACCGAGCATGTGTAGTACATAATTTTATCTGTTAATAAAGTTTAACAAATGTTTTATCCGTTATTTCTAGAACAATGGAAGGAAGAGCTAAGAGGAGAAGAAGCTAGAAGACTGATCAGGGAAGCTGACAAGCTGGTGAGCGACGAGTCTAAACGGCCAGCTGGGAAGTTTAACGAGGAGTATTTAGGGATGCCTGGGTCATTCAGGCGGCTGACTGTGGATTAGGATAAACATATTTAAAGAAATATAATAATATACAGGGCGTCCCACGGACATGCCACATGGAGAGAAAGTACCTTGAATATTGTAGATGAAACATTTTACTGAAAGAAGACAGTATTTGAAATTAAAAAACAATTTAAACTGCATTCATAGATATTTAAATAATTACATGGTTGAACCGGGAATCTAACCCGTTACACGAGCAAAATAATCAACCTGTAGCTTTATCATATCGATCGAAAGGCTTCATCATAAGGATTATTTTTTGCTAACTAATCTGGTGTCAGAAATAAAAGGAAGACAGCGCAGCTGAAGTAACTTAGTATTACGCACCAGGGGTACAAACCAACCCAGGTCCAAAAAACGAAGTTTACTTAAGAATCCGGCGACAGCTGCTCGCAACTTCAATTCGTGAATTATTATGTTCCGTAATACCAAAAATGACTGAAAAGTTGTTGAATCTTCGACATTGTGTTGTTATTCTGGGACTAGACAATATAAGCTTTGTTCCAAAACAAACAAAACGTACGATATTGTTGTTTTTAATACAAAACAAATAGGACGAACACACATGTCCTTTTAGACGTAAAAATATGTTAAATTCGATTTTGCATATTTTTGCTTACATTTCATTATAGGTGTGTATTATTAAGAAAAAAACCAACCAGGGACCTAGGTATATACTATTCGAATACAAAAAACAACCTGATATGGTGGAAATATGCTCGAATTACAAATCATTTTGGTAGTACGTTTGTATGGGCAAATCATCATCCGCAGGCATCTTAAATGTATTAATTATGAAGTTTTAGATTTTAAGATACTCTACCACTGCTGGTCAATTCTGATGTTGTCATGAGTGTATCACTCATGTTATTTTTACCGTTTATTATCTCCATTCTGATAAATTTAAAATTAAAAGAAAAATCACAGTTGATAGGCAAAAATCACTCACAAATTCCTACATTTGATTTCACCAGCTGCTTTACACTATAATATTTATTTACCTAGCAAAGCTATTTTAGTAATTACCTTCTTATAACGAGTTATTTGAATGTTTTTGGGATTTCCTTCTATTTCGGATTACAAATGTAAATATCACAGGTGTTTACGCATATGGATTAAGTGCCTACATTTAAATTAAATTAAATATTCGATGGTGGACGTACCTTGTTTTATTTCGATATGGTTACTCTAAAAAACGTAACAACGTAACGTTTAAACGAATACATCTGACAGAAAACAAAGGTTATCGACATAGCTCAAAAAATTTAGCGAGCTGAAGTGGCAGTGGGCTGGCATATCTCGAGAAGAACCGACAACCGATGGAGTAAACGTGTTTATGAGTTGAGACCGCGACTCGGCAAACGTAGTGTAGGACGCGCTCCGACCAGGTGAGATGACGATCTGCGAAAGACTGCAGGCAGATGCTGGATGCAAGCTGAAGATAGGGTGCTATGGCACTCATTCACTAATATTAGGCTGATGATGATGATAACGCATAGGCTAAAAATATACTAGGACGCTGGTGATACCTCTTTTACGATGGATATGTAACAATCAATCTGAAATAATGTATATTAATGAAGTTATTTATATTTTTTATGGTTTTATAAATTCTATTGTATTCATTTGAATGACGACCTCTGTGGCGCGGTGGGCGAAGGCTCGCCTGCCAAGAGGTTGCGGGTTCGATTCCCGCCTTGGGACAAATATAATTCTGCTTTTTATTACTACTTTTATTTGTTCCGGGTGTTCTGGTCGTTTTCTATGTATAATAAAAAATATCTATCTATGTAACGTATTGTATTATGTATATCAGTTATCTAGTACCCATAATACAGGCTCTGCTTAGCTTGGGGCTAGATAATGCTGTGTGAATTGTCCAGCATTATTTAAATAATAGATTCAGGCGTTACTTTGCGGAAATCCATTGCAAAATATAAGGATGAAAATATTTAGTAACAATTCTGCGCCAAGCTTGGCGCGCGGAGCTCGGAGTGGCAACATCTCTGGTGGGACTCTGCCGTTGTTGCTTGGCGCTCATAGTGTTAAGGTCGAGTATTGTGGTGTCCTGATGATGTCTCTTGGAGAGACGAAACTAGTTGACGTCTTGCTTTGATAGGTATTTTTCATTTTGTAGTTGGCGTCGTTTTTCTTCTACAACGCGGACTTCATTTTGTTAGAACTTATCGGAGAGGGTTTTTTCGCGGAATTGTTACTAAATATTTTCATCCTTATATTTCAGCATTATTTATTTATCTATTTATAAATTTGTATTAACTCCATACCTATGCAGTGTCATAGTAATGTTACTATTGTAATCCTTATGTATAAGATAGCTACACCTATGTCTATTAATTACCTGACCTGTAACTTGAAATATTATGAATAAAGAACTATGAACTATGGTACAGAGCACAATAACATTTTAATTTTCCATGACGCACGTGGACATATTCAAGCTGCTTCAGCTAAGACTGGGCAGTGAATTTGCACTTTTTTTTACCTATAAGAGAGACACCGCTCGACAGGTGGGTTGGTGATCACAGAAGAGAGGTTAAAAAAACAAAAAAGGAAGCTGCTCCTCTTCATCCACGCACGGGCTGAATAGGCTACTTGAATCATATCAAATTTGGCGCAACAAATATATATTTTCTGTAGCATTTGACTTATGAAACCAATATTTATCGATTTTAGAAGTTAAAAGTCTAAGGCCCGTATTATGAAAGCTTCCCCAAGCATTACTTAAGCAGTCATTACGTGATCTCTACTCAAGCGTTAATTACTCAAGTAATGCTTGGTAACCGTTCAATAATATGTCTAAGCAGTTACTCGAAGGCGTGGACGGAGGAAACCGCTCTTGACGGCTACTTGAGTGAGTGTAGATTTTGACATGAGCTCCCAAGCATTGTTTGAAAATTAGTATTCACTCAAAACTAGACATAAGCATCACTCAAGCAGAGCTCGATGACTGAGCATGCTTTCATAATACGGGCCTTAGACGACTACACTAAAATATAATTTTTTTTTTTTTTTTTTTAAGAAAACTCCGCTGTCCGTGTGTCCGTCCGACTGTCACCAGGCTGTATCTCATGAACCGTGATAGTAAGACAGTTGATATTTTTACAGATGATGTATTTCTGTTGCCGCTATAACGACAAATACTAAAAACCAGAATAAAATAAATATTTAAGGGGGCTCCCATACAAACATGATTTTTTTGCTCGTTTTTGCTCGATATTGATAACGGCAACAGGTAAATGCTTGAAGTATTCCCAGAATATTTAGTTATTTAATCACTTTAAAAATAAATTATTAAATTAAAATAAAATATATATTCCCATAAAACAAACGCATTTTTTTGCCGTTTTTCTAGACTCGCGCTTTGCCAGTTTTTTTCTTTATTTAACTTTGAAAACGCTGTTGGCCATGTTGTGATGTCATAGTACACGAAGCAAATTACATGTTGGATCATTAACGATTAAAATACGCTATCTAGTCTGTGCTGTGACACTCATAAAAATGTCAATTGTTTGTTTGAACCCGTAAGACGTCACAGCACAGATTTTATAGACTATAATGGCCGACGCGTTTCCGCCTGCTTACGAAAAGTACACTTTCAAAATAAAGTTTTCCTGTTTTAAAAAAATATGGTTGTATTTTTTTTTATATTCAGACCATCAATCATTTAAGACTTAGTTTTAAAAAAAGTTAACTACCCTAGGGTTCCATTCTTACACCGCGACGGCCACAGCACAGTCAGAGGTGAATGTAATATACCTACAGGTTGTTGCATGGACAAAAATAAGATTTTGAATGGTAGGTTATATTTGCTTTCAACCCTAATAAAAGTTTAATAATAAAATAAGGTACTTATTAAATACCCCAGTTTTTGTTTACAGGCAAAATTACTTTTAGCATTGCTCTCTGAGTTTTTATCTTCGAAATCGCTTGCGAATTATTCTTTTTAAACTTTTTGCATAATTAATTATTCTGTTATGTAGAAAAACAAAGTTTTCGGGGCCATTGTTGCGAAACAAAAGATAAAAACAACACACTTATTTTGTTCGTGTTTAGACAGTTGGATTCTTTTTTGCAAATTACCCTTTAAAAACCAAGTTTTGGACATTTTAATGGATGGTAATTTGCGCTCTAATGACAAAAAAGCACCTATCAACAGATCATCATACTTAATCTCCTCCTCAATCTCAACCTTACAGCCATAATGGTCCACTGCTGGACGCAGGCCTTCCCCTTTTATCTCATGGGGGGTAATGCCCATAATCACCACGCTTGGCATGCGGGTTGGGGATCGCAGTTCAGTGGTACATCTGTTTTGCAAGAGGCGCTGCTACCCGCCCCCCGGTGTATGTCCCTTAGTCGCCTCCTACGACAACCACGGAAAAATTTGGAGAAATTTTAAACCTCACGGCGATACCTGACATACTTAACAATAATGCAAGTTTATGTTTTTTATTCGAAATACCGTGGGCTGCACCTGGCCCAGACTAGCGCAGGACCGAGGCAAATGGCATAAACATAGAGAGGCCTATGCCCAGCAGTGGGTCGACAAGGGCTGATGATGATGATGATGTTTTTTATCAGTGCAGAGATATTTTTCGGGCTGGAAATGGCATCATAAATCATATCTGTCAACAGGGCTATAATTTTTATTTGCATTTTTTTGAAGAAAAAAAGTCCGTCGACTGTGTCCGGCCCAAACCAAAATTTTTATGGGATCACTTCCAGATCATCCTATGAACAAGTGCAAAAGAATTATCGAATCGGTCCATCAATGACTTTGAAACCGGCGAAAATACATACAGAACATAGAACTTCTTTTTTTTGAACTAGCCTAAAAATACGCAGAAGCAAGCTGCTACGCCTCTTCTAGTCAGAAGGTTCTCTTTGTCGACTTTTACGACATCCATGGGCTGGGAGCGGTTGATTGTTCCGCCTCGACCGCCACTGGTTTGCCACTTAAACGACATTCAGTAATTTCTCGACGTTATTATCTACCTGCCTTTATCCCACTCTAGAAGTGGAGTCTTAACAAAGAAAAAAAATATTACACACACCACAGAAACAAACTTTGGTATGGGTACACATAAATTTCAGACCACTTAGTACTTGATAACACATAGACGGACAAAAACACAGGTGAACATAAAACCAAGTAGGCAAGCATTAGGTACTAATTAATTTAATTACAGATCTAAATTTGTTCAACACGTTGAACTTTGGGTTGAACTCAGTGGATTAGAGGAAGTGTTAGACGCACTTACCTAGTACCTGGTACCTATTAGCATTGGGTTGATACTGTTGGTAGGTAATACATGCTTTTCATTAAACTCGTTTTACAGATCTAAATTAGTTCAACACGTTGTACTTTGGGTTGAACTCAATGGATTAGAGGAAGTGCTAGAAGCACTTACCTAATACCTGGTACGTAGCAATAAGTTAGTGGGTAATACATGCTTTTCATTAAATTTGTTTTACAGATCCAATTAGTTCAACTATTGTAGAACGTTTGAGTTGAACTCCAGTGGATTCGACGAAGTGCTTTTACCAAGTATTTTGTTCTAAAGCTATTTATGTAGGTATGTTTATCTTATATTTAGATCTAATTGAAAAAGTTACTGTTCGTTATATGAAATCGCCATCGATCAATAGAAACTTCTTTGGCTCCAAAAGAAAATTAAATGGGAAAACACTTCTCAAGCAATTTTGCAAAAGTGACGACCTCTGTGCTGCGGTGGGCGAGGTCCGCCTGCGACGCAGGAGGTTGCGGGTTCTATTCCCGCCTCGGGACAAATGACTGTACGATCCGCAGATATGTCGTTAGGGTGTTCTGGTCGTTTTCTATAATAAAAAATATTATATTATGTTTATCCAGTATGTTATCTAGTACCCATAACACAAGCTCTGCTTAGCTTGGGGCTAGATAATGCTGTGTGAATTGTCCAGCATTATTAATTTATTTATTATTTATATACAGGCTACGCCGAGTGTTAGTCGCCTAGTTAGATCTTTTATTACCAATGTGAACCGTCACACTAAAGTTTGGATGGATGGATGTTAGTTACATCTTCACGCCAAAACTACTGTACGGATCGGGCTGCTTTTACGTAGATGTAGCTCAAGCCTAGAATCAAACATTATATATACTTTTAGTCAATATCAAATAAATCATCAGTATATGTCAGTAAAATAAAGAAAGAAAAAAGAAAGAAAGAAAGAAAATACATTTATTGGCACACACACACAATAGGTACATTAAAAATATATATAAATCAGTTCCTATAGGATATAAATAGGTAACCTAAAAAGTTTCCATAGAAAAAACGCCGGCAGGATTTAGTTTTTAATGATTCCAATAAAGATCGAGCACAACGAAAGAAAAATTAAAGATATGATGATAATTAAAGATGACCAGATCGCCATGATCTGGTTTTCAAGATATTCATTTAGTTTTCGATTTCAGGTAATGGCTATATTATCCACGATTGACATGGGGCTTGGGGTTAGCCGTTCGGTGGTAGAATAAAATAATTCTGCAGGAGATGACGCGCTGCCTGGTGGATAGGTATCTCATTGTAATGTAAGTGGTTGTACCTAAACAACAATAAGAACCGAAATAAATTGTTATGACAGATAAAAATCAGTATACATAAACCTTTTGTGACGCAAAACATTAATTTGCGCAAAAATATGATTATATAAAAAATATCTACACAACAGGTTTTTTTAACCAAAACCTAAAATAACGTTGATTAAAATAAATGGCGTAAGAGCGAACTGATGACTATAGTTCATTGGCTTCATTTCATAGATATAAGCTTCTTGGGCTTGGGCGAGGTTTTTGACAGTAACTTTTTGGATATTATTTTCAGTTTTACTGTCTCCCTGATTGATATTGATGGAACCTCAATTGATAACAGTCATAATTTTTTTTCTATTGTCTTGAGTCATAGTTTCTTGCTATTCAGAATTGATACGACCACTCATTTTTATCAAATGCACTCCACAATTTGACGTTTTGAGTTGATCCAATTTTGGTCTTGTAAACTGGTAAAATAGAATGACCACAAAACCAAGGTAATGACAACTGGTCATGGGCTTGACTGAGGTTCTTGACAGTAGGTTTTTTGAATTTTATTTTCAGTTTTACTGTCTACCTCATTGATATTGGTGGAACCTCAATTGATAACATAAGAAAGTTAGTCATAACATTTCTTTTTCTATTGTCTTGAGTCATAGTTTCTTGCCATACAGAATTGATATGACCAGTAATTTTTATCAAACGCACTCCACAATTTGACGTTTTGAGTTGATCCAATTTTGGTCTTGTAAACTGGTAAAATAGAATGACCATAAAACCAAGGTAATGACAACTGGTCATGGGCTTGACTGAGGTTCTTGACAGTAGGTTTTTTGAATTTTATTTTCAGTTTTACTGTCTACCTCATTGATATTGGTGGAACCTCAATTGATAACATAAGAAAGTTAGTCATAACATTTCTTTTTCTATTGTCTTGAGTCATAGTTTCTTGCCATACAGAATTGATATGACCAGTAATTTTTATCAAACGCACTCCACAATTTGACGTTTTGAGTTGATCCAATTTTGGTCTTGTAAACTGGTAAAATAGAATGACCACAAAACCAAGGTAATGACAATTTGTTTTGGAGAATCCATTTAAAAAGTTTGTAAAAGTAAGTTTACAAACGTAAACGTAAAGTTGTTTGTTTAAGTCTAGATATTAATTTAATTAATTACCAGTCTCAAAATTCTATAGTCAAACTCTAGTAAATATGGATTTAATATTACTTTCTCGTATTTACTATTTAGTTAAAAATAACGCTGCTCGTGTCCAAAAACAAATAGGGAAGCAAAAATTTCAAGGGATTGTCTGTGTAATTATTTTAAACCTCGGTTATAAATCCGAATCGTCTATCAGCTAAGCATTAAAAGTTAAACGTAAATTTTTCAACATTTAAGTTTTAATGTACGTTAGCCTTAGATCGGTATTATAAATCATCTGTAACTGAATGCAAACTGAGGTCGTGCGTCACACAAATTATAAACAAAAAAATATGTAAATTAGGGAAATAAAATAAATTTAATTTGAGCTAAAAGTACCGTCGTATTCGCAAGTGTAATGACATGGGTACCATGGGTAGATTTGGTACAAAGCACGTACAAAGAGTACATACACACTGGGGCCGAATTCTGCTAACCAGTAATTTTACTAGAAGTAAAATTACTGGTTACTAGTAGAATCGTCCATAGATGAAAAAAAAACAAGATAATGCGTCCTTGATTTATTGGTTTCAACCTTGACACGTTTGACACGCAGTTGAAGTGACAACATGAAGTTTGATTTTTATCACGGCTCCAAGAGGCTCCTGAGTATTGTGAATTACAACTCAATCCCTCCACGCGTTCCTGAGAAAAGAAGGTTGACAGACGGACAGACGGACGACAAAGTTCTTCAATAAGGGTCCCTTTTTACTTTTGAGGTACGCAACCCTAAAAACACGACAATGTTGGCAACATTAGCTTATAATTTTTTTATTCCAGCCCATATCGTCCAATGACTTCCTCCAACCAAAGTCCTTCCACTCGGTATGATCTCCCATAAACTATCATTATGAAGAACTTAATCTTTAATTCAAACAAAAAAAAAATATTACAACTAGTACTTACACTCACAAAATATCAATTTCCTTAAAATCTAAGCCATCACCGAAGGCAGGTAGCATTGCCCAAAATGCTGGCAGCATTGCCACGTTGTATGGTAATGCTAATTCGTTGACAGAAATAGATGCCGGTATTTTAATCACCCTGTGAACTCTATGAGGAGTTTGATAAGATCTTTATAAATTGCATGTGTCCCAGGACCCCAAAGACCAATGGCTTCCACTCTGAAAGGTTCAAATAGGTACCCTCGGTCAAGATTATCGTATTTTCGGCGTTTGAGGGACTCCACACATGTTACTGTTGAATGGCATAATTATAGATAGAAGGAGCATCAGTAAATATCCCTTCTATAATTATTTTATTATAAGCAGACCATTAATTAAAGCAATCCATAGCGGATTTGAAATTATAATGTTGACTCTTCTCCAGATGTAAATTATAATAATCGGAAATGAGACAAAACATGTAAAAACAATAAACTTAATATGATCCATTCGTTAAGTTCAAGGATTGAAACGGAGAACTTGAATACAAAATTTCGGGAAATAATTCATTTCCGGTCAATTTTATTTTTTTATATTCAGTTTTCAAAATGATGGCGATCAGGTTATTCGTCTGCTGACCCTGACTGACTAATTTACTGCATTCTTGGTTCATTAATTTATTGCAAAATTGCAACCGATTTTTTTTAATACAAGCTTTGAGTAGTGTAGGATAAAATTTAGGTACCTAGCTTAGTGCCACCCTTCTTACAGTTAGGTAAGTAGGTACTAAAATTTGGGTATTTAGGTTTGTTATTTTATAAAAATCAAACATTTCTCGTGATAAATCATTTTCCACACTAAGCGACGCCGTCTGACCAAGGCTGGCGAATCTGACGCAGCGCATCAGCAATGCCATACGGCAGGTTTGCAACAGTCTGCAATAAGCACTTACGTCTCGATTGTAAATACTTTTTTTATTGGTAATAGTCAAACATTTGGCTACCACCTCACTTGAATAAGTGATGTTGTGGCCTAAAATGGAGCATAGGTACTTTCCCAGAAGGAACTTATTCACCCTGGATTTGAAGACTCCAAGATTGTACTCGGGCGGGAAAACAGTCGCTGGAAGCTCATTCCAGATTTTGGTCGAGCTTAATAATGACTATGATTAAAAATACTACTTCTAAATTAGAAGTAGTATTTTTATTCACACGTTTTTTTCTTTATTTGTTGTACTTGTGTCCTTGTTATTAAAGATTTTAATTTCAAATACCTCGATATGTTTTATCAAAATCTCTTGTTTACTAATCTCAAAGAAGAGTTCTTTGGTTACGCTTCCACTAGGAGAAAACAAACATTTTCTTCTATTAGTAACAAATTAAGTAGAAGATATAACGAAAATAACTGTTTTAACTTTTTTTGTATCACAAAGAATGGCTGAGAAAAGATTGCATTTTCAATCAAATAGGTAGCCTTATAGAACGCGTGCGAAGCTACGGGTACCTACTAGTTTTTCTCATATAGTTTATGTCATAATAATTGCTGAACCGCTTTTGTTTCAAACGTTCCTATCCCATTCTGGTTGCCTACTCGGAAAAGGAAAATCGAAGTTTCTGGTTCATTTTCGCGTAATAAAAACCTCTTATGTCACTTGGATAACATTAGTGTTTGCACGAAAACCCTGACCTCGCACGGGCTCCGAGATCCTTTGAGATTACATATTTAGATTTACAGTCATACCCAGAACAATTTCCGCAAGTTGGTCTTCTACTAAAATTCTAAAATGCTTTGCTCAGATGGCAATGAACCTCAGATGTGTAAAATGTTATAAAACATTTAAGGTAGAGACAACTTTTTCAAACGTGCTACTAAGATTTTACGCGTTGTCAAAAAAGGATAGAGTTTTGACAAATTAAATGCTGAACCGCTTTTGTTTCAAACGTTCCTATGCCATTCTGGTTGCCTACTAGGAAAAGGAAAATCGAAGTTTCTGGTTCATTTTCGCGTAATAAAAACCTCTTATGTCACTTGGATAGCATTAATGTTTGCACGAAAACCGCCTCGCGCGGGCTCCGAGAATACCCTTTGAGATTACAGATTTAGATTTACAATCATACCCAGAACCATTTCCGCGAGTTGGTCTTCTACTAAAATTCTAGAATGCTTTGCTCAGATGGCAATGAACCTCAGATGTGTAAAATGTTATAAAACATTTAAGGTAGAGACAACTTTTTCAAACGTGCTACTAAGATTTTACGCGTTGTCAAAAAAGGATAGAGTTTTGACAAATTAAATGCTGAACCGCTTTTGTTTCAAACGTTCCTATGCCATTCTGGTTGCCTACTCGGAAAAGGAAAATCGAAGTTTCTGGTTCATTTTCGTGTAATAAAAACCTCTTATGTCACTTGGATAACATTAGTGTTTGCACAAAAATCCTGACCTCGCACGGGCTCCGAGAATACCCTTTGAGATTACAGATTTAGATTTACAATCATACCCAGAACAATTTCCGCAAGTTGGTCTTCTACTAAAATTCTAGAATGCTTTGCTCAGATGGCAATGAACCTCAGATGTGTAAAATGTTATAAAAAAATTAAGGTCAACAGGAGGTAAGGCAGCTTACTTAGAATTCAACCTTCTATTAAAACTACTAAGTGTGACATGTATTATTAGTTTATCCTAACCATTGCTCATGGTTCTAAAAAATCTGACTCCATATGTCAATGTCTGCTCGCGGCTTCGTACGCATTTTTCCAAGACACAAAAATAAAACCATCATCAACAGCCTGTCCACTACTGGACATAAAGAAAGAAAGAAAATAAATTTATTGGCTCATAGAAACAATACACAAAAAAATAGAATAAAACCGGCTAAGTGCGAGTCGGACTCGCGCACGAAGGGTACCATTCTGTAAAAACTGCTAAATTATCACTTTTGTTGTATGGGAAATAATCGTTTTATTTAAATTTAATTATTTATTTTAAAAGAGAGAATATATAACTAAATATTTTGTGAATATTTCAGACGTCTACCTGTTGCCGTTATCAATAACGAGCAAAAACGAGCAAAAATCACATTTGTTGTATGGGTGCCCCCTTAAATGTTTATTTTATTCTGTTTTTTAGTATTTGTTGATATAGCGGCTACAGAAATACATCATCAATAAAAATTTCAACTGTATAACTATCACGGCTTATGAGAAACAACCTAGTGACAGACGGACTCACGGACAGACGGACAGCGGGGTCTTAGTAATAGGGTACCGTACCCAAAGGGTGAAACGGGACCCTATTAGTAAGACCCCGCTGTCTGTCTGTCCCGGGTCCCGTTTCACCCTTTGGGTACGGAACAATAAAAACCCTTTCTGTTAGAAATCTCAAAATAGGACGAACTTGGAACGATTTCAGCGTTAAATTTGATTTTCCGCATTTGGACTACGCTTGCGAGGCGAGTGGGACGAACGTGGAATACCTCGTTTAAATCTGGCTTTGTGTGAACTGAATTTAGTAGGTTAAGTTAGCTATGATGCACAATTTATTTATTGTAACATTATACTTCACGTTTTTATGTAGGCAGCTGTTCAATCAATTCATAAATTGATGAGAGTATTAATTAATTCATATTTTTATTAGAGTTTGTTCTATTTTCATCACTCATCGGCAGTATTTTGATATTTATTCCGGTTGTTCTGGTCGTTTTCTATTTTATTTATTATTTATTTATAAGCCTACAGGATCCCACTACAGGGCAAAGGCCTCCCTTTCCTCCTTCCACTTTTCTCTATCAATAGCTAGACTTGGCCACTCTTTTTGATATGCGTTTTTTATGTAAAAGAATAAATCTGTCGACATATGTAATGTATAGTATTATGTCTAACAGTTATCTAGTATCCATAACACAAGCTCTGCTTAGCTTGGGGCTAGATAATGCTGTAGAATTAATTAGAAATTATTTTAAACATTTTTTTATTACCTACTAAGAAAAACAATATAAAATTATCCAATGAGCCAAGTGACGTAAATAATATAAGTACAAGCTGGTTGATTAAGGTGTATTCGTACTTATTCTAGAAATAAAAGAATAATACAGTCATCATCGTTAAAATATTTGTAGGGTTCCGTAACCCGTACCCCCAAATGTCACCCTCTAGTGACATCTGAACCCTTTAACTTATCCCGCGCCACGCCCGTCAGTCCGTTTGTCAGCAAGTCGAATATCATAAACCGTAATAGTAGATACTTGAAGTTTTCCAAAGTGTGCGCTTCTATAACATGTAAATCAAAAAATATAAAACCATTTGGAAAAGGGGGCCCTTTCCAATTTTATTTAAATAATTTGTCTAACAAACCCTTACAAAAACTAGATTTTTGATCTACCTTGACAATAACTTGTACCATAATACGGAACCCTTCGGAAGCGAGTCCGACTCACGCGTGGCTGGTTTTATTTCATTATAGCAGGTGGATAATAAACATTAAAAATATCATTAAAATTATGAAAATTATGTTGATGAGGTTAAGGGTACTAATTCTAAGAACAAGCAATTTGCACTTGTGTGCGTAAGCAAGTTGAATATTATAATATTTTTATAATTATTAGTATATAAACTAAAATAAAACCTTTGTTTAATAATGCTTACTAAAACTAGGTTTTAATAAGCATTATTTAACCCTTAAACCCAACCACCAAGGAAACACAATATTTCGCCATACCTTTAACAATTATTGTTAAAACCACCACTTTACTTTGATCTGAAATCCAAAACATATTTAGTTAACAAAGGCCATAACGTAAAAAAATCCTGATAACAGCAAGGTAACAACTAAAACAAGATCGCACTCGCGTAGCGACCAGCTTCAGGCTTTTCAATTAATAATACCTAATAATATTTATTTTCTCTCACAAAGGTACATACTTAATTTAGCTTGTGTGGTAGGCGCTAAGACAAGGTAGTGCTAATTTATATTCCAGTTTTCCCCCTCAAGGGGTATTTCAGGGAGCAAAACTGGAATAACCCTGCTAATAGGTGGGTGCTTAGACAAGTCAAATTTTATGTCATAAATTATTATCAATTATGGAATAATGTGCAAGAAAAGTTGGAAAGACTGAAAGTTTTAAATGAAAGCTGCTAAAATAAGCATCCTAAAAAATGTTTGTCAATATTTTGTATACCAAACATGGCAACACTGGTAACAACAAACTTGTCACATAGACGTGTGATTAAAACTGTTTGGTTTACTTTTGTTTCGTGCTGAATGATTTCCAATCTATCTAGTCTGCATTTACGAGTATTAAGGTACGTTTTTTATTAAGAGGGCGCAATGCGCGCCATTCTGTGAAAAAGATAGTCATAGGATTTCGCGTCCATAGGGGCGGCCGCCTTTCGCGTCCATAGGGGCGGGACAGATGTAACGCATGTTTTTGGTGCGGCATTAGCGAAAAAATCTATGTCTGTTTTTGCTTATTTAAAAGAAAACTACGCAACTTACCAAAAAACTTATTCAGGAACCAACTAATTAGTGATCACCTACGAAACAAAACATAAGTCACTTCAACAGACCGCTGCAGGACTCCTGATCTTGACTATAGTATGTACAAAACAGTGCACTTTCATATTTTTTTTAATCGTATTTTTTTTCTTATTCTTGTTTTGACATTCGATTAACCAAAAAAAAATTGAATTTTATCCAATTCGAGTTTTTTAACATGGGGATCTCGTGAACACAGAGATCTAGTCCTAGTTTGACAGCCAATTCGGTTAGGATCGCCTTTTTAGACGATTTTTAGCTTCAGTGACGAAGGCGAAGAAGACCCATCAGTCTTGTTGAATTTTTGACAGAGTTTCATTAAAAACTGTCAATAAATCGTAATTTGAGACATGCTTCGATCTGAGTTACGTTTTAGTATTCGAGGGTTATCAGCTATAAGCAGCAGCGCAAACTGTGCAACTTTTAGGTGCATCCTATTTGCTGCAACAAGACGCAAAGTGAGTGGAGCTTAACACAATCAATGAAAACTTGCGGATGAGTAACACATTTTCTTGTTTATATTTCTGTAGTTTGGCTTGGAGAGTGTGTGCGCGTTGAAGTCTTTTATAAGCTACGAAGAGCTGAATTGATATTAATGATTTATCGTTGTTGGTTGAGTATCTTCAAAACATATAACCACCAATGATATTATCGTTGGAAAGTGGTAGGGGAAATATGATATGATCAATTTGTCTGAAAAAGAATTTATTCTTTACAACTCTAAACTGTTTTTACAAAATTGAAATAAAACACCATTCGAACTGGGTTTCAAATAATAAAATACATCAAAAAAGTTTTCTTTTGACAAGAAGTTGCCTTTGTAGGCGGACAATTGTCGCACAGTGTGTGCCGTGTGTTAAATATGTTAATGTTTAGCAACGAGTTCAACTAAAAAATTCCACTTGTAGATTTCTTGCTTTATATATCTACTTATGAGATACTAGCAACGCCTCGCGGTTTCACCCGCGTAGTTCCCGTTCCCGCAGGTATTTCGGGATAAAAAGTAGCCTATGTCCTATTCCAGACTATAATCTATCTCTGTGCCAAATTTCATCGAGATCCGTTTTGCCGTTCTGGCGTGATAAAGGAACAAACATCCATCCATCTATCTATCCATCCATCTAAACTTTCACGTTTATAATATTAGTGAGATTATCTACTTATTTTTATATGTTTGGTCAATACAATTTTGAATGAAGTTATTTTGGTATTCACGTGTTCACTGTGTTCAGCACGTTTTCATAATTGCTATTTATAATTCACACGTTTTTTATACTTGCAAAATACGCGAAGAGTATCACACGCATTTTGCGCACTATTTTTATAATTAAAAACACAGCTTCATAAACAGAGGCCCTAGTACGACTGGTACGCATTATATTTCGAATACTTCCATCGATTCGAGTCCTTCCTATAGGTGTATTAAGCGCCTTGTATGTAGCGCCCCTACCGGATCGAGAGGAACTATTTATCGTAGTTTGATAACGATCCAATCGTTTCATACAAGCTCGATGATAGTTTTCGAGTGATTTTGAGTGTTTTGTTGCACTTTGATATGACTTGAATACGAATAGGAAAATGAGACTCATTTATTGTATTTTTTTGGCTACACTTTGCTTGCGTCTACTATCATTGCCAATGCCGCAAACGCGACTGCAGCTGTTATGTCAAGGTGCAACAAATCACTCACATTATTCGAAAACTATCATCGAGTTGGTATGAAACGATTGGATCGTTGTCAAACTACGATAAGTAGTTCCTCCCGATCCAGTAGAGGCGCTACAAGGCACTTTATGTATACTAGGAAGGCCTCGAATTCTATGGAAGTATTCGAGAAATAATGCGTACCAGTCGTACTAGGGCCCCTTGTGACTTTCGACGTTTCGACGAAAGATATGCAAAAAATGATTAGCTTTAAAAAAAAATAAGGAAATAAAACTGCCTATCAGGGACCTAAATAAATGCTATTTCAATACAAAAAATGCTTGAAATTTGCTCGAGTTACAAATAATTTTGGTATTACGTTTGCACGGGCAATTTATCCTACGCTGACCCCTTAAAACATTGTTAGGAAGCGCTTCTAATTTAAAAGCAGTTGTTGTACCACGTATAAAAAACTATTAGTTATTTTAAAATAATAAATGACCTTCGTTGATATTTTATTAAGAAACACGTTATTTAATAAATTAATTTGCATTCGGCTCAATAATTAGAGTAAAGATTAAATACTTCCGCTACCTAAGCTTTGAAAACTGAGCGCGCGCTGATTTTAACAAACAATAGAATAAGTAATAAAAATATCATTAAAGATACCTACGTAGATACTTAAGGATTCTTCAAATGGAAGACAATGTGTTAGAACTCTATAAATAATAAATATACGGCACAATATAAATAGGTACGTACAGTGCGCGTCAGAATTAAGTATCCCTCTTGTCTAAGAGAGGCAGGGAGGTATGGGGATACTTAATTCTGACGCGCGCTGTACCTACCATGACTTAAGACTGATTGGTTTTCCTGGTAAAAACCACTAAGATTTTTTAACTATTATGAAGAAAAAAAATTACTAAACTACTAGACTAAAATTACTAGACTTATTGGTTTTCCTGGTAAAAACCACTAAGATTTTTTAACTATTATGAAGAAAAAAATTTACTAAATACGATTTCTTATTCTAGAATTATTAGTAGGTTTAGGCTATAAATTATGAAATATTGCAATAAACATGCAAATTTTGTAGTATATATATTTGACATAGGTAGATCGTTTCTCTTGATTTTGATAACTTTTATATGACCTGTATATTCCCAACCTAGACAGCCTAAAATGTATTACCCGACGTGACATAAGTACAAATAGAACGTCATGTGCAAGTCGGATTCGCGCAACGAGAGTTCCGTGTATCCGTGTAATTATTTATATGTAATAATTATATGATCTTGTTTCTTGTCAAATTGCATGATTCTAGGCCAACGGGAAGTAATTTATAGGATTTGTGTGCATGTGATTCCCTTGGAAATTAAAAAAAAAAATGGACGCTGTAACTTTTATTTGATTGCGTTGACTTAGAAGTTTGATTTATGTCACGGCTCCAAGAAGTTACGGACTTGAGTATTCGATGTTAATTTCAACTGGATACGTCCACGCGTTTTGAGAAAAGGGGACAAACGGAAAGACGGACAACAAAGTAATGGTTTCCTTTATTCCTTCTGTAGTTCGGAACCCTAATGCAGCACCGTATCGGTTTTTCATTTATTATTACTTAATTCTAATTAGGCAATTTTAATGTATTAAATAAATTTGGTTTACTGCGTCTTAGTTATGCGGACATTTTCATCGTTTTAATTTTTATTAAGAAAAGAAACATGTTTATGGTGGAAGCACTGCCATGACAAATGACGAAAAAAGCCGCGCGGCTTATTGGGTGATTTGATGAATTTGACGTAAGGTAAGGATCGAAGGAAAGAAAGGAAGGAGGGTTAAGGGTGGAGGGGGAGGTAATACACAATTTTTGCATACTTTAGTTCAAGAAAAATGATTTAGATCGATAAGTAATTTTCCTGTGTCGATATTTTTAGCCGGTCTTGTCCATTGAAGTATTATTTTATTAAAGACCTAAATTAATACATTAATTTATTCCTTGATCCTCTTCGGCTTTCACAAGGTTTTTCACAACGCAGTTGATTTTATAATCTGTGATGTTAAAAATTTCTTTTATACAGGGTTATTGATAAATTAGTGACAATACGTGAACTGCAGGTTCAGCCCATCATCACAAACACGTTTGTGAAGACGCCAGGTCTTAATTCTTAATTTTGGTATTGGTAATGGGTACTCCCCGCAATTCAATAATCGTTCAAACAGAAACGTGTTTGTGATGATGGGCAGGACCTGCAGTTCACGTATTGTCACTAATTGACCAATAACCCTGTATAAGTATATAAAAAAAAATTGACATAAAAAATCTTCTACTGTCAAAGCCAGGAGCCAAAAATTGTTATTGTTATCCTACCATCGTAAAGATTTTACCCACCGACAACCTCCTACCACTCAATGATGTAACAAACGATGCTAGTAAGAACCTCGAGACGCCAATCGTCCGACAGGACTATCCGAAATCAGTCATCTTACAGAAATTATATAAAAAATATAAATATATAAAAAATAACATTTAATTTTTCAAAATTGTAAACAACAACGCAAATCTAGAGGTCATTTATTGAATAAACGTGGTACATAATTAAAGATTGTGTGTTTTGTAGTCAAAAGTTATTGCAGTGCGATTAACAACGGTCGTGTGAGTCGAGGAATCTATAAAATATAACAAGGTGAGTTTTGTGATATAATAAAACATAACGAGTTTTGTGTTGTTTGTTCAATAGAGCTCACATAAACAACGATTGGCGAGAAAAAATTGAAAAGATTGACAGCAAAATAAATATTTGGAGCTCATAACTTCAAGTTCATTAATTTACGCAATGTATAGCATTTTCTTTAATACTTTTCTAGGGTGTGCATGCTAAAGGGGATGTTATTTACTGACTTTAAAATAATATAGTTAGTATCAAAAATAGAAAGTATGAACAAAAGGGATATTGGGATTTTTCAGGATTTTGGAGAATGGCTAAAGGTCATTTTCGCAGCTTTATTATAGTTGTTCTATAATCAAATAAATAATACTGAACCTTAACAACCATGAAGTGAACCCAACCATGTAGGGTTTGTAGAAGACAAAAGGATTTTCAAACTTTTGTAGTATTTATACGAATAGAAATCCATAGGCATCAATTAGGAATGTAGATCAGAAATTAATATTGTTTTTCTCGGCGTTTTGACTGTCCTTGGAAAAATTAATGGAATTTTAAATTTGATTGTGAAACTGTTGTCAGAGGCTCTCCTGAGTATAAAATTATTAGTAGTTTATTTTGATGCTATAAATAATAAACAAATAAAGTATAGTAGTAGTCAAATTAGGTACTAGGTAGCCCTCTAGAGTGTTGATAAGTTAAAACTCTTATATAGTATATTTTAAATAGTAGATTTTTTTTGTATACTCATCGATTTCTCATTAAATTCTGGACCGATCTGGAAAATTCTTTCGCTATTATACGGAGAATAATTTTGGGAACAAAAACTTTATGGGACCAAAGCTTTTGTTCCCTAGGATAAGTATTTTCCCGAAAAACTTAAACAACTGTGTAACTATTAAACAAAGATAAGTTGATTGTTAGTTTTTTCGAACAGTCTAATTATTGTATTGAATGTTTTAATAGGTATGATACTACCTTGTGCTGTGTCCTTACTTTGATTAGGTATGACAAGAGCCAAAGAAATACGCGCCTTTTAGTGCATGCATTCAAATTTTATTTGTATCTATTTGTAACTGGTTATTGTAAGGTCCTCAAAAAGTTCCATCTAAGTTCAAAAACTTAGCCTTGAATAGAGGTTCTCTGATATATTAATATATCAGGGCTCTTTTAGACATATTAGATAATTATACCCTATTAAAATTCAAAATCAGTCGGATGTTGGTATTAGATTACATAAACCTCATTATATCAGGTCAGTGAGGCAATGATGTGGTGGAATAGAATGGTGAGTCAATTATAATAGTAGGCCATAGAAGTTTGGCTTCATTGATGAAAGTGATTGGTTTAAACTAGGTGCTGTTTGCGGGTTTGCACGCATCACGTTCGTAATAATGATTTGATGCCTACTTTGTACCAAGGTACTAGGTAACGCTCTAGAGTGTTGATAGGTTAAAACTCTTATAGTCGAAATACATTAGGTTTTTTGGCCTATTTTTTTATTTTTTTAATTTTCTTTTGGTGGCTTTCTTATCACTACGGCCATGATAGGCCTATTGTGATCGCCACTTTAATGTGTTCACCCCTAGGACTGCGGCGATCAGAGTTCGCCACTTACCCTTACAGCTGCTAGGAACTGAAGGATTTTCTTCGGGGGGATGTCTCGTAGCTCGTCTGGGACGAGGTAGGTTTTTTGGCCTATCTTTCTGGGCCGGGAAAAAAATCATATTTTAGATTATAGCTTCAACAAAAAAAATCGTTTTATTTGTGTTGGTGTGAGTGCGATGTTGCGTGTAATTCCTTTACGCCTTGCGCTCCTGGTAGCTCGGTGAATTTACTTAATTTGTTTTCTTTTAAACCTTCGCTATAAAATATATCTGTAGGTAATGTTGTATCTGACTGTACAAAATCTTTTCATCTCTTTGTGTTGAGATGTATAAATTCTTACAATCATCTTGTATTTACATTATCTCTCTGCTTTAATCTTTACTCTCGGCATTCCGGTGTCATCATTAACTATGGAAGTAGTATTTAAATCATAATTAAATACTTCCATAGTTAATGATGACACTAGAAATTGTCCCGAGGCGGGAATCGAAACCGCAACCTCCTGCGTCGCAGGCAGGCATTCGCCCACCGCTCCACAGTGGTCCTCATGTAAAAAAAAATAAAAAAAAATAATGCTGGACAATTCACACAGCATTATCTAGCCCCAAGCTAAGCAGAGCTTGTGGTATGGGTACTAGACAACTGATATACGTAATATAATAGAATACATAGATAGATATTTTTTATTATACATAGAAAACGACCAGAACACCCTGAACAAATGTCTGCTGATCGTACACACATTTGTCCCGAGGCGGGAATCGAACCCGCAACCTCCTGCGTCGCAGGCAGACCTTCGCCCACTGCGCCACATCGGTCGTCAATGTATGCAAATACATGTATGCCTACAACAACAATCACACTAACTTAAAATTATTCTTATTCTATCTAATAATGTTAACACTAATTATTGTGATCTCACTTTGATCTCTACACTAGGATACCAGGGTACAGCACAAGTGCTGTAGAGTCAAAGAATTAAAGCATTAACATCAAACTACCATATAGTTTGATGGTTTTTTTTTAATACGCTAATCTTGACCGAGGTAACCTCGATCTATTTGAGTTGTTTGGGGTGGAAATCATTGTTTTGTTTCAAGAATTTTTGAAATTGGTTAAGTAGTTTTTAAGATTATTCGTTACTTAAAAAATGAACGTCAAGTGCGAGTCTTGTGCTATAAGACTTTGCTTTTTGCTAAATATTCTTGGTCAACGGGAAGTACCCTATAGGTTTTGTGTGCATGTGATTCCCATGGAAAAAAAATGGACATAAACGGCTGTAACTTTTGATTGCGTTGAATTAGAAGTTTGATTTATATTGAGGCTCCAAGAGGTTACAAACTTGAGTATATGATGTGAATTTCAACTTAATACCTCCACGCGTTTCTGAGAAAAGAGGGTTGACAGACGGACAGTCGGACAACAAAGTGATCCTCTAAGGGTTCTTTTTTTCTTTTGAGGTACGGAACCCTAAAAACAAATCTTTCTTGTTTATAATCTCTTTATTAATATTAGTGTACCTAGATAATAACAAAACCAACAGAAACGAAGAAAACTATATCCAATTATGAACATTATTGACATATTTATGAACTTTGTTACTTTGTTTATTTTGTTATATGTGTGTCTGCAGACGAAAAATAAATGATTTATCTATCTATCTATCTATCTAACATTGATTGAATCAATGTTATTACGGAAAGTGGGGCAACTATCGGACATCCTGCACTGTCGAAGGTCCTCGTATCGAAGTACGAACAATGGTTGCATATTCTTGTGAAATCGTCCTTTTATACAAGAATGAGTGAAGAAACGTGTTTAGAAATCGATTTATGTAATCAAAATCAATAAACAGTGGTGTGATGATGCTGTTATACCACGCCTAATCTTTGCGTAGCCTGAAAACTATTTTTAATGTGGCAATAACTGGAAACAAACTTACAAGTAAAACCTGTTAATTTGCTGGTAACACCGAGTTTTGCAAGTACTTCACAAATTACAGACCAGAGACTCTGTTTCGGTCACGTAGCAAAAACGACTTCCTGTCTAGATTATAGAATATCTACTACAATTATTAGCCTAGCCTAGGTTTTGACTACCTCGTTGATCAGCAATCATTATTAACGCTCGCATACTACCGCGCGGAACCGTAGGTGCGGTGCCGCAAGAGTTTCGCAATGACGTTGTCCGTCGTACGAGATGCGGACGGAACAGATGCGAAACTGTCGCGGACACGTTGCGGACCTCGAGTTGCGGCTTCGCAAAATCGATTCCGCGCGGTAATGTGCGACGGGCGTAAATACCATTAATTAGGTAGCAACGGGCGACTGGGTCCGATCACCGTTACAGGACACAGCAACTACGGTTCCCTGTGATGGTGTACCGTGTCGGCAACAAAAAGTGTCTACGTTTGCGCAGGGCCTTACTTTAGAGATTTGTTAGTGGGCTCGATTCCCGCCTGGGGATAAATATTTGTGCGATCTCTAATATTTTTTGAGGTGTTCTGGGTGTTTTGTATGTATAAAACAGTACGTATCTATGTATTGTAATGTATTAAGTTTATCAGTTATGTAGTACCCATGACACAAGCACTGTTTACTTCGGGGCTAGATGATGCTGTGTGAATTGTCCAGCATTAATTTATTTACTTATTTTGTTTTATCATAAACTATGCAGGTGCCTGAGTGATTTGATTTAAATAATTCTGTCCTTGTCTGACTAACTACCTTGCAACGACTACTGTAAAAATAGTCACAAAATTGGTCGTTTCCTGTGATACCTAGTCTTTTTGGTGGAAGGCTAAAAAACTCGCTCCTCAGATGATGTTTCCGATCATAGCATAGCTCTTTGCATTGGAAGGTTAGAGAGCCAAACATAAAAATCTTATCTAAACAAAACCAATATTCATTGACCCTATAAAAAAAGATATATTTTTTTAATGTATTTGTTTGTTGTTTACTTATTACCCAGTGACCACAATCGCTGAAAAGGGCAATAAAAATAAAAGTACGCGAAAAATACCTGAGATTGGTTTTATACAGGGTTATTGGTAAATTAGTGACAATACGTGAACTGCAGGTCCTGCTCATCATCACAAACACGTTCGTGAAGACGCCATGCCTAAATTCTAAAAAAAAATATAAATCACCTCTGATACTAAATGAAAAAACATCTATGTCTGGAACCCAACGAGTTACTTAAGTCCGATCTTTCACTCTCATATCGTCTGTCAATTCAGGGCAGAGCTGTTTTTAAGTTGAGTTTCAAATAAAACCTCTCTAACGAACGATTATTGAATTGCGGGGGGTACCCATTACCAATACCAAAATTAAGAATTAAGACCTGGCGTCTTCACAAACGTGTTTGTGATGATGGGCTGAACCGGCAGTTCACGTATTGTCACTAATTTACCAATAACCCTGTATAAAGAAATAAAAACCTTGTTTTTATTAACAAATCTGACATATCCGGCCTTACCAGAGTCTACAAGATAAAATATCTTATTTCTTCGAAAGTTGTAAGTAAATAACCATATTTCTTACTACCTCCTGCTGGGTCCAATGTAGTCTATTTTTACCCGACTACCAACAGGGGAGGGTTATGAGGTTAGCACCCTATGTTTGTATGTTTGTATGTATGTATGTTTGTATGTATGTGGCCGATTTCTTTGTTCCCTCGTAGCGCTGAAACTACTGGTTCGATTTCAACAAATTATGTATCGATTGATTCGTCTCAATACCCCGATGGTTATAGGCTATAGGATTTAGGGCTCCAACCCCGAATAAGCCTTCAAAACGCGTATTAAAGTTTAGGTAGCCGCAGGCTGCAGGCCCCATAGAGAAAAATTACAATACCTACGACCTATTTTCATTTTCAACTCTATGCCTATCAAATATGACCGATACGTCATTCTATTTTGTCAATGTAAATGTTTCAAACTTTTATAACTTTCACGTAGTCGGGTTGTAGTTTTTAACTTTATCTTGTTACTTAATCGGTATGTAAATGGAATTTTTCGCAGTGTCGAGTACCTATGCATGTGGAGTGAAATGTTACAGGTTCTATTCTCGACTCGGTTTCTATTCCATAGAAATTGTAAAAAAAGAAATAAAAACAGATAGAATTCAATTCAAATACCCGCGAGTTCCCTTTTGTGCAACTGAGCACAAAAGGGAACTCGCGGGTATTTGAATTGAATTCCATCTGTTTTAGTTCTTCTACTTCAAATTCTCTTCTACTACTACTTTGAGAAAACATCAATTGTATAACTTGAAAAGCAGCTTTATGATTCAAAATTAGTTGTATTGACGTAGGTCGAAACAAGTTTATTAAAACAAAAATTCTAAAATTATTAAAAACTAGTCACATACGTGTAATGACGTCTGACGCAATTAGGAGTCCGTACCGTAGGGAATATAAAATAGGTATTTTCTAACTGTAATATACTTTATTAACAAAGAAAATTACAATCAAATAATAGAATTAAATTAAAACTAGTATTAAAAATTTAAATAATTGAGCTAAGTAATTCACTATTTTAAATATCGCGACAAAGGACTAAGACGCTAGTTTTCTGTAAAAAAAAAACATAACACGTTTGTATAGATTGAAGCCTATGTTCGATGGACTGACAGACAAACAACGCAACGACGATGGCGGCATAGGTTTAGTCAGTACAAAACCCTAAAAATTTGAACCCCACAAAAAAGACTGCGGCGTGACTGTTACAACTCATTATAATAAAAACAGAGCGAATTTGTCACCAAAATCATAAAAAAATAACCTTGAACTTAGTATCTTAAGACGTCGTAAAAAGTGCCTTAGTACCTGCGCTTAGGCATTATTATTGAAGTACTTAGTCCGACATCATTAGCTGTTCAAAATTACCCACTTCGAAATGACTTTAGACTAATGATAATAGTAATTTAAGCTTAAAAGTTTGTTTTTAGGGTTCCGTACCTCAAAAAGAAAAAAGGAACCCTTATAGGATCACTTTGGTGTCCGTCTGTCCGCCTATCCGTGTGTCAAGCCTCTTTCCTCAGAAACGCGTTTAGGTATCAAGTTGAAATTCACATCATATACTCAAGTTCGTAACTTCTTGGAGCCTCGATATAAATCAAACTTCTAAGTCAACGTAATCAAAAGTTACAGCCGTGTATGTGCAATATTTTTGAATTTTGTAAAGGAATCACATGCACACAAAACCTATAGGGTACTTCCCGTTGACCTAGAATCATGATATTTGGCAAAAAACAAGGTTTTTTTTATTATGATTAATATGTTTAGTTACGGAACCCTCGTTGCGCGAGTCTGACTCGCCGTTGACGTTTTTATTGTTAACATCATCGCAAAAACAAACGTCACACACTTAACAATGCCCTTTTTATGTTATTTCACTGTACCTATTTTTGAACGTATTTATTTTTATAGAACAATAAATTTTTTACATTCTGTATAATTGAAGATGCTTAAAAACAAATTTAATGAGAACCTACCCATTTAATTACTATTCTATGTATGCAAAATATACAAAAAAGTGTTTTTGTAGACAAAAATCTATAAAATATGGGCGTCTTCTCTAAAAAAGTTTGACGTATCTTTAAAACAAAAAACTTAACTTAACTTAACTTTGCACAAATTAAAACTATTATTATGATTTAGGCGTGCAAAACATTATAAGTAATTAATATACTCTCTCGAAAAATAATACTACTATTTGTAGAAATGTATAGATCGGGGCAACAAAATAAATGATTACTTATTGTGTGTTAAACAAAAAAAAATACAAACTAAAAATAATTTTACACAATTTCCATATGAAGTAATCCGAGTAAGATTTGAAAAAACCAAGAGGTAGGTAATTAAGATTTTAACACCTTTCGTGTTTTTTGCAAGCTTTGATCTTTTATTTATGGCATTCAATTTTATATTTATTACACTCGTAGATAAGTGTAATAAATGACTCAGGTGGTTTATTTTTCATAGAAACCGCAGATATTCCTTTGTGTTACACCTAACATAAAAGTTTAATTATAACAGGTTGATTTATTTTGAGCAAACGCTATAAGAGTTTACTATAAGAGTTTGTTTTACACGAAAACGAATCTAAAACGAACTAAAATTGTCTTTTTCCAAGTAGGCCCGCTGGATTAACATAGTAGCTATTTTTGATCCCAGATAAACGCGTGCGATACCTTACCTTATGCATATATACCTATGAGATACCTTAGGCAGAAGCTAGTTCCTATTAAAACTGACAAGAAATTTCTTTTAGATGCACGATCAGCATCCACTATACATCGTCACCGAGGAGGACAAGAAGTTGATCCGTGCTGAACTAGGCTTGAAAGAAAGCACTGTTCAAGAGGATGTAGACGGCATCATGGACTGGTTCGAGAAGCAACCTCATCTGATTGAGGCTGGCATTGGTAAGGAAATTAAACTATAACTCAACAACGAATCGTTTGACTTCTGTGGCGAAGAGGCCAAAGGTCCGCCTACGACGCGGGAAATGCAGTTGATTCCCGTCACGGGACAATTATTTGTAGGATCTGCAGATATTTGTTTTTCGGATGTTCTGGATGTTTTAATATATATCTGTATGTAATGTTTTAAGTAATATCTATTTATTTTTATTACTAGCAGCGCCTCGCGGTTTCACCCGCGTAGTTTCCGTTCTCGTGGCAATTCCGAGATAAAAAGTAGCCTATGTTCTATTCCAAATTATAATCTATCTCTGTGCCAAATTTCATCCAGATCCGTTCAGCCGTTCTTACGTGATTGAGTAAGAAACATCCATCCATCTATCCATCCATCCAAACTTTGACATTTATAATATTGGTGAGATTATTTTCGACATTTATCTAGTAGCGTTCTTTGCGTACATAGTCGCTTTTCATTCGCGACTATGTCATCCTGTTCTCGTTAAATCTATATCCACTTTCGCGGCTCGGGAACGTTAAATTTTACGGACTCTTCCACGGTATGATGTTTAGAAATCACCGTCCTTTAACGGCAATACTCCTCAAAATAATTATAGTGTGCATTGTAGTCTACACACCAAAAATCTGATAATACCTTTTTATATTTCAAGACTTGATATTTTTTCTTATATATATATTTTTTTAATTTCAGAGAGGAAAATGGTAGAACATCTATTTTTGTTCGCCAAAGGATCAATGGAGAAGACCAAACGGAGGATCGATAACTTATACAAGTATAGGTCGTATGCGCCGGAGTTGATCCAGAACCGAGAAAAAATCCTGAATAGCCCTGAAGACATTTGGAAATCATAGTAAGTGAACTTGGTACATTTACCGCCGTATTCAAGAACAATACTATGAGGTCTCACAGTGCTCATGAATGCATAGGGTTGGTAAATTGACAACTTTTGTATGGGAAAACTGTCAAAAATCAGTACTTGGCTTGCTACTGTACATTTTTATTGTTCTTGAATACGGGTGTTAGACTGCGTTTTCGAAGGAGGAAAGCTGGAGGTCTACTTAGAAAAACGAACAAAGTTGACGGATGACGTACCGTCGCATCGCATAAAACGAAAGAAGAGGCCGATTCGTTACGATGACCTTACTATGGAAATGATTCTGTCATTTATTATTTTATTAATTAGCGATCCAAAACGTAAGGTGTCAGTTGGTGACGCGCCCGAAGTAACTTGGTGGTAAGGTTATTCGTTTCGTGCGATTTACGTCATCCGTCTCAACTCAACAGCCTAACACCTAACCTAAATCCTAGAATTAAAGTGGCGGGTCTAGAACTTGAGCGTGTTCAGAAATACAAGTACCTTGGCGCTTGGGTGAATGAAGAATGGGATAGCACACAGGAAATCCGTACCCGGCTCGAAATCGCCCGAGCAACATTTCAGAAGATGGAGAAGGTTCTGTGCAGCTGGAAACTTAACACTAAGCTCAGAGTGAGGATGCTCCATTGTTACGTGTGGCCAGTAGTATTATACGGTAGCGAGGCTTGGACCCTAAAAGCAGATACTCAGAAACGTCTTGAAGCTTTCGAGATGTGGTGCTACCGGAGAATGCTACGTATCAGCTGGACGCAGAAGGTTGCCAACGTAAATGTGCTCCGACGTGTTGGGAAGACCCGAGAACTGATGCAGACCATCAAGCGTAGAAAAGTTGGGTATCTTGGACATGTGTTTAGGCACGAGAGATACCAGCTGCTCCAACTGATAATGATGGGCAAAGTAATGGGTAAACGACGAGTTGGCAGACGGAAAAAGTCATGGTTGAGAAACATCCGAGAGTGGACGAATATCGCCAGCGTCGAAGACCTGTTTCGCTTGGCGCAAGATCGGGAGAAATTTGCTGAGCTGATGGCTAACCTCCAGTATCTAGTGGAGAGCCACAATAAGAAGAAGAAGAGCATTACATGTAGCATTATTATGTACATCGACATTGTTTATATTACTTTCACACAGCTACTAACATTTTATAGATTCTACACTTGACCTTGTTTTAATCCTTAAACCAAAATAACAAGTTTAACCTTCTTGTAAAACTTCCTAGTAGAAACCTGGTAGAGCCTTGAAATTATCCTAAGGAGTTTATTATTATTTCATACTTAAATATAATTTGACAATATTTAACCTTGCCAATTGATTTGCCTCTAGAGATTTATGGAAGCGTCAAAAATTTTTGTTACATAAAAATCTGTCTGAAATTTATAAATATTATAACCTTTCGATGTATTTATGTTGACCTTTGATAGAAAATAACTGCAGGTAAAAAACTTGATTAGTTACGTGGTGGTTAACTGGTTTTATATTTTAGACTTTATAAACTAAATTAACAAGTCATTTCATTTTTGTTTTTTCTACATTTTAACTACAAGTTTGAATGACATTTAGAATAATAAACAAAGTAAAAAAAACACGCGTATTTCCTAGAAAAAATAGCTATAAATTACCTATTGTTATAAATTTGCGACGACCTCTGTGTCACGGTAGGCGGCGAAGGTCCGTCTGCGACGCAGCAGGTTGCGGGTTCGATTCCCGCCTCGGGACAAATGTTTGTACGATCTGCACATATTTGTTCAGAGTGTTCTGTTCGTTTTCTATGTATAGTAAAAATATCTGTGTATTTGTATTATATTATGTATATCTGTTATCTAGTCCACATGTAGAGTCAATAGCTCGTCAATAGCTCTCTTGTTTTGTATGGAAGTTCTTAAAAAAATACTTTTTTATTGTTTTATGTGTGACCTGAGGTGATGCTCTCATTTACTGTACTGAGGTATATTTACTGAAATAGTGATGCTATTTCATCGCCAATCCATCAGCACACTCAGCAAAAAGTGAGTGAAAAAAGTGTCGAAATATGACAAAAATATATCTGTAAACTTTGAGTTTGATGATGTTTTTTTTTACTTCAGTGCCAATCAGTGTCAATAATGGAGTATTTTTACTGATTTTGTAAAATTCTTGTTTTTTTTTTCAGCATACAGATAGCAATGCCGCGTTTATTCAACGGCAACCGCATTACAGTGTTAAAGTTCATCGACACTGATCCAACGCATATTTCGTCTGAAATACTTTTCAGGAATACTTTCATGGTAAGTTTTTTCAATTATCAACTACCCTCTTCCATAAAAAGCACAAACATTACTCGCAAAGATGCGCGTCGGATTCAAAATTTCACATTTGCGTGTCATAATACGACTTGACGACCGATGTGGCGACGCAGGAGGTTGCGGGTTCGATTCCTGCATCGATACAATGATATTTGTTCAGGGTGTTCTGGTCGTATTCTATGTATAATAAAATTTTCTATCTATGTGTATTGTATTATATTATGTATATCAGTTATCTAGTACCCATAACACAAAGCTCTACTTAGCTTCGGGCTAGATAATGCTGTGTGAATTGTCCAGCATTATTTATTATTATTATTATACAGGGTTATTGGTAGGTAAATTAGTGAAGATGTTTTTTCATTTAGTATCAGAGGTGACTTATTTTTTTTTAGAATTTAGACTTGGCGCCTTTACGAACGTGTTTGTGATGATGGGCAGAACCTGCAGTTCACGTATTGTCACTAATTTAACTAATTTACCAATAACCCTGTATATTTTTTTGGCATATTACATTTTAAGTATTTTGTATATGAATGACTCCGGCTACAAATATTAATTCAGAAAACAGCCCACTATATTCAATTGAAATTTCCGGGTCAGTTCAGGTAAGTATGACAGGTGCCTATAGAATGATAATATTGTTACAAAACTTGAACCTGTCTGAGTACCACAATAAGCGTGTTAAGCATGTTTAGAGTGGTTTACTTGACTATAAAAATAGCCAGTGACATCCGTACACCATTGTCAACCTTGTCAACTATTACTATTGTAACTTTAACATCATTTGTCATAATCAACCTTGTCCACTGGAGATGATTTAATATTTCTGTTCTACCGCGAACTTAAGGTCATGCTTGCCTTCTGGGTAAATTACCTGAGATTGGCTGGCAGAAAATGGCTATGATTTGCTTATACCAGTATCATTTCTTCATCAGTACGTCTGTATACCGAAGACAGCATTTTCGATATAGAGCTAATTCGCTACCCTGAACGGTAGAGGTACAATTTCTTTTCAGATTTCGTTTGGTCGGTACACTTTCGCATTTATAACCTGTGTTGCCAATTTTTTTTTTTTTATTTCTGTTTTTTTGTTGTATTTGGGAAATAAACTGTTCTTATCAACTAAACCAAAAACGCCTAAAAAACACTGAAACCAGAAAAGTTTCCACCATAAATGGAATAGTAAATAGACAGCTCAGATATTAATATCAAATTTTTTTTATATTAGAACTAGTATTTACAATTGAAGCAATTGAGCTAACTGCAGTCTGTTGCAAACAATCTACAGGTAGCTCAACTGATCCATATCAATACCAGTCGAAAGCGTGCCCGAGACACAAGACGCTCAGATAATTTTTTAAAAATATTTTTTTAGGTTTTGTGTATTATAGTGCGTAAGCCCTCACTCTGGGTTATCTCTATAAGAAATGAAATAAGTTCCTAATTTTTTTTTCGAAATCGAATTGTTTTCAATATGCTAACTATTGTCCGCGAATTCACTTTAGCCGCTAAAAAGTAGTCTATTAGTTATTTCAGGTTTAGAAGTACATGAAAGTAGACTAACCTATGCAAAATTTTAGCCCGATCCGTTCAGAAGTTATGCCATGAAGGGAAAACGAACATCCATCCATGCAAACTTTTAGCATTTTTATAATAAATGCGATGCGATGGAACTGTTAATAATTAATAATTATGGTAAATTACCGACTCTACCTTTCTTTTTGGACAAAACTCATTATAAAACGTTTTGCAGGAAAATCCTTTAGACTTCTTAAAATATTTTGCCTACATCATCAACTTCATTTATGGTTTTGATCGTCTTGACCTCTAAAGAGTCATCAAAGGTCCGGAAAATATTTTCTTGATCTTCAAGTAGGTAGTAAACAATAATATACTTGTAATATAAATAGGAAACTTTTTGATACTTTATAAACCAATGGACATTTTTATGGTTGGACATGGCTTTGGACATTAGTCTTTTTTCTATTTAGACAATAGTCGTGCGAACCATACAAATTATTAAGATGGTTAGAATCAAATGCCTTCTATTCGCTCAAACGATTCTTTGACAACTGCTGGTTTCCTAGTAATTGTAATTCTAAGCTTAAAAGTCGACACCTAAAACATACCCAGTAAAGGTAGGTATTGTATGTCTAATATAGATAAGGTGTTAAAACTGTACACTTTATAACATAAGATCTTTTTTATCAACATTTAACGATAAACGTATTTCTGATTCATATGACAAAATAATCAGATATCTCTAGTAAAAAATTACAACAGCTACTAACTTACGCTACTGTAACAAGCATTTCCGATCTCTTCATAAATTATGGGTAATCAATTGTAGGGTTTATAACAGGGTCTTTTTTTACATACGAGTAGTTTGTGTGTAGTGGAGAGTACTTTTTTTTTTCATACTAGGATTATGTTTCGAGTGTTTCTTTTTGAATGGTGGACATTCCCCATTACCAAGCATCAAAAACGCATTTTATGTTTGTTTTTATTGATGTATCTAAATAATCAACTGGTATTCTTTTATTTGACCCGTTAATAATGGTTTATATAGAATACCAATCGAGTATTTTGACTTACGAGTAGTTACATTTTTAAAGGACGCATTTGGTGAAAATAGTTGAAAAAGCGAGTCGAGTTGTTTACAGTTTATCAGTTAATTAGGTACTCGTTTAACGGAAAAATATTATGACGAAGATACACAAAAAAGCTAGGTATTTTACCCAAAAATTAATCAACGCACCTGTTCAGATTCATCTTTTGAGGTTTACCTTCAAATGGACTGGCTCAATTTACGACTGGTTTTAATGATAATAGTAAAATTATATACCTTTTGGTACTGATTGCTATATTTTTACATGAAAAACCTTTTTTTTATCTAAAATAAATAAGATCTTTAAATGTATATTTTAGATGTTTCGTATATACAGTTTTCTCTACAAACCTTTTTGTATTAATTTCACAATTTTTATTTCTGATGTAGATAGGTCCAAACATAAAAAAGGTGTATGATTGTTTGCTTTTAGCATTATATAAGTTAGTTGTTTAAATTATAGCAACCATAAATAAATAAATAATGCTGGACAATTCACACAGCATTATCTAGCCTCAAACTAAGCAGAGCTTGTGTTATGGGTACTAAATAACTAATATACATAATACAGTACATTGATATATATTTTTTATTATACATAGAAAATGACCAGAACACCCTGAACAAATGTCTGCAGATCGTACACACATTTGTCCCGAGGTGGGAATCGAGCCCGCAACCTCCTGCGTCGCAGGCAGACCTTCACCCACCGCGCCACATCGGTCGTCAATTATCATAGTTCATTGACACAAATGCATCTTCAATTATCATAGTTGACATGAACTTTTATTTTGACCATGAAAGCATCGTAGACTTGCGAAATATAAAGACTGTCATTTCTGTATCTTCTCCAAATTGATTTACTATTTTGCTAAAAGCGGAATAATTTATGAAACGGTTAATTTAAATTAACAACCTCTATGGGCTTTATAAAATCAACAGCAAAATCTACGTACCTATTTTGGTTGTGTTCGCACAAATGCCCAGAAACAAAAGACGACGCAACTGTCTATTCCGTTTTACGAATGTATTAGAATTAGAATATTATTTACTTGTAACTCCATCAACAGATACAGACATAATTTAGAAACAAGAGACAAAACTACTGTCGATAAGAGTCACAAAACGGTCCCTGTCTCAGCATGAGCTAGTTGTAAACACTTTACAACCAACGCTGGTCTTCCGACAGAGCCGTTTGGTGACGTCACGGAAGATAACACACTATACGAAATAACACACTGTATACAGTTGGCAATATATTTTGTATTACACTCAAGCATCAAAATGGCGAAAGCAATGATCGTCTAGTCTCTTATACTGTTAACCACTTTAATCTCTCGTTTATTTATACAAAAATGTGCAGAAGATATGTGTATACAGATAGATCAGATAGTCAAAAATAAATTTCTCTTTGCAGCAGTTACAATAGACCAAAAAGGTTGGGTAACTTTTTTTATTCCTAGACATCATTATGTTCTTGTTTTTTAGCTTGGTGACATAAGGCTGAGCTACGACTACTCTTTGGGAGACATCTGGGTGTTGGACATGAAAGGGACTTCGTTCAGTCATCTGCTCAAAATGAATCCTGTCATCATGCAAAAGACGTCACAAATATTTCATGTATGTAACTTAGATTACCGAATCCATTATCAATAGAGTCAATAGAGACCATAGGCTGTTGAAGTATAGCGTATACCTCAACAGCCTATAATGGTCTACTGCAGACGCTCTGATTCCAATCCAGTGGACGTATAACTTTACTTTAAATGCTTATTCATATTGTAGACAATGAGGTTACGTCTTTAACCCTGAGTTGTTACTTAGTAACCATTGCAAGTCCTTATTACTACGTACGATCTTGCAGTTATGCAAGAATGCATGTCTAGCGTGCCAATTTGTTACGTCGACGTTTTGTTATGTCTATGGAATTAAAGTTCTCAAAACACGTTAAGATTTTTGAAGATATTTTATCATAACTTTTTTTTTAACTTGGTCGATTCACAAGATAATAATAGATAGATGAAGATTTCTTAAATTTGAATATATTGTAATAAATTTTATAGTAAATAAAAAATAAAGGTTTGCAAAATAAACTTCGTCGCTCAACTCCTTGGAAAATGTCAACCATTTTTTTCCGTCTATTGTTTCTTTATATCCGTGACTGGACTCCAGTCAATACCAAGCTTCCCTAGAAGAGATTACTGATAGCCATAAGGTAGCCCTTTGTATTTCCACTACTTTCAGTATTTCTTTTAAAATAGTTTTTTATTTTTATGATACAAGCTGGAACGGAATTCAGGTAATTTACGTATAAAATTCTGGTCCTTCACGTATAAGGTAATTTGCGTATCAGGTATTTTGCGTAATTTTAGCATCCTGGCCATTTGCGTGGTGGAACTCAGGTAATTTACGTAGAAGGTAAATTACGTAAAAAATTCTAGTCCTGGTAATTTGCGTTTCTGGTACTATGCGTCTGAACGCATGAAAGTTTCATCAATCTATCAATTTACTTTAAAACAAACTACCCGAAACCTTGGAAACATTAACTCGGTTCATACATTTAAAATGAAACGCACAAGTTTTGCCATGGGAAATAGGCAAATTTTGGAAGAGCGTTAATTCTAATAACTAACTAATTTGTGATATGTACTGTCTATTTACTTATGCAAAACCTTATAACTAAAGACCGAATGACAACTTTAATAAACCTTATTTTTGTTTTCAACATGCAATACAAACTTCTTACTTATGTGATTGCATCTTTTTTATTTAATGAATATTGAGAAATATCATAAATAGTACTATTCCGTCTAACACTTTACCAGAAAACATAAAATGTATAGAAAAAATGACATGTTTGAATTCAAACTAAAAGCGATATTCATAAAAAAATGTTTTTACGAACTTGACGATTTCTTCAATGATAAATTTAGCGACTCGTAATTTTTGTTATAGGTATTGAATGCATTTAATAATAAGTAAATACATCATAAGGCATGAAACCTGGCCTGTCTTCCATTGCAACACCCTAAATGGGTACATACTGTGAACATTTTATGAACACTCACCTAACTACTAAGACCTGACTGTATGAATGCAATAAATAAAATACTGAAAATACTGAAATACTAATTAATTGATATTAATTATATCTACTCTTACGTGAAAATAGTGACACTCTTTTTTTACCGACGAAACGAAAAACAAAAGAGGAGGTTCTATGTTCGGCTGTGTATTTTTTATTGAAATATTTAAACCATAACCTATCTATTACAGGAAGGTCTTGGCATCAGAGTTTTAGCCATCCACGTCCTCAACGCCAACAGCATCCTCCAGCACATCGTGACATTCATGAGGCAGTTCTTCAGCCCTAAAGTCATGGACCGACTGGTTATACACGAGTCGGTCAACGACCTGCACAAGTATGTTCCTAAGAAGCACCTGCCTAAGGACTATGGTGGAGAGGAGCCTTTCCTGGCGGAAATGAAAGGTAAATCCATAAGTAGAATATTAAAAAAAACGTAATTATGTCTGTTACCTATTACCTTTTTAGGCCTAAACGGTTAAACGGATGTTAATATTTAATAATAATGTTTAATAATGCTGGACAATTCTCACAGCATTATCTAGCCCCAAGCTAAGCAGAGCTTGTGTTATGGGTACTAGATAACTGATATAATAATTACATAGATAGATATTTTTTATTATACATAGAAAACGACCAGAACACCCGGAACAAATACTTGCAGATCGTACAAATATTTGTCCCAAGGCGGGAATCGAACCCACCCTCTTGCGTCGCAGGCGGACCTTCGCCCACCGCGCCACAGGGGTCGTCAAATAATAGTCAAATAATAATTAATGAATTTGGCAGAGAGGTAGACTGTATCTCGGAGAAAGCTACAGGCGCATCGAACATTTTCATGTTGCATTTTAAACCTTATTGACCTGATTCACGAGGTAACTAATCAGGCTAATCATGCGCTGTGTGCTGTAAATAAATAAATAATGTGGCATTATCATTTCACCTGTTAGTTTCAAGATATGAGGTCTGAAGATCAAAATGAGTATATATATATATATATAAATGAGTTTATTTTAGGTATAGGTACTTACAAAATTTATGCACAGTTAAATTAAAAGAGCATTTATTTGGGAAACAGAAACTGGAAAATAACCGGAAATTACTTAAAATCACGTAAGGTGTAACCAGTTGAAACAATGATTCGAATGGCCCAATACTTTGGGAATGACTGGTGATGGTTATTTGTGTACCATATGGGTCAAAAGTCAAAAGTCAATAACTATGTTTCTTTAGCAATTAGCAATTAGACAAGTCAAATTTTATACATAAACAGAACATAACATTTTATAACATAATTTATTATAAATGGTAATTATCAAAAAGAAACAAAGTGTTATTGATTTTGTTCGCTTCAATTTATGTCTGAAATAAAAGTCTATATAATTAATACCATGATTTTTATTTTTCAGACAAGTACGAGAAAGAAATGCGCAGCACCAAAACAAAGAAGCTCCTTATAGAATCCAGTAAGTACATATCCAACGAGAGTAGACGACCCAATGCAGAGAAGAACGAAGAATACCTAGTTGGCAGCTTCAGAAAATTAGATTTCGACTAATTTTAAAACTTATCACATAGAATTAGGACTTCAATTTGAACAACCAGAGGTATGAAGGAATCAAATTGATGATGTATTCTTTATATTTAGTGAGGCACTATTTTGGATCGATCTTGACAAAATTTTATGTAGATATTCAACTGCCTAGCAAAACTATACTACGGCAAAATTCTATGTGAAATGTTTGTAAATAAACCACTTATACTCAGCTTAAAATTCACTCTGTTGTCGTGTATTTTAATCTGCAATTTAAGGACATTCCTAGTATAGAAAAGAATAGAAGAAAGAACAATCTGATATCAACGACAAGCATGTGATATTTAGTATTTTTTTGTTGTGATTTGTTTACCAACATCTCACATCGAGTTTGGGTAGAGTTTATTGATTTGTGTTGGTGGTGTTTGGGACATAATATTTCAATGACCTATCTTTAACTGAAATATCTGTGGACTTGGAAAATTATGATACAAATAGTCGCTAGAGTCCAAAACATGAGTTTTAATTACATAACGTACGAGTTATTTTCACTTGTCAGTTTCTTAATAGTCTGTTTCGATAATTCGCCCCTAAACGGTAACAAGGTATAGTGTGATAATAGTGTACAACACGCATTCAACCAAGTCCTCAAATATTTTTAAAGGGTTACCTTCCCAAAATAATGAAAAATAGTTAAACATTTCAACTGGTTGTTTAGGTTGGATCGTAAAGTAACATATACATACTGTATGTACATCGACACGGTCTTGCAACATGTTTTGGACCAGTTTCATCGTAAGACTAGTGAAAGTAATTTAATTATTTATTGATACGTGTCGCTCAGCAAGTATTGTCACGTCTGTTGCTTATGTAGGTCACCTTTTTGGTAGAGATAGGTACATATTAACCTTTTTACATGGCTTAATTTTCCCCGGGCTCAATAGGACGATATAGACACTTATGAGTTATTTATGGCTCTATATTTTTCTAGATTTTTTTGTTGATGTATGTCATTCTAGAAGTTATTTTAGAAAAAAAATGTCCAATTTTACGTGTTTTTTTTTGTAAATTCTTTAATGAACAAAGTGTAATGAAAACCGCTTCAAAGGCTGATTTTTTAATGATCAGATAATAAATGTAACCATAGAATAGAAAGTCTACTTTTTTGATATTTTTGTATGAAATACCTAAGTGTCTATTTTGTTTATGACTTTATGTGATTATTGAAAAATCAATTAAAATCCATTCAAAAAAACAAATTCATATATTTATAGATTCAGCAAAGAGTATCATTTTAACATTTTCTAACATGCAAAGATTTTTTACTTCGTGCTCTTTTGATTCCCTCGCTAACGCTCAAGATTCAAATTTTTAAATCACTCGCTGCGCTCGTGATTCAATTTTAGAATTCTTCGCTTGCTCGGTCATCAAAATTGAGCACGCGGTTAAAAAACAACTTTGCACTCTTGTATCACAAATAACTATTTCGTGAGTAATAATAATAATTATTTTAATGAATAGGATGAGTAACGAGTAAGTTTCTTATTTTGGGTAGTAGGTATAAGTTTAGGATTATTCTGGTGTGATATTATTTAAACATAGGTAAAAGTAGGTAGAGTGACTAGAAAGAATATTTTAAGAGCAATCTGCACCGAAAAATCTTAAAATACCACTAGGCGTTAAACATTTTTTCCATATTCTTAATTTTATGATTTTTTATTTTATTTCGTAATTAAAAATAAGGTAGAATATGTTTAGCTTTTTGTAGTTTTCTAGAATTTATTTATATGTTAATAAGTTGCATTTCATACTTATTAGCTATTTTTAAATACATGTTTTTAACGTATGATTGCTTTTGAATTGAGTATAATAAAGAGTAAAATATTGAAATGCGTTTTTACCACGATTTCTCATATCATTAATAACTCTACAGATTGTATCTGAGAGAACAATAAACGGACTTTAAAAATTCTAAATAGTGAAAATGGGTTTGGAAGGAACACTTCGATAGCGCGATCTAATTTTCCCAGTGGCGACATCTAGTTAAAATTTGATAAACATAATATTTTGCCAACAACAAAAGAATTTCAAAACGACCAACTGCGGTAAATCTATTTGAAAATCATGAACTGCGCTTCCCATCAGGCGGCAAAACCCTTGCTATAAGTGCCGCATGACAGGCAGCTATACTGCTTGAGAGGTTAATCCATAGAGTTCCGTTCGGAGTTAAGACCTGTTCGTTCAGAGCTACAGGACATTTTGATACGCAGAGCGAAAAAAAATTTGGGCTTTTTCAAAAGTCAATAACTTTATTCCTCCACCTAAGTAATAAATAAAATAAAATATAAGCCTAATCACAACTTAAATTTAAGCTAAGTCCGTTCTGCATAATAGGTTATACAATAATATTATCCTGTATTTCTCTATAAGCGAATGTATATTCTTTTGAGAAATAAAATTCCTAAACCATATTTCTTTAGGCTTACAAATGAGCACTTAGACAAGACAAATTTTATGCATAGGTAGGTACACAGCTTACAAATAGTAATTATCAAATAAATAAAATATTAGCGATCGAATATTATCCATCGTTGCATTTTCATACTCAAGTAGTCGGTGGCCTTTGTAGGTACATGCAGAATTCCTAGCTTGGGGCCTCCGACTACTGAGTATGAAAATGCAACGATGGATAATATTCAATCGCTAATATATATTCGGAACATCTTTGAACGCTTGTTTATAACTTTTACGTAGTCGCGTTGTAGTTTTTTTTTAAATCATAATATCATCTTTACTAACATGGAAGGTTAGTAAAGATGTTATTAATTTTCTTGAATATCAAGGTTCTTTCAAATGAACTCATAAGCCTTCCTACGTTAATTCTTGCTACAATGACGTAGGGTTAAAATTAAAGCACCAGATACACTATCCAATACCTAAAATGTTGGTAAAATCACTAGAGGTCTTTCAGTCAAAATCTTCACATATGGGATCAATCAAGTCCAGTGCTGGACAAAGGCCTCCGTTAATTAGTGCCATAAATAATAATAATATTCGTTTATTTCAGACCATAGAAAAGTTACAGGTCTAATTTGACTTAAGCTACAGTCCATAGTGATATATACCTTAAAGCTAACATACATACATTATACACACTTAACTAATGACACGTTTTTCATTTCATTACGGCGACGACGTTATAGATGACGCAATCAGGGTGTCAGCTGACGACGGTGCATGGCACCCTGTCTTCAGCTTGCTGCATCCAGCATCTGCTTGCCGATCGGAAGACGTTATACGGTACCGAAATCAGGCGAGCGCGTTTTGTGTGGGAATGGGAGTGCACCATGTGCGAAATAGAACCACGAGCGGCCGAATTTCTGTACCGATATTGTATTGTCTGTACCGAAATGTACCAATACTTTCATCGTAATTTTAAAGCAAACGCGAAGGTATCGCTATATAACGGGATGACGTCATACAGAAATTTTAGGGTACACTTAAATAACGGTACCGAAGTCCCTGCTACAATGTAAGGTCCCAATTTAGGGTCGTGTAGACACCACTTTAAAACCTTATCTCGTCTTACTACTCATTATCTCGAGCTACCTAAATGATCTACGTATTCTTCGTTATCTTCTCATCTCGCCCCCGATGGGAAATTTTAATTACTAGACGCGTGAAACTTAACTCCTCTGGAGATTGATTTACAGTTTAGTTCAGCTTGTTTATTTTAGAATTCTTAGGTAGCTCAAGATTAAAATTCACTCTAAAAGGGTTAATAATACTGAGGCTTAAGGGTGAGATTTGCATATTTTAGTAAAACTAGGTTTTCATTTCCTTCCATACATTTAGGTTGCCTTGGAAAAATCTCGCCGCCCTTTGTACTGTTTATTTTTTTTTAGGCATAAGATTTTGTTATTCATGTTAATTTTTAGTACAATAAAGTGTTCATTGATTCATTTATTAAGCGCCTTGCAGCGCCCCTACCGGAGACTGAAAGGAACTACTTTTAAAGTTTGACAGTAATCCAATAGTTACGTACGAACTGGATTGCAGTTATCGAATTATTTTGAGTGATTGGTTGCATTCAATACGGATGTAAGTGGGTTAACTACGAACCTTATTTGTATTAGAAGAACACAAATGTTTCATCCCTTCACTCGTAACATATATTTGCAGATCGTACAATAATTTTTCCAAAGGCAGGAATCGTACACGCAACCTCCTTCGTCGCAGGTGGACTTTCGCCCGCCGCCGCAGAAGTTATCTTATAATAAAAGATTTTGTATTTATTTATGTAGGTATTAAGATATATTTTACTTTAACAGTTTAATTACCAGGGAACTATGTAACTTGTTCTTCGAAAGTCTATTGAAATCATATGGCTCAGTATTAGTGCCTGATCGAAGTTTATGTGGTAAGATGGTAACGAAACTCCAGTTTAGTCAACACTAAAGCTTCTGAAGGATCCAGGCATCCCTAGACACTGCTCTGCGAATTGGTCTGCCTGTCTGCATGACTCGTTGGTCTTCGCTTCGTTCATCTCTTTGATATAGTCCGTGTATTCTTTGGAGTTGAAGATTTTCAACCATTCTTCTGTAGAAAGAAATGGATACTTATAAAACAGCTAAGTATACGAGTTAAAGCCTTATCGACCCTGGAGATTACGGATTCCTCTTTTTACCATGAGCTCGCTAGACTGAACTTGATCTGGTCTCGAACTTGGTATGACAATAGGCTCGAATTGTATGAATTGAGGGCGTGTGACTCCTACGGTTGTAGGTCTGCAATCATATTTTTTACGAACCTGGTTTTGCTCTGTGAAAAATATAGGTGTGAAAAAGGGTTGGGTAGAGTTCTAGGGATGGTATTCTTTGAAAGGTAATCAGACGATCAAGACCTGTCATTGGTTTATGGATACTACCAACGTTTAAACTGAGATAACTACAAAATTCAGCTTAATTAAACAGAACACAGGCACTTATTATATAATAAACAAAAACTATCGTAGTTTGACGAATTCTTTACGAATGAAAGCGGGTTAACTACAAACCTTATTTGTGTTGGGAGAACACCAAGTTAGATAGATAGATAATCATTTAGTTGCTTCTGCAACACACAGTACATAGGTAGTTTATAATATATCAGTCATCCCGTGACCACGGCAGTGTGTAAACCTGTCGAAACGTCGGGAAAACAAGGTAATTATACGCGATAAATACCCGTTAAATAGTATTTATAAATAGGTAGTTTATGTATAAACATTTGTTAAAGAAAAATATGGTGACTAAAAAAAAATTTATTAAGTTTCATGTGGAATATTGATATGCTAACACAGTTTATGAAAAGAGTAGCACAAATTAAAAATGGTTACATTACAGTGTTAGCTGCAGTACAGGAAAAAGGCATAATAATGCTCGAAGAACACACACTGATTTTCAGTATTACCCTGCAAAGTGACCAGAAAAACGAGATACCAACAAGTAAAATCATGTATCTAAAATATTAGACTTCCAACCACATTTTCTTGGTAATATTCCAACACAAATAAGGTTCGTTGTGAACCCGCTTACATACATAACGAACACCATACCGTTCATCATCTTCAAAGTCCGTTCGTCCTCCCCTCCATATTCCTTAGGCATCACCGATTGAGGGATATACTCGTACACAGTGTCTATTGTTTTATGGCTATGTATCCGACCACCAAGTTTTTCAGAGAGGACTTGTTTCAGTAGAGATACAAGAGCGGTTATGGCCTTCGAGGCAGAGATGATGTGGAGGCTTTTGAGCCTCATTCCGTAGCCTTCCTGGAGAATCAAAAGGTTGGGTTTATGTTGAGGAACCAAATGCTAATTAATCGCTTTACATCATCATCAGCCTATATCAGTCCACTGCTGGACATAGGCCTCCCCTAATGAGCGCCATCGCGCCCTGTCTTCAGCTTGCCGCATCCAGCATCTGCCAGCAGCCTTTCGCAAATCGTCATCCCACCTAGTCGGAGGGCGTTCTACCCTACGTTTGCCGAGTCGCGGTCGAAAGGTTCTACATCAAAATAAATATGAAAATTACAAAGAAATTTAGAAAATATAAGATAACATAACGACTTTGAATGACGTTATGTTACCTACATAAGATAACATAACGTCAGGCCAGGACAATGTCTGTCGGGTCAGCTGGTAGTTTTTAAAACACGCCAAATTATCGTTCGTAATAAACAGCTTGAACTATATCTTACCATAAGCAAAGTCAGGGCCTGTCGTAGCTCTACAATATTAGTTTTTGTGACAATATTCACCAAATTCGCATCCGAGTAGTCAAAAACTAAAATGTAACCATTAGCATATTCGTGCATCTTCATGTATTCGCTAACCTGAAAATAACACTAATATTATAAATGCGAAAGTTTGGATGTTTAGATGGATGGCTGGATGTTCGTAGCTTCGTCATGCCACAACTACTCAAAGGAACTACTGAAATTTGCATTTTCACGAGCCCGCTACGAGTATTTCAAGGTGAGCTCGGCGCGATCCGCGATTTGTCGGTAATGTAGAACATTGCTCATTTAAGGCTAGGAAAATTGAAGCTATTTACGAGTATATTGTTAGCTTGTTAAATAACGAAAACGCAAGATGACAATGTATGCTGTGTTGTGATAGACATGGCGTGTTGCTCCAGCCAACATCATCGTCTCACTTATAAAGGTAACAAGCATTCAAAATCATGACAAAATCAGCCGCTACGGTGCCTTATCTAGACACGTAGCTAGACATGTGACACCCATACCATGCTCCCATACAAACGTACTTTCCGATTCATCTGGAAATTACACCCTTTATTCTAATGCGATTTTGCATACATAATCAGTTATGGAATAGCTCTGTTAGAGTAACGTTTCAGTTTTACAAAAAATGAGCGCATAGAATCACTTGGAATGAATCTTTTATGTGTCACCGTAGGATAGTAAAACCCGTAAAATCATAAAAATCCTAGTCACTTTATAATTTAACGTAAAATAATCAATTGGGCTGTAGCACTTACAATCTAACGCATTTAAACACGTAAAATTATGATTATACGAAATCTGTCCGTTAAATAATAAACTAGTACGTGACGGAAGGCAAGACGCCCGCTAATTGGTTGATTGGCACTAGCCTAGCGCCGCCATCTTTGGTTGTCAATAATAACAACAAAGTTTTCATATCGTGTTTTGCAATTAATTAAGAGTTTTTAAATAGGTTGTTCATTAATATTGATAGTAAAATGACCGTAGCCCGTAGTTTCCAAATGAATCGGAAAGTACGTTTGAGCCGCCTGTCTCATAGCGGCGCACAATGTGCACGCTGCGACTTTAGCCGCTGGCTCACTGACGCGCCGTGTACAGTGTGGACATCGTGGGCCGCGGTGGCATAGCGGCTTTTACCAATCCAATAACTTGAAACACCAATGCAGCGCCTCTTCAGAATAGATCTACCACCGAACTGTGATCCCCAACCCGCATGCGCAGCGTGGCGATTATGGACATTACCCCCTAGAGATAAAAACCAATAAGGCGATTATCAGAGGAAAGCCTGCAACCAGCAGTATAATATAGGATGTTGAGTTGAGTTGAGATAAACGACGGAGAGGTTTGGTTCTTACCATGATGATGTACTTGTAATAGGTGAAGATAAGAGCCGAGTCGATATCCTCTTTCGCGGTGAGTCTGCTCATATAAATCCTGTAGTTGTCTGGCGTAATTTTTGGTAAATGAGCATGAGTTCTGAAAAAGTAAGCAGTTATGTAAATAAATAATCCATGCAAAAGTTATTTGTTATACAAGAGTGTAAAGTTGCTTTTTAACCGCGTGCTCAATTTTGGTGACCGAACTAGCGAAGGATTCTAAAATTCGAGCGCAGCGAGTGATTCAAAAATTAGAATCGTAAGCGTTATCGAAGGAATCAAAAGAGCACGAGGTAAAAAATCTTTGTACTCGAGTGCAACACGTAACTTTTCATCACAGGGTAAAGTAAATTGAATTATGAACGTCGTGCACGATGTTCCAAATTCAATTTACTTTACCCTCTAGCAGATAAAAACGGCTTTTGCACTCAGATATCGAAGAGCAAAACTACTCTTTCCGAGATAGGCGGATGAAAATTTCATTCCGATCCCGATCAGTAGTTTTGGCGTGAAAAAGTAACAAACATCAAAACTTTCGCATTTAAACTATATTAGTCTGTTTGATACCTGAAATTTCTATATTTATAAAAATCAATTGCTGTTCGTATGTCTCGCTAAAAGTCGAGAACGGCTGGACCGATTTAAATACTTTTTGTTTTGTTTTATTCTAATAAGTACAGGATGGGGAAAAAATAGGGAATAGGCTATTTGACTACATTAAAAATAAGTTCCAAATTGTTTTCATCCTAGTCAGTGACAACGTAACAAAGCGTAATCAGGTGATTTTTATTAAAAATATGCCTTTTTAGGTGAAAAAACGGGATTAAAATTACACATTTTTTTATGTATGATCACGTGACCGAAAACGCTCTGTGTTTGGTTGGATCGCAAGTGACGTCACACATCTACAGCTTACAGTGTCAATGAGTTCTTCTTGTTAGGTGTGGTATGGCGGGATGACGTCATAGCTCAGACCAATCAATAATTACAAGTCTATTGAGCTACCCTCTGAAGCACCACGTAGGTACAGAATTCAATAAATTATCATTAAAATTTATGGTAAATATTACGTTCGAATTATGTTAACTAAGATTAGTCTAAGGCGATGTAATTTAATAGTTAGTTTTTAACTATGTAAAAAAAAACCTAGTTTTACTAACAATTAAAATCACCTGGTATCATAGTGGCTTTAATTTCGTAGGTTTAATAAAGTTTATGTAATTAACAAAATCTTTAAAAACAAAGGAATTTGAAGGTTACAAGTTACAAAGGCTACAAGTTATTTCACGGCAAAAAAATTATAGGTTCACCCCGAAATAATTTAACCCAAAACCAATAGGAGGAGAGAATGAAATGAATCATCTAATCTATAAGTGACGAAGAAATCGGAGAACGTACAAAAAAACGAAGATAAGTTAACGCATTCTCTGCCCAGTCTGCCCCTGCGGGTCGCACCGCCGCGCCGCGCCGTCGCGTCGCGTCGTCGCCTCACGCTGGTCCCGAGGGACATGTGCGTGAGGTATGATTAGTTTAAACAAGATAAAGTTAAAAACTACAACCCGACTACGTGAAAGTTATAAAAGTTTGAAACATTTACATTGACAAAATAGAATGACGTATCGGTCATATTTGATAGGCATAGAGTTGAAAATGAAAATAGGTCGTAGGTATTGTAATTTTTCTATGGGGCCTGCAGCCTGCGGCTACCTAAACTTTAATACGCGTTTTGAAGGCTTATTCGGGGTCGGAGCCCTAAATCCTATAGCCTATAACCATCGGGGTATTGAGACGAATCAATCGATACATAATTTGTTGAAATCGAACCAGTAGTTTCAGCGCTACGTGGGAACAAAGAAATCGGCCACATACATACAAACATACAAACATACAAACATAGGGTGCTAACCTCATAACCCTCCCCTGTTGGTAGTCGGGTAAAAATACGGCGCTCACTGAAATAGTTTAACTACATAGTACCTACTGTAAAGCTTATAAAGTCTGATAGCTTACATAAACTTGGCGTGAAGCTCAGAAAAATCCTCCGAAGCGTCTAAATTCTTGAAAAAGTTTGGCAACAGAGTTTTGAAGGTACACAACTTGTCCAGGCGCATCTTTGACTTCTCTACGGAGCCTTTACAAGAAATAATAGTGCGTTCCAAGTATTCTCTAGCTGAAAAAAAAATAGGTAGGTAAACATGATTTTCAACTAATATGAAAATATTTATAGGTTCAATTTTCGGCTGGGCGTATGTTTGTTTTTTTTTTTTTTCGTCGATTTAGCGGTCATTTAGGGACCTATTAGGATGATTTTTTTTCAGTTGCTTAGAAGATTCACGAAAACTGAACTTGATGCTTTGATTGTTTATCTAACATAAAAAATATCAGCATAATTATATGTATCTAAATCGTATCCTATCTAAATCACTGTATTTAGACTAAGGTAATGTTTATTTTGCCTTTGTACATGTTTTAAGAAAAGAAGAGAAAAGAAATAATTTCTTTTTCTTATTTTGTAAGCCTAAAAAAACAAAGTTATTGAGTTAGAGTTTGAATTCATTCTCTTCACAAACCAATATTTCGTCGTAACAATTTTTATAAAATCCTCAAATATCCAATCGCTATCGTAAAAATAGTTCCTCAAATATTTTGTTACGGCCATCTCATCTAGACTGGAATATATTTTTTTTATTGGGTAATGCTAAAAAATTAACTTACTGAAATCTTTCTTCTGGAAATGTGCCTGTTTCTTCACCCAATCATCCAGAATGTCGATCGCCTCATCAATTCTCCCAGGTTTATCTAAATTGAATTCTTTTCTAACCGCTACCAAAGTGTCTGGATTGAATTTCAGCATTATATCCGTTGGTAGAGATTCCATCCCAATAAATTTACCAAACGAAATTTAAATTTTACTTACAAAGATTTGCTAAATTTTCCTTAGATTTTTTTTTATTTTTGGTTGTGATCTTTATGAGAGGTTGGAATAGACTGCGTCTAACAGTTTACTGCATCAACTTTTACGGATAAAATGGAACCAAAGATTTATTACTCGTAGAGAACCAATTATGTGATTTCCATTTGCTAAGCACTTGAATTTGTGACGTTAGTGACTGTCAGTGACTGTCGAGGTAAGGTAAAGATGTATAAAGTGGATTTATAAGGGTCCTCAGCTTTACGGCGTTTTCACACGAGGCACGACACCACACGACAAAATGCGGTGACGACTCCGGGCGTCCTACATTTATATGAACCGTTTATACACGCAACGACACCGTGCAGCACGACAGGTCAGCAGTCAGGAGAGTGCAGGAGGATGCGGGTTCGATTCCCGCCTCGGGTCATATGTTTGTACGATCTGCAGACATTTGTTCAGGGTGTTCTGGTCGTTTTCTATTTATAATATATATAAAATATCTATCTATTTATTGTATTATATTATGTCTATCAGTTATCAAGTACCCGTAATACAAGCTCTGCTTAGCTTGGGGCTTGATAATGCTGTGTGAATTGTCGAGCATTATTTATTTATCATAATTTCTATATGCATTAAACACTAGCTTAAGCCCTAGGCTGCGAATAAAGATTTCACGGTAGTAAATTACCTATCTAATCTATGTATTCCTGGTACAAAACTTTATGCCTGTAACATCACTATATAAGACAAAGTCGCTTCCCGCTGTATGTCCTTAAGTTTAGATTTTTAAAACTACGCAACGGATTTTGATGCGGTTTTTATAATAGATAGTGTGATTAAAGAGAAATGTTTATATGTACCTATTACATGCACCCGTGCGAAGCCGGGGCAGGTCGCTAGTGAAATATAAAAATTGAGGTACATAAATGTGAAACGTATATCTAAAATAGTCTTAGCAATTTATAATTATTACCTATTTCATTGTAATTTTTTGTGATAAAATAATTACCGTGTAACTTTAATAAGCATCGATGATTTTTTTGAGTTAATTAGTTATTTTGTGACATTGTGGAATATTATTTGTAAAATTTTTGAAATCATTGTTTTGTTTGCGATAAAATATTGTTAAGTAATAAGAAACAATAGCCATTCCACTCTCTTAATTGCTGTTTGGTACATGACTATAAAGTTCCTGGTATTGTTGACAGGTGAATGAAAAATCTAAAGAGATTTTAGTTTTTTCAAATCCATGAAATTAGTTATAAGAAATGAAATAAGTTCCCAAAAATTTTCGATTTCGGCGGGACTCGAACCCGCGCCCCACCCTCAGCACGGATGTGCTCTAACCAACTAAGCCACGTCCATCAAATTATTTATGCAAGAGATGACTAGTTCTCTACTAGCACTTTCGAAGATTTTCATCAGAACAAAATTATAGAATCCACACAAATCTCACTAATATTATAAACCTGAAAGTTTAGATGGATGGATAGATGGATGGATGTTTGTTCCTTTATCACGCCAGAACGGCTGAACGGATCTGGATGAAATTTGGCACAGAGATAGATTATAGTCTGGAATAGAACATAGGCTACTTTTTATCCCGGAATTCCCACGGGAACGGGAACTACGCGGGTGAAACCGCAAGGCGCTGCTAGTAATATTATAAACCTGAAAGTTTAGATGGATGGATAGATGGATGGATGTTTGTTCCTTTATCACGCCAGAACGGCTGAACGGATCTGGATGAAATTTGGCACAGAGATAGATTATAGTCTGGAATAGAACATAGGCTACTTTTTATCCCGGAATTCCCACGGGAACGGGAACTACGCGGGTGAAACCGCAAGGCGCTGCTAGTGCATATAGCCTTTTGTTCATATAGGTTGATCTAAAGAAGTTTATGACTAATCTTTGTTGTTGTTGCTTATTACTTTATAATAATGCCTTTGTCTAACAGGTCAAGATCATTGATTTTACGCCATGCAGGGCAAAGATCTAGAATTTTAACCTCTCTGTCGGTACTCTATGTAATTCAATGAAGGATTTACTCACACGATAACCAATGAGAATCATTATTTTAGTGTCGGCGGGCTGTGTCGGTAGGCCGGTGACTGAGAGACTCCTTTAAGGTGGGGGCGAACCACTAAGCTACAATCATCATCATCATCATCAGCCTATATCAGTCCACTGCTGGACATAGGCCTCCCCTAATGAGCGCCATAGCGCCCTGTCTTCAGCTTGCCGCATCCAGCATCTGCCAGCAGTCTTTCGCAAATCGTCATCCCACCTGGTCGGAGGGCGTTCTACACTACGTTTGCCGAGTCGCGGTCTCCACTCAAGAACACGTTTACCCCAGCGGTTGTCGGTTCTTCTCGCGATATGGCCAGCCCACTGCCACTTCAGCTTGCTGATCCCTTGAGCTATGTCGACAACCTTGGTTCTCTGTCGGATGTATTCGTTGCCAATCCTATCCTTTAGAGAAACTCCGAGCATAGCTCTCTCCATAGCTCGCTGGGCGACTTTAAACTGGTGGACAAACCCTACCGTGAGTGTCCACGTCTCAGCTCCGTAAGTCATGACGGGTAGGACGCACTGATTACGTTGAAAACGAAAGTTTTCAAGTATGTCGGTAAGTCGGTATGGATGACGAGAATACAAACGTAAACTAAGCTACAATACAAACGTACTTTTCGATTAATTTGGAAAGCAAGTCCCAGATTTTAAACCTTAGCGGCGTTGACATGATCAGAGTATGCTCGGTCCGAGTGGCTCTCGGATACAACTCGTATTGTACAAAAAGAAAAAAAAATAATGAAAAAAGGTTTATGCCCATGGGCTCACCCTATTTCGGTAAGCACCTAGTAGAAAGTTCAGTAAAATAAAGAAACAGGTGACCTCATAATCAAGGAACTATTACTGACGACACCAAAATTAAGTGTTTGCTTTGACCCAATTGACTGCAATCTTGAAACGATTGCTAAGCAAACTTAAAACCATACTAGTTACCTATTTACTATGTTCATACTTTGCCAAAATATGTCTATATCCTTGAGCTTATAAGCTAATAGACGCATGGCATATACAGTGAATACAATGTAAAAAATAATATAATAATGAATAATAATGCTGGAAAATCTACACAGCATCATCTAGCCACAAAAACTCAAAACCTAAAGTGCTTTATTTCCTTTAAACCTTACAGAACTCTTGGACATGTCACAAAACTCAAATTACATAAGTAAAACTAGGATATAAAGTAATCACTTTGATTTTTTGTCCAATTCAATCTTTTTAAGGTAAATTAAAGAAGCGGACAAGAAACTTTATCTTGTTAAAATGTTCGTTTTCGAACAAAACTCGTCCCAAGCTTTTTGATCCTCTAGATAATCTGATATTTTATAGTAGTCCTTTTTACAAAGGATATGTTTAACAATTTGTTTGAATATATTTATTGACAGTTTCTGCAACTCACTTGGAGTTTTGTTGTAGAAGCGTATACAAATAACGGGTGATTTTTTTGCTGGTATCTTTTTGGCAACACTGTTTTTGACAGATCACGCGTGAATCGTGTCTTGTGTCATTGTCAAACTTGTTCAGTTTGGTCTATAATTTAACCATGAATCGACTTACGAACGAACAACGCTTGCAAATTATTGAATTTTACTATCAAAATGCATGCTCGGTTAAGAGAGTGCATCGCGCACTTCTTCCAATTTATGGGCAGTTTGGTCGGCCGGTCGATTTTTTTTGCCCAAAATGGAAGAATTGGACATGCCTGACATGTGGTTTCAACAAGACGGTGCCACATGCCACACGGCACGCGAAACAATAGCCCAATTGAGAGCCGCCTTCGGTGAACAGTTTATCTCACGTTTTGGGCCCGTCAATTGGCCGCCTAGATCGTGTGATCTAACGTCTTTGGACTATTTCTTGTGGGGCCATGTTAAGGCTCATGTCTACAAGGATAAACCAGCAACGATTGACGCACTGGGAGCCAATATTGAAGCATTTATTCGTGATATACCGGCTGATATGTTGGAGAGAGTGTGCCGAAATTGGGCCTTGCGAATGGGCCATCTAAACCGGAGCCGCGGCCAGCATTTGCATGAAATCATCTTCAAACATTAAATTATATTGATCGTTCTATCGATTCCAATAAAGATTTCATCAAATTTTTCAATTTTTTTGTGTTTTTTTTTGAAAATCAAATCCTATACCTCTTAAAAAATCACCCGTTACAAGCTAAGCAGAGCTTGTGTTATGGGTACTAAATAACTGATAAATTCATAATAAATTACGTACAAAGACATAAACATACATTGAAAACATCCAGTAAGTACACCCAGAACAAAAATCTTTAAATCAAACAAATATTTTAGTCGAGGTGGAAATCGAACCCACAACCTCCTGCGTCGCAGGCGGACCACCCGCTGCACCACATAGGTCGGCATAGAAATTTGAAATCACATTCACCCTTCGATAGAATTGTACAGGTACAAATGAAAAATGTATAATAATTTATCCATTTATTAAAATGAAAATATATTACAATCGCCATAATTTTGTACCTTAGGTACTTAATAAATCAGTAACAGTCAATTCATTAACCCCTTTTAATGATACAAGTAATTCTCAAATAATTTCCTAAATAAATTGTACATACATAAATAATATTGCCATTTAAAGACTAAGGTAGGTAATTAATTAATTAACATTTCCCCCCTAGCACGGGGATTGTTGTCTAGGGTAGAATAGAGAAAAATTACGTCACTTCGTCATCTCTTTTTTTTTTTCAAAATCAAATGTTGGGCATTGAAATTGGTCAAAGATATTTGACGATTGGAATACCACCTTTAAAGTATACAAGTTTCGAACAGAGCCGGACAGCATGAGAGATTACGTCATTTTCAATCCCATTATTTTAGTACCTACGCAGGTAATAAAAAAATACATTTAATTACAAAGTTCAATTCATTTGTAGTTTCCTTCGATCAAAAATAAGTAGTTCGAGGGGGGCCGGCAAAGCCGGAAATTTTTGATCGAAGGTAGTTTCCCTTAAAAAAATTGGAGCCACCGGGCAAAGGCTTGCAATGTCCGGTTCAACTTAATGCATAAAAAAAAAGATTAATCCACATTCAGAGTCCTAAAAGTTCCTGAGAGTCCTAATATGCTCTCATCGAACGTGCACTTCGAAGATCTGCGAGACTCATCAGTGCAAGCGTTTCTTATATTTTGCCAGTATTTAATGTTTTCCGGAGTACTTAAGGCTGCCAAGGTATTCTCTGAAAATAAGAAAAGCAAAATAAATAATTATGCTTTGTAATTTTTTAATCACTTTTAATGAACGGAATGAAAGTTCTCTATCTTAATATTATCTTTAATAACAATGAAAATTACGATCAAAAGACAGAATTAAATTAAAACTAGTATTTCCAATTGAAACAATTGAGCTTACTGCAGATTGTTGCAAACAATTTACAGGTAACTCAACAGATCCATAACAATACCAGCCCGTTGCTGTATGGCAATGCTGATGCGCTGCGCCAGAAACTCACCAGCTCTTGGGTCACGCGTCGCTTTGACCAGACGCTCAGATGTTTTTTCGAAAAACCCGGAGAGCCTCGGTACCCCACGGACCTAGGGTTTTGACTCAAAGGGTCTATCTTTGGTAGCTGTGATTTTTATAATGAACTTACCATCTAGTTTGTCTAAAGAATCTTCCTTTCCACCATAATCTACAGGCAGGTGGTCTCTAGGCACGAATTCGTATAAATCTTCCACGTTCTTATGTACATGTATCCTGCCGGCTACCTTCGGGCTTAAAAACGGCTTCATTAAATTTATTAATAAGTTGATTGCCTTTGATGAGGATATAAACATTATGTGCCTCAATCTCAAATCGTATCCTTCCTGAAAATTCAATAATAGTATTAGCACATTCACTGCCGAGCTTCATGAGCTGGTGCAAGCGGACATCTGCGTCTTCTTAAAATAGTGTTAATTTATTTAAACACACTTATCCATGATATACAATAGGCTACTACTTGAAAATAATTCTATCGTATTGTCTCTATTATATCTCGTATTATATCATATTGATTTTAAAAACTAATTTTAAAGTTCAAATAAAATAATGGCGCGCCAAAACGATGATCTCGGTCATGTTGAGACAATTTAACCCGCTGTGCCATGGCTCCGGTGATATGACTCGATGACGTCACGCCTTACACCACACCTAACGAGATAAACAAGACGCACTGTAATCTGTGATAGCTGTGAGGTCACCAGCGATGCAACCAAACGCAGAGCGTTTTCGGTCACGTGATTAGTAAAGAATGTCTGTGTATATATTTTATTAAGTATATCAGTAAGCTGAAATTTTGCTTAAATATAGTTCATATATAAATGTAGTAGACCTGGAATAACACGTTCCCATGGAATACAAATAATTTAAAACGTATCCATAGAAACAAAGCGTGCGAAGACGCGGAAAAAATACATTACTGAATAAACCAATTTATAATAACTTCAATGTAGTTGCCAGTAAGTCGTGTAGATGAAAATCGGGATTGAAAATGAGAACGGAATAGAATAAGAATTGTTTCTCGATGAAGTTGATTATTTGATAATGCGCTGTCATCTTTAATTCCTTGCTTTGTTTACGTGACTTGTCCCGTCTATTTCTTAATTATTTTATAAAATCGTATACGAACCATAGCAATAGTGAGGAGCTGCTTCAAATCAATCAAGTTGATTTGGGAGACGAACTCAGTTATCGAAACATCTCGCATGTCGCATATCACTGACACACCGTCGCAGTAGTCATGGGTTTTGAGGTATTCACCAATCTGAAATAATGAATAACTAAATTAATAATAACAATAGGCCGCAGGGCAGCTTGTGGTGAGCTATTGGTGAGTAGCGACACCACGGGTACCGAGTGCTCCTAGGGAGATTGTTTCAAATCGTAGAATCTGTACACAATGATTCGTCAAGATCGGTCGTAAAATACGACCTGTAGAGGAGTACGTACGTTCTGACAGAATCCATACTTTTGCTAGTAGTTGATACAGACGCTTCGCTCGCTTCGCTCGCCCGGTCAATAGACACATTAAACGCAATAAGTGTCATTTCCACATCAAGGGAATGGGGGGGGGGGATTCATGAAAGCTGTATTAACTTGCTTGAACCCAGCATTATGTGCTTTTTCTACAAAGATTCTTTCTTTTCGCGCGTTTGAAGCAAGTTGCCATACGACTTGATACGACTCTTTGACTATCGTACGTGGACGGACGAGCTTGTTTTACTGTCGTATACGTTAGTGTCATCTACCTAGTCACGTTATTCTATTTTCGAAGTTTGTGACAGACACCCTGGCAGAGTCATGGCGAAAAGCAAGCGGCGCCATGAAAAAGAAGTTGAAGTTGAGAATGAAGCGTGCGTGAGCTGTATGGTAGTGGTGATTTACAAATAATTATGTTACAGATGTGTTTTTTTTTTTTTTTTTAAATCTTACCAATATACTGAAATGGTACATCAGAAATATTCTTTTCGTTGTATGTGGTCCAGCGGCATTTAATCTCCACACGTAGAGCCTAACGTTGTCGTCGGTTAACTTCGGCATAAGAGATTGAGTGCTGGAATATAAATTTTAGCATTTTATAGCTTTAATATACGACTCGGTTAATGTAGTGTAGGACGCCCTCCGGTTCAGTGGGATGACGATTGACGACCTGCGAAAGACTACAGGCAGATGCTGGATGCGGCAAGCTGAAGACAGGGCGCTATGGCGCTCAATAGGGGAGGCCTATGTCCAACAGTGGGCTAACATAGGCTGATTATTATGATAGTTTTTGTAATTGAGTCTGAGACAAAGGTATCATAATTTTATATTTTTTCCGTTTATATTTTTAATACCTACCTACAGGAGGTATAAAAAATATAATCTAATATATCTTGCCAGTCAATAAAACGACAATTGCAAGTTTTTGATTGCAAAAAACTTGCAATTTACCGTATAAAACTATTACCTATTTATTTATTTATCGTTTTATTGACTTGTTCAAAAAACAATCACGCTTTTTATTTCGATACTAGATGGCGCTGCACACAAGTCAAGTATCAATGTCAAGTGTCATATAATAAACAACGAAATAATTTTCTGTTTCCACCGGTGGAAACAGAATTTAAACAACACATTTTTGACACTTGAGTTTCATACAGTGCCAACTATCTTAGTCTATGGCCACTACATTTTTTTTAAAGGTCTCATTGAAAAGCCCTCGTCAAACACAGAATTATGTACACTTACACATATCCTTTTAGGTCCTTCAGTTCAAGCTGAGGGTTGTCCATTACAAAGTACCTAGGGATCATAGTTCGAAGGGTACATATCTTGTCCAGCTGAGACTTCGCACGTTCCACAGACCCCTTCAGCTGTATTATTATTCTCTCTAAGTAATCCCGAGCTGAAATAGGCAAAAAAAAAAATGTTAGAGTTTGTATTATTCGTATGATGCTACATTATTTTGTTCTTTTATATAGACAGCTTGGTCGATAAGATAAGTGAAGCGAATTCCTTCACCTCCAAAAAATACGTGGAATCTTTTGTTACAATTAAATCAAATAAAAAATTATTTATTTTCATCAATACAATTCGTACACAAAAAGGTCGAATTCTTAAAATTAAACATTGACATGGATATGATATAATGAAAATAACAAGCTTTACTAAAAACAAAAGATTAAGTGCAAGGAGGACTCGCTCACCAAGGGTTCCGTATATGCCGGCATAAGCGGCCATAAAGAATGATTGCGTTGACTTAGATGTTAGTCTTTTTTAGAACTCCAAGCGGTACTTTGAATATTTAATGTTTTTTAATTTTGATACCGCCTCGCGTTCTTTTAAAAGGTTACATTAAGGTGCAAACCTCGAAACCCCCATAAAAACGTACTTTTCGAGGCATTTGGAAACTTTGCAGGTATTTTTAATGAAATCTAGGTGAAATTTTAGATCATTTTCTTTAGTTTTTAGTTCGTAATCAAAATGCAAAATGCTGAGATACACTAACGAAAAAATCTCGATTGACCAGCACAACTACACTGAATGTTTGTAATAATTTGACTTCTCTAGTGTTAAGGAAAAGTTACTGATTAAGGAAAAAATACGAAGTCACTTTTAAAACTATTATTATTATTTCTTTCGCATGACATTTCCGTTCTAGTGTCCTTAGGCACGATAACCCAAACGATCAAACAAATTCACAAGTCGTAAGGACTTTAGAAACCTTGGAGTTAACCTTGTTTACAATTAAAATAAACAAAACACAACTAAAACCAAGGTCAGATCATAAAAAAATCATGGTACCTACCTTCAGGTATAATATAAACATTGTCTTATAAATAATATAAACATTGCTGCCAATGAATCAAAAACCAGTTTTGTATTCCGTGCTACCTACCTACGCCAAATCTCAAATACTAATTATCAATATCAATAACGTTCTTAGGCTTACAAAAATAAGCACTTAGACAAGTCAAATTTTATACTATAAACAGGTTTCCAAATAGTAATTTTTATCAAATAACAAACAAGGTGTTATTGATTTTATCCACTTAAATTTTTTGTCCACTAGTGGAGGAAGTGGAAAATCAAAATCACTCTCTATTCGCACATTCTTAAGACCGTTATGGTTTTATTGCTAATAACTAACAACTTATGTATATAGTTTTACATGTTTCTGTTATATTTTAACATTCAATTTCTCCCTAAGTGTGGCGTGCTTGGCCAGATGTCGCCCAGTTTCGCACCGACAATAGTATAATATAAGGAAAATAATGGATCTGCCTGCGACGCAGGAGGTTGTGGGTTCGATTCCCGCCTTGAGAACAAATATTTGTACGATCTGAAGGAATTTGTTCCGGGTGTTCAGGTCGTTTTCTATGTATAGTAAAAAATATCTATCTATGTAATGTATTGTATTAAGCAGTTATCTAGTTACACAGCATAATGTAATGTATTATGTATATCAGTTATCTAGTAACACAAGCTCTGCTTAGCTTGGGGCTAGATAATGCTGTGTGAATTGTCCAGCATTGTATATTAATTTATTTTACTGAGAGAGGGGGTTTTTTTATCAAACGTAAAATGCCATAATGTGTAATTCCTAGACGATACCATTATTATAGTGATAATCGCTTCACATTAAGTGGAAATAGGACCCGGTATTAAATCTCTACCCCCCTTCACACCAAAAACACTAAACAGGACTAAAACTAAAATAATAAAAACCTATAATTATAAGACAAAATTTTGCATAGATCGTTCTAGACCTGGCTTATCAATAAATACAAACAATAAAAAGTTATAAGACAGTTGATGTAGGAAAAAACGCTTGAGAATCCGCGGTCATTCTAACAACAATAAAACAAAGAAACACGATAAATAATTCTTACCTACTTTATTCATTGAGTTTTTATGAATAGGATAACGTTCTATTATTAAACTTTGTGTAAACAATTCAGTTTTTATAATTATAATTGCGAGAATTAATTTGAATAAATATATGAATCGTTTATAAAGTAAGAGCCCTATCTCATAAGGACACCATGGTAACGCAACCAGTCGCGCCACCGTGGTGGTGTCTTGAGCTACTAAGCGATAAACACCAAAACACACACCACCACCGACTGGTGGAGTGAGTGAGACGCTAAATAGCTCTATCGAAAGCTCTATAGGTACTCTAGTCTAGAGGTCAATGGTTGCGCCATTGACCTCTAGACTCTACTAGCGCGGGTGATTTGGTTGCCGGCAGCAAATTTGGGAGTGAGACGCTAAATATCTCTATCGAAAGCTCTATAGGTACTCTAGAGGTCAATGGTTGCGCCACCAGCGCGGGTGATTTGGTTGCCGGCAACTAATTTGGGAGTGAGACGCTAAATAGCTCTATCGAGAGCTCTATAGGTACTCTAGAGGTCAATGGTTGCGCCACCAGCGCGGGTGATTTGGTTGCCGGCAGCAAATTTGGGAGTGAGACGCTAAATAGCTCTATCGAGAGCTCTATAGGTACTAGAGGTCAATGGTTGCGCCACCAGCGCGGGTGATTTGGTTGCCGGCAACAAATTTGGGAGTGAGGCGCCAAATAGCTCTATCGAGAGCTCTATAGGTACTATAGGTACTCTAGAGGTCAATGGTTGCGCCACCAGCGCGGGTGATTTGGTTGCCGGCAACAAATTTGGGAGTGAGACGCTAAATAGCTCTATCGAGAGCTCTATAGGTACTATAGGTACTCTAGAGGTCAATGGTTGCGCCACCAGCGCGGGTGATTTGGTTGCCGGCAACAAATTTGGGAGTGAGACGCTAAATAGCTCTATCGAGAGCTCTATAGGTACTAAAGGTACTCTAGAGGTTATTGGTTGTGCCACCAGCGCGGGTGATTTGGTTGCCGGCAGCAAATTTGTTTGCGCAACCAAGATGAGGTGAGGTACCCTCCATATAACTGCACACATTTTGTTGATGGCGTGCCCGGTGGCGCCACCGTGGTGTTCTTATGAGATAGGGCTTAATCTCATGTTATTTATTTTTCTATAAATCATAGACCTCCGTTTAACCACAATCTCATGTGATGGAAAGTGACAAATCTTCAAGTCAAGAGTGAATAGGTATCTTCTAGACCTTCGTGATACATCGTTGGCTACATCTTCACATAACACTAGGTGAGATTGTGGTCAAACGAAGGTCTTTTTTTGTAGTCTATAGTAGTCTATATACTACAAAAAAAACCTTCACCAACAAATGTTATTTTTGTAGTAAAAAAAAACATTTGTCATCAATCTGTAAATTTTCTTTAGCACTCAAGGTCGTTATATCACATGCTTATTGCATGCTTTTATTAAAAACAAGGAAAATATTTTTTGCATCCTTATCATAATATCCATAGTATAAGATCTATGTATAATTTATAGCAATTACACATGTAATAACATTGAAGGTAGGTATTGAGTTATTAGGTATCATGTTTTAACTATCGTACGATACATTTATAAGAAATGCCAGCATCACCCTATAGGTAGTTACTTGGTATTAGTCCATTGCAGGACAAAGGCTTCCCCTAATAAGAGTAGGCTGACACGTCCGGGAAGAGGTCAGGCGCAGGACCAGCTTCCGAGGTACGGGAGTTTAATGTAACACCGCCAACTTCCTGACTCTGGGCTGCTACTACGAATTTTTCGTGCTAGTAAAATCCCAGTATCGATTTTAGCCCGACCCGGGATTTGAAGCCTCATTATCAGCGGTTGAACACGCCACCGCTATACCAAAGAGGTCATTCTATCTCTAAGCAAGACATAGTATTAACCAAAAGTTATTATTAAAGTGTCTTTTTAACAACAAAATTTAAAGTCCGGGTCATCTTCGCTTTAAACCGTACCGCCGCAATTGACGAGAAACAATTTATTATAAAATTAATTATTTTAAGACTCACAAATCTGTATAATTGGTTTGTTTACTTTGCCTGATATGAGTCTGAAGCAAGAATGTTGACGAGCAACGATTTATTGATTTATTAATTCTTAATAGCACGAAAACAATCAAACATTAAACTAGAAAACATATGGCAAAGGCGAGCTTAACCCTAAAAGAGTTCTCTTCCAGTAAACCTTATGGGAGAGAGAGACAAAGTTATAAAAGTGGGTATTTACTATTATCTTAACTATTTTAAGACTCATGTTAGACAAAGTAAACAAATCTTTATAATTGGTTTGTTTACTTTGTTTAAGCCTTAAAATAGTTAAATTAAGAATAAATAATTATTGCTCATCATTATTCTTGCTTCGGAAGATTTTCACGCTTGGCAGACGGAGAACAATTAATTGTCCCGAGACGGGAGTCGACACTATAAACTCCTGCGTCACAGGACACCCGCTCCGCCATGGAAGTCTTCACACCCGAAGAATAATAGAAAGGTTGGTACTTACGAAAAGTCTTCGTCACAAAATGCGGTTGCTTCGATATCCAAGCCTCCAAGATATCGATAGCCTCAACCATTTGTCCCGGCTTATCCAGGTTGTACAGCCGTCTCACCGCCACCAACGTATCTGGATTGAACTTCAGCAAAGCAGTTTCTTGTAACCGCTGCATTGTATAAAGATATCCAACTTTTCTGAATAAAAAATGTTAATCTGAGCTCTCAGGAGCGCACCTGTATCGCCGCCACTCGACTCAAAACTGGTATGGCTATGTGTAGTTTTTTTAACGTGTTGGTCTGACAAATTGATACAGCCCTTTCCGAGTTTTATTGCGTCTAAATTGTGATAAATTTATAATTGCTACATACAAGATTTTTATGGTTCCGTGATCAAAGGTAAGAAAGTAAATTTAACCCTTAATTTCAATTATGTATATTAATATACTAATACCTGTTTTCTTTTACGTCATTTAAAATTCATTTAAAATTCGTTTTTTTTTATTTAATAACCCATTAGGTACAGACGTGTAAAATAATTTTTATATTTTGACTAATAGGAGACAATTGGCGCTATTTGTTAGGAACTGAAATTATTAATATAATAAGCAATTTAAAATAAAATCTACGGTACCCTCTCTTGGCGTAGGTATTCATAATAATAATTAGTCAAATTCTGCACCCAGTCCCTGAATGTTGTTTTTTTCCTAGCCTTTTTATCAAGCAGTGTTGTTTTTTTTCTTATTGATTCAATATTATATTAATAACCTATAATTTCAAACTTCAGTAAAAAAGCAAAGTATGATTAAAAATGCAACACACTCTAATTATGGTCAAAATAATGTTATCGATGCAGAGAGGAAATTACGAGTAGGTATATTGTTATTATTGTTCGTAATTTAAACTAATTTTTTTCTCCAATACGCCATTGCGTGTTTTTTTTCGGCCAATGGCGTTTTCTTATACACCGAATAGTATATGCACAAAAACTAAAGAAAACACACAATAGGCATCCAGGACTGTGTTCTCCGTTTATGGCACATAACTAATACCTAATTATTGTTTTTAATAATTACACCAATTAGTCGTGATAGCTAACATTAATAATCGTATCCAGCATGGAAACAATAATAAAGAAATAATAAAATAATTTCATGGCCATTGCATTGACCATTGAACAATTCCATTTATACTTTCAATTCCAAAAGTCATGTTTTACTTTAATAGGTAGGTATGAATATACATCGAGCTCCATTGATAGTTCACCTGAAACGTTCTAAGTCGTCGTGATAAAGAGGTTGGAAAATTTTGGCCCCAACATCGGCTACCAGTTTTTTTTTTCGAAGTTGCCTTACTCGATATATTTGAAACATATATTTGGATAGAGGACACTTATTATTCCTTACAACATAATGTCCTAAAGTGATAATACTGAGATATTCAAATATTTACAAAAAAAAATAGATCAAGTTATTTTAATCGACGACTTTGTAAAATAAAAGCTGTGTGGTTGCTGATCTTAGGGCTCTCCATAAAAAATAATTCAAACCTCAGTAACGCCCTCTTTTCAGTGAGATCAATTTACTTTTAATCCTTTTTTTTAAACGTCTCAACTTAATGAACAGAAAAGAAAATCATTTTATCAAAATATAGTCATAGATTTTTTTGCTTCTACATAATTCGAGTTCTAAAATATTTTGTGATAAAAGATAAATAACAATTAAGCTTAATAGCTTTTGAACTTGAAAAAGAACATAAAACTTAAACTAGAAAAGAAAACCCGTCGATTTAGCTGTCTGCACTTTCTAAATTGGTCGTGTACATTAACATTATTGCCTTACATACCGTTCCATTTAAGTGATGTTTTGTTATGTAGTGATTTAATTTTCATTTTCGCTTTCGTAAAAAAATCAAGGAAGAAGAAAAAAAAATATAGGAATCAATCAACACCTTTTTTTTGACAAAATATTTCTTGATGAATTTAGCTTTTAAACTTTAGAAGGAACTTAGAAAATAAATTTAAAAAAAAAAACAAACAGATTGAGCTGTCTGTGCTTTTTAAATAGGTCGAGTACAAAGGTATATTATTGCCTTACACACCGTTCAATATAAGCCATGTTTTGTTGTTAGTAGTAGTAATTTCTTTTTCATTTTCGCTTGCGTAAAAGATCAAGTAGGTAAGTACAAAAAAAACCATCAACATCTTTTTCCTATTCAATATTTTGTTTATTTGATATTTTGATAATTGAAATTTCTATTTGATTCGCTTTCCTGTAAAAAATGGTAAATAAACGTTACCTTTTGAATCTAAGTCTTAACTTATTAGCCTACAATCTAATGCACTTATGCGCTTACATACTACGTCCTATTACTATGTTTGTAAACTTTCAACAATCAACATTGGCACAATAACCATTGCATAAGTTCAGTATACCAAGGTCTGGTTTAATAAACATCTTTTATTAACCTTCATTAAATTAAGAGTTTCTTTATCGTGTAACTAGGTAGTTGCTATATTTCATTCCGATGTTAAGAACAGTAACTCAAAACTGTCACTATATAAAAACATAGCCGTTTTGTTGCCTTGTAACCCAATAAAATGTGGTCTGACTAAAAATTTTAGTTGAATAATTATTTTTGTCAAAATATATCAAATGATTGTTTAGAAAAAAAATACTGACATCAAATATTTTGGTCTTTCTTGGTGACACTTGCTTGACTTGACTTGACCTTGTTAAAATACTTTTGTCATTACAGTCAATGTCATTTTTTTTATCCAACAGTCATATAGGCGAATATTTAAAAATCAAAACCAATTACAAGGTCAAAATATAGCTTACAAACTTGACCAATGTCAAGCGAACCAGTTTTTGGCTAACGATAAACAGGTTGTTTTTGGAAGTCTAAAAAGTAGATGCACTTGAACTTTACCATAGTTGCAGGACTACCACGAGCAAGTCTTCATAACTATCGAGCCTTCGAATTCACCCCTGTCGTAAGACTACTAAGAAAACAAACCAGAAGCCTGATTATTATTGAGAAAAGTGTTTATTTCTCTTTCATACATGTCATGCCGGGTACAGACCAAGCGAGCGACAGCGAGCGAATGCAAGCGATTGGGATTTGACAATCGGTACGTTTGTTCCCTAATGCTTTGAGGTAGCGACAGCCGCTGGAGCACGGCCGAAGACGAACGAAGGCCCTTGTTTGGACTCGCTTGCTTTCACAATGACGTCCACACTGGTACTTTTGCGTTCGTTCGTTAGCCTTCGCTTGGTCTGTACCCGGCATCGGGCAATATTATACATTTTTCTCACAAACTTTGCTACAAAACTATTGTAGCGTTCTCCGGCGTTGCTGTCAACATCGCGTATCAAACTTGGCGAATGAGAAGCCACATTGGATAGTAGTAGACAAATGTGACTCCACAAGGAACTTGAAAAGTCATTGCTGGTAGCTTCTGCTGAAGGCTCCTTTGAACAAAAGTATGGTGTGCACCTGCTATGGTCGTCGAAAGCATCTACATGCTTTATCTGCTGCTTTATAATGACATACTCTTAGCTCATCTACATGAGCTAAGAGTATGTCATTGTTAACTGACGCCCTTTGCGTTTCAGAAAATGTATAACTCAAACTAAAATTATGATCATGACTCTTAGCTCATGTAGATGAGCTAAGAGTATCTCATTATAAAGCAGTTCTACATTTTTTTTATGGCATTTTCTTCGGATTCTGACCTTCGTATCGCCATGCGATTTTTTTCCTCATGATCATAATTTTAGTTTGAGTTATACATTTTCTGAAACGCAAAGGGCGTCAGTTTGTTCTCTGGTAGCAACTTCTTTCTAAGTATTTTTTTCAACTCCACTATCATTACTTATGGCAAAGCCTCTCTCGTTTTGGGGAGGCATGTTTAGCCGTGGATGTTTCTAAAGAAAAAAGACTTGTGAAAGGTCTTCATAAATGAGAAACGTTACCAATAGAAGTGACGTATCCCAATGAAGATAGATACCTCATAAATTAGGCTGATGTTACATTTAAGTTTGTGTTCTCTACCCTTAATTCTACTATTTAGTGCTCTCAGTTAAGTTATGTTAGAACCTATAAGATAAGAAAGATGAAGACAGAATATGCGTATGTTATAAGCTGACGGATCAAATCTAAGCCAAATAATTAAATTCTCTTTGATATCTACTAAAACTCATGCTGCACCTGGTCGTAAGTATTAGGTACATTATTTGAGCTCTTTGCCTTATTGGCATTAGAACAGGGAAAATACGTTCCTTCGTTCACTTAAGTAGGTAGTTGTACAGTAAGCTTTAAAACGCATTGTTGGATCAGCCGGGCTTTGTCGACCTCTGTGGCGCGGTGGGCGAAGGTCTGCCTGCGGCGCTGGAGGTTGCCGGTTCGATTCCCGCCTCGGTACAAATCTGTGTACGATCTGCAGACATTTGTTCAGGGTGTTCTGGTCGTTTTCTATGTATAATAAAAGTATCTATCTATGTATTGTATTATATTAAGTATATCAGTTATCTAGTATGCATAACACAAGCTCTGCTTAGCTTGGGGCTAGATAATGCTGTGTGAATTGTCCAGCAGCATTATTATTATTTGTGTTATTTTATAAGGCAGGTTATTTCACATAACTGTACAAAAAAAAACAATAAAATGAACCAGTTATGCAAAATACTGACGAAGCTTAGCCCAATCTTAGCAATCTAAGTGCGTCATAGAAAACATGAAATAATACCACCTTAGCTAATCGGTTAAACAAAATAAAATGAAAATTGTAATTCTTATTTCTTTCCTTTCTTTGATTGTTATTTTCTTGGTTGGTTAGAGTTTATTATTTATTATAAAGATTTATTGGATATTGTGAACCTATTATATGGGATTTTTTATTACCTATAAATTATGCGTCGAAGGGCAATACGAAACGCAGCGCAAAATAGTTATTTATTTAACACAGAGTTTTTGTTTAAGCGTGACGACATTTTATCCCGTGTTACCGAAGCCTTAGAGAATAGAGTACCTAGTACCTGGTAGACCTAGTGCTTCGTAACTTTTCACTTCGACCAGCGAGTTTTTCTCTTTTAAATCTCTTTCAAATACAGTGACTTTATTGCTTAAAACAGTGTGCAATATCGGTTTTTGCTCACACGTTGAATAAGGGATATTTTCCACACGTTGAACACAGTAATTTGATTTCAGAATGCTGTACTTAATTTCAAAACGTAGGTTCTAGTACCATGGTACTAGTGATGTAAGGTATCTGAGCGAACAAAGTAATTATTGACATTCGTCTTATTTCGCGTGCAGGTTGCGTAGTTCTTTTCTTATTTTCGGTGCCCTCCAAAGAGTATCAATAACTTATTTGATTACACCAGCAAGATTTAGTACAACATTCTGAATTCAACTAACTCTTTTCAACCAGTTGAATAATAACCCGATTTTACTCACAAGTGGAATAAAGAATAATATTCTTTATGAGTAAAATCGGGTTTTGCTCACTATTGCTCAGCAGCAATAGTGAGCAAAACCCGATTTTACTCATCATCATCATTTACTTTTGCTGCTGAGCAAAAGTACCGTTTTGGTGTGTATTGGAGATTATTATAAATTTTCATATTTTTTAAACTATCATTTATTTACAACCTTAAATAACAAAGTACATCTATATCATCGCATAAAATCTACGTTGAGCATTATTTATTACCTACAAGTACCTAATCAATAAAAATAATAAATCTTTGAAATACAATGTAAGTAGGGAGTTTATTAATACTTACCTACATACATTGTGAAGTGCTTACAATTTAATGACTTTCGATTTCTTGGTAGATAAAGCACTCCGGAACCGTGGTCCCACTGCGATGTCCCACTGGTGGGATAAAACTTTTATCACTAACTATACAGGGTTATTGGTAAATTAGTGACAATACGTGAACTGCAGGTCCTGCCCATCATCACAAACACGTTCGTGAAGGTGCCAAGTCTAGATTCTAAATTACTCTTTGGAAGCTTTAAAATATCAGCTCCTGCTCTCCATCTAAAATTCAGTTTTTAAGATAAAAATATATCTTTTTATAAAAAGTTTAACAAAAAGGCCAGAAAAATAAAACAAAAAATATATTTCATTTCTTTTTAAAATTATTTTCTCTTTTCTACAGTTATTAAAAAAGAAAGAAATAAAGAAAAAAATAGAAATAATAAAATAATTGTCCCAAAAATTTTCGATTTCGGCGGGACTCGAACCCGCGCCTCACCCTCAGTACAGATGTGCTTTAACCAACTAAGCAACCAGATCGAATACGCGACTCGTCAAAAATCTCATCATCATTTTCTGATTTTAGCTGGTTTGGGGTTGGCACTCATGTAAGTAGAATTCATGTTTCTTGTCATTTTTTAGTATTGTTCACACCATTCAATAACTACGCCTACTGTAAAATAGTTGGCAATAGGTGCAATATATATTGCCTACTACTTTATACTAGGCAATAGTTATTAGCTGTTGAATTTGATACTATTTAACGGGTATTTATCGCGTTTATTTACCTATTTTTCTCAACGTTTCGACAGGTTTATACACTGCCGTGGTCACGGGATGACTGGAGTACTGGAGCTACCGCCTCTCCGAAGCAGGGGCAACATTATTTTATCAGATCGCGTAAGCTTAAAAATATTTGTTGAATTTGAGCTATAAATAATTTGGTGTGTTGTAATAAACTACCTATAAACAAAGATCTAACAAAACTCCTAATAACTCTATTAGGAGTTTTGTTTGTTTTGTTTGTGTTTGTGGACTCCCACAGGTAATGGGAATGCTGGCTTTTATTTCGGTCAACGAATTAGCATTGCCATTCAACATGGCAATGCTGCCAGCATTCTAGGCATTCTGCCTTCGTGTGCCATTGAGTAAATATTATATTATATGAGAAAATAACACAAGCTCTACTTACCTTGGGGCTAGATAATGCTGTGTGAAGTGCCCAGCATTATTTATTTATTTATTAGAGTCATACATTTTGCAAAATTCTGATAAACTTTTCAGCTCACTTGTTCATAATCTCTAAAACCAATGTCTAGCATGGCGGCGGCGTCAAGCGTGACATGAAAATATTTATCGAATAATCATTTCGGGAACGTTCTTGTCCATGAGCGCTGTTCCCAAAATGACAATTTGATTTAGTAGCTCACGGTGACTTGGGCCAGAACCATACCCGTCTGAGGGTAGGTCGCAGGTTCAAGACCCGCCAAAATATTTTTTTTTGGGATATTATTTAATTTCTTAGAGATCGAAGCGAAGGTCTTCCGCACTATATTAACAAATAAACCTTAACTTTAAAAGTTGACATGTATTAACATTTATTCACTTCTTCCATTTTAAGCGTCAATAAAATGGAAGAAAAAAAGCTAGATAAAGCCAGTGTTTCTTGCAGGTAATTAATTAAAACTGTTTTTTGTTCACTGTTCACTTTACATACTTTATTTTTACAAAAATCTTAATAATTACATCTATAACATCTATCGTAATAAAAACATGTCCTTTAAAAATACAAGAAAAATATTATTGTTACTTTATAATGCGTGTATCGCTAGTTGTAGTATCTTCATTGTAAATAGATTTATTATCTAGTTACAGATCTTAATAAAAAACTAAATGTTTAAATTTGGTAACGTTTTTCGTGGCCATAGAGTTATGTTCGTTGCATTGCTTTTAGATTCCACCTTCTGAACAGAGGTTATAGTACAAATTTCTTAGAAGACCTCATTTTACGAATCTCCATGGCAAAACATCTCACACATATTTTGATGTTCCGAATTCAATCTCATTATTCCCTTGGTAATGTTTGTAATGGAGAAATAAGTTTTGAATTTAGAAACTCAAAATATGTTTGAAAATGTTGACCAAAGAGACTCATTAAGCGATTTCATGAGATTTATTTTAATTTGGTAAAACCTTAAACTTTTTCTACGTTTAGGGCTATAATCTCTTGCTTTCGATTAGGGATACCTGGCGTACCTACTTTTTTGAGCATAAGGTGTAAAGTTTAGTACCCTAAAAGTTGCCTTTTACAGTTTTAGAGGTACTACCAACTTATTATCCCAAAAGGGACTTCCACCGCTGACGGTACGTTCACACGGCGTCGAGTGTTTCTCTACCGAATCGGTTTTTTGCAGGATTCGGTTTAGTGGCATAAGTATTTCAATGAAGGAGTTCACACATGCATTCGTTTTCAAGACACGACAAAAAAACCGAATCTTGCTGAAGTTGACATCCGATTTTGCGACTACAAACCGATCCGGCGATACTGCAAAATGCAGATCCGATGCAGTGGTATAGGGCATTCAATACATGCGTTCATACGATACACGCAGGGGTAGATTCGGTTTTTTGTCGGATCTTGAAACCGAATGCGTCGCACAAGCTGGGAAGGAGGGGTGGAAAAAAATTTTGTGGATCATTTCTTAACTGCTGCATTAGAGTTTTAAAGGCACCAACTGTTGATCTTCTTTGTACTATTGGGTTTAACCACAATCTTTTTCTACGACGCTGACGGCGATAATACCAGTATAGTATAGCAAGACTGTTCACGTCCATCGCTTCCAAATCAACGTGAGGAACTGTGCGCGCTCTTGCTAATAAAAGCCGGATGGTGAGTTCACACGAGATCCCGGTACGAGGCCGTCGGATACGGCCAAGCAAGATGTGCTGTGTGAATACAACATTCGGTTTTTCCAGATCCGATGAAAATAAGATTCGGCAAATCGTGTCTCCGTGTGAACGTACCGTGACTTGTCAAAGTTCATCTGCCAAAAGCAAACAAATCTGTCAAACAATTCAAAAACTTCAAGTTCGTATGAAACTACTGGATCGCTATGTCTTATTATGAAAAGTAGTTTTCTCAGTATCCAGCCAAGCCAAGCCGCAAGGCGCTAAATGAACGAAATGAAATTAAACTTTTTAATTTTCGTAACTTAGGCAAAACTCATAAGGCCTGCAATGCTCCCAAACATGTAAACCTATTAGGATTATGTACTTAGTTTTATGATAATAATCATTCAAAGAAAAATTTTCAACGAGATGCAATTGACGAGATTCAAAGACATGCAATTGTACAAAAGTTTAAAAGCTAAACTTTTGTACAATTGCATGTCTTTGAAAGCATTCAAAAGTCAGGTTCTGTTGTTCATCGCAATTTTTGGGACATAAATAATTATATTTGAATATTAACTAATCAACAGTGATTGTTCTAAAGCTGCCGGTAACTCCCAGCATGTCGTCTATATACGGCTTATCTCCAATTCGTCGCGATTCGTCGACCAACGCCTTAGACATTTTCTTGTAGTAGGCGATGTTCTCCTCTCCGCTGACTTCAGCCAGGTATACATCTGAACCAGACATTTATATGATTAGTACCAAAGTTAAACAAAGTTAATTACAAATAATATTAAATATTTTACTTCGGTCATTGAATTAGCATTGCCATTCAACGTGGCAATGCTAACAGCATTCTGGGCACACTGCCTTCTGTTGACGTCTTAGATTTTTAGGCAATAGATATAAGTGTTTATTCTAGTTGTAACAGTTTTATTTTGTGGTTGTAGCTACCTCAATAATACAAACGTATTACAAACTTACCACAAAGTTTGTGAAGAGATCCAAGATTACCACCAAACTCTTCAGGCAAGAACTCCTTTGGCATCGCTTCATGCAGCGTCTCTACATTCGAATGGACAAAAAGTCGATCCTTCATCTTAGCACTGAAGACCTGTCTCGCTACACTCAATAGAAGTTCCACTGCTTTTGAGGAGGTTATAAAGTGGAATGCTCTAATTCTCATGTGGTAACCATCCTGAAAAAGACAATATTAAATAAAGAAATAATGCTGGACTATTCACACAGCATTATCTAGCCCCAAGCTAAGCCGAGCTTGTGTTATGGGTACTAGATAACTGATATACATAATATAATACAACACATAGATGATAATTTTTATCATGCATAGGAAACGACGAGAACACCCTGAACAAATGTCTGCAGATCGTACACACAAATGTGTGTACGACCTTTGGTAGAGCAACATTAAGCTGAGGTAAAGCCTATTGGTTCACTTGGCTTGTTTATAGATTTTAGGATAATTCTCAAATACCTGTATATAAGTGTTTGCCTTTGTGCGCCAATAATTTTTTTTTTCTTTATACCTGCGATCATTTATACTACTGGTAAAAGATTTTTACTGAACTAGTAAAAACACGTGCGCGTATAACGTCGAAAAACGTAGGCATGGCACTTTGGTTGGCGGAAAAAAGGTACATGGACGCACGATGTATAATAATGCACACACGTTTAGTTACTGATCAAAATAAGATCACTGGTGTCTAAGAGCCCGCGGGTAGGTAGTTAAGGGTTAATACAACTTATTCTAAAATAAACAAACTAACCATAACGAATTCCACGTATCTCTTCAGTTCACTCAAATTGATTTTTGAAACCAGCTCTATCATACTCAGATCCCTGAAATCTATAACGGCTTCGAAACCCATACAGTAATCATTTTTTCTTAAGTGCTCCAAAGCCTGAAACAAATTAACATATAAATGGTTCAATGGTTCAATGGTTCTTTATTCATAACAAAGATGTTACATGTCTGATCTCTTATGTACCTATGCTAAACAATTTTATACATTGTAGCCAAATTATTAATTATTATTACACAGTCAAAATAAGAAAAAATATATTAAAAAGATATCTTGTAGATACGTAAAATGTTACATTCATAATAGAAATAAAAAATAATTAAATACAATTCATAAATTTAAAAGAAAACAAACATGTCATTTTGAGCCTATGAAAAAAAACATTCTAAAACAACATTTTAAATATCTATTTAAGTAATGTGTTTAATAGCTTTTATATTTAGTACCCTTAAAACAAGCTTTGTTTGTTCATTATCATCATCAGCCTATATTACACTGGCCTCCCCTAATAAGCGCCATAACGCCCTGTCGTTGGAAATTTTAATTCGTACGCCATAACCGTAACACCCTCTATAAAACTTAGTGGATATTTGAATAGAAAGGCATGTAGAAGTCTCGTACAGGAAACACTCTTACAACACGAGACTTCCTACTAATATCATCAACATCAACATCAGCCTATATCAGTCCACAGCTGGACATAGGCCTCCACGCGCCCTATCTTCAGCTTGCCGCATCCAGCAGCTGCCAGCAGTCTTTCCCACCTGATTGGAGGACGTCCTGAACTACGTTTGCCGAGTCGCGGTCTCCACTCAAGAACACATTTACCCCAGCGGTTGTCGGTTCTTCTCGCATATGGCCACTGCCACTTTAGCTTGCTAATCTTTTGAGTTATGTCGACAACCTTGGTTCTCTGTCGGATGTATTCGTTGTGAATCCTATCCTTCAGAGAAACTTCAAGTTCTCATAAACTCACTCATAGTTAATTGTTTATTATGGGGCTAAATAATGATGTGTGATCATGATCATGAAGCGGAAATGATAAATAAAATAACAAAAAAAATACATAAAACAAATGTAACATTTTTTGTACAACGGGATATTATTATGTACACTGTGCATAATTATGTATTTGCCATTAAAACATTATAGTTAAACTCAATATAATTTCCTGTATACGTAAACTAAAACTTGTTTAAAATAATCATGATTTTCGCACAAAAAATGTCTAATTGGGCAGATTTAATGGCAGGTTTAAAATCCATCACAAGTATGTATGTAAAACTAGACAAACTTTGCATACTTGTTATGTAAATAAAGTTTCCTAAAAAGCCCAGTTAAGCACAGAATGGTTCTGCCGCAATGATTATAAACAGAGGTTTTATTTTTTCAATACTAGCTCTTGTCCGTGGCTTGGCACGCGTTTATGGAACAAAAAGTAGCCTATGTGTTATTGAAGGTTTAGATCTTAAAGTGTGTTAAATTTCAGCCCGATCATTCAGTGATTTTGACACAGAATTAACAGAATAAACTTTTGCCTAAAAATTATTAGTAGGAAATACGATACTTTTCAAAAAACAACTAATAAATAATAATGCTGGACAATTCACACAGCATTATCTAGCCCCAAGCTAAGCTAGAGCTTGTGTTATGAGTACTAGATATCTGATATACGATGCACAAGCTACCCTGCGGAATTTTGAATTGGAGAAAAACTACTCTATGTTTGTGACAGGTTCATAGATTTTTATGAAGTTTCTACGTTCGAAATCCCGAATCGATATTCCGTTTCGGAATCCCGAAACGGAATTTCGACTGTATGTGACCGCTCTAAGGGAATGAAAAGGGTAGCACCTACCTTCTGTGTGTTTTTAACACCTCTACTGCGGCCACCAATCCTCCTGCCAAGTGTTGTGATTATGGCAAATCTTCCTTGTTTAGGACACGTACGTTCAGCAGTGATCATATGAGTATTGATCTGTAAATTTATTACCATAATAAAACTAAGAACTTACATTTATTCCAAAACTGTAGCATTTGGTCAAAAACTGTGCGTCAAAATCAGCATTCAGCATCTTCGCTACGTAAACTCTTCGGTGCTCTTTCGTCAGTTTAGGTACCATTGTGTGGATACTGAAAATGTAAGGTTATAATAAATTACCAAGATAACGAGTGGAAGAAAAATTCCAAACAATAACAAAAAAACAATTCCATTAAGCCATATTTTTTAACAATCGTGCAAGTCATCAATTCCCCGAAAACTTGAAAACAAATGTAGTTCTATAGGGGTATTTCGTATAAATAAAACACGCTCACTCAACAATTGTCTTGATTTTGTGGGCAAAAACGTCTAGTTTAAGTTGACAAGCATTATTCCAACTCCAGTGCTTCCCCGTATACGAGCGCACGAATACAAATAGGAAATGAAACGTATTTATCGCAATTTTTTGGTAACACCTCGTTTGTGTCTACTATCATTCTAAACCTTTTTCGTGTAAGACATCAATGGTTCTCGATTACTTTTATCGAATGTTGTTTCGTATTGACTCGGACTAAGGGGTCTGTATATTTAGGTAAAAAAGAGTGGTGAAGGTAAAATGGATAATATCATGGATACGTACCTATTAGGAAATCATTCCTCTTGTATTATGTAGATAAATGCTATTAGACAATTATGACACTGGGATTAATCACGAATAATAAATAAAAATATCGGTTATGTTCGCTATTAGGAAATTATAATTCTGGTAATATTCGCGAATGATAAACAAAAGGATCGGATAAGTACGCTATTAGGAAATTATGACACTGGAAATATTTTATGAATGATAAAAAAGGAGAATGGGTAAAAGTTCTAGTGGGGAAAAATGCGAATGGAAAGTTTGCTATGCGGAATTAACGATTTCGGGGAAGAGATCTAATCACTCGTATTAGAGCAAGCAAAACATAAAAAATAATCGGTCACGTTTTTAAATTTAAGCGCGACTAACGAAGCAGCAAAGCAATCGATTTAGAACGGGGCGCCCTATGACGCCATTTTCTGAAAAGGATAGTCGTAGGCTTTTGCGTTCGTAGGAGTGGTACAGAGCTAAGCGGCGTAAGCGGAAAAATAAAGTATATACGTATCTAATAATTAGGATATATATATTTGCAAAAATAAGCCAAAGGTTCCTTTGGTGTGTTATTATTATAGTATATGGTGATGGATGACAGTAAAAAATCTTGACCAAAAAAAAATCCCGTAGGAATAGTATTTGGTTCACAAGACTTAAAAAGAGCGAAAGAAATAAGGATTTCGCAGTAATTTTTTAGTTTTTTCAGACCAATCAATTTTTTTAATGAATTGTTCAGAATTTCTGAACAGTTACCAAATCAATATTATGTTTGCTTGCTCTTAAACAAACTGACAAAAGTTTATAGGTCGATGGACAAAAACTATCTTGGAGCGCGTTGAGATCTTTTGTATGGACGGCATAGTTTTTTTGAAAATTATTTTTTTCAACAATTAATTGACTTTGGGTCATACAAGGGGATAATTGGGGTTATAATTTAGACCCTGTATGATCTCACTGCAGGGGAAGGGTGGAGAGCGATCTCCACCTTCCCTCCATTCTTCTCTATGTCGGCCAGTTGTGTCCACTCTTTGTTCATCTTACGAGGGGTTTATAGTATTTTTCAACAAATAAATTATTATTAAAATAGATATAGTAATAATGAAATATATATATATATATTATTGTATTGTATATTGTAATTTTCTGTAAACAAAATAATGGAATCTTCCTATAATAATGAAATTAGATTATATAAGAAGTTTCTTAAAATTGGTACCATATTATTTATAGTAATAGATTTGCTCGTTTTGGAGTTAGAAGATGCTGTGTAGTTATTGGAATATTCAGCATCATACAAAATTATTAAAGGTCTAAGTTCACATTCGTAGTTAAAGATAACCATACTTACTAAGCAGTTTTTATTCCCTCCTCTGATACCAAGTATTTCAAATCGTATCTAAGAAAGAAACTGTTTGGAATAGATTTCATGGTGAAAAGACAATCCATCTGCTTCTTAGTTCTTTCCAAAGAGCCTTTGTCGAGTATTATCTGTCGCTCTAGGAAATCTCGCGCTGCGGAAAAATAACAAATAATTACAAATAACACTACAATGATTAATTTTGGATGTTTACATATTTGTAAACCATTTTCGCCAAAACTACTGAGCAGCTAAAATTTTGCATAAACTTTGTAAGAGATCTGAACTTTAATTAGGCATGCAACCGAGGGCAGCCGCTAGTTAAAATGTAGTTAAAAAAATGGCCAAATCCAAAGTAACATTTTGGGATTTCTTTTAGTACCAAGTGATTAATTGATAACTATAAAAAATCCGACGCAATCCTCGCTTTTTCAACTTTTTTCGCAATATTAGTATTATTAATTAAGGTCTTTGCACATTCAAAATGGCAGAAACCTTCAAAATGTATCTAAAAGCCATGGAATATATGCACATGCATATGGAAGACCAGACGTATATACATAGTCATTTATCAAAATCGTTGTAGCGGTCATAGATGAATACTATTATACGGGGTAGCGGTTTTGCCTAGAGGTAGGTAGTAAAGAGTGCCAACCAAATAGGACACACTCAAAACACTCGAAATAGAGGTTTCGTTGATCAGTCGTCACTGTCGCTATTTCGTCTCCCTCTCTATCACGTCACTATCCTATGACGTCACTTTCTGCATCTAGTCAGTCACTTTAACTGGTCTCATGCCTTATCTCGTCTCTTTCCCTACTCGTCCGACGAAAATGTATCATGTACAGTAAAAAATGCTGTAACCCGACGCCGCCTGCAAGGAGACACCGCCCGCCGTGCACCGTCGTCGTCAGCTGACACCCTGATTGCGTCACGTCTCGCCGTCAAATAACGCGTCTTTAATTTTAGTTTTTAATATTGTATGTATGTTCGTTTTAAGGTATATTGGTACTATGGACCGTAGAATAAGTTAAAATAAGATCTGTAACTGTTCTATAGTCTGAAATAAATGATTATTATTATTATTATTAAAGAAAAACTATCAAGGAGTTTAAGTATCTACCTTACCCTAGTACCTACTTTAATACTAGGGGCAGGAACGAGAAATTCCAATTGGATTTTTCTCGTCCCTGACTAGGGTAACATAAGTGTGAAGAAAGTACGTAAACGCTATGGATCCGGCTTAACCCATAAGGCTTATATCAGGAGAGCCTATGTCCATCAGTGGATGTGTACAGGCTATTGATCTGTTGTGATAAGCACCTAATTCACATTAAAATAACAATAAAGTTAAGAACAAAGGTTTTCCTCTGTTGCATACAAAAAGCCATTGTTTTTTTTCGTCAAAGAGTTCCGACATTGTTTAAGAAATAACTTATTATTATATTGTATGTTTCACTTCGTTGATTATGTACCTACATAAGCTTTACTAATTTTTAAAGCCTAATTAAAGGCCTCGTACCTGTGCTAATTGGCAAAAAATCACCCAAAAAATACAAAATAAGACCCTTTATATTTCAAACTCTTCTGTTGGGCTTCAAATGAGTTTCATAAGTGACGTGAGAGACGGCTTTTAATGGGTGTTCAGAAATTAGGTACCTATTTGGTGCTGCAAAGCGTTATCATCTCCAACAACTTTTGAATTGGAAAAAAACACTTATTTTTTAAAGAAGAAGACCCTATTGGAACATGATTCGTAAATCCATAAACAAGATTATGTCTATAGACAAAATTAATTGCCCTGTCATCCCTCTGTTTTGATCTGATTAAGCTCTATTGAATTAATGAACACGATGTACTGTCAAGTTTAGTTACCACGTAAACTTAACAGTAACTTGACATCGTGTTCATACAGTCAAGCTAAAGCTTTGGTTATAGTTAATAACTCTAATTCAATAGCATTGTTTTAACAAATAGGGTTTAATGTACAGTCTGATTCTTAATTCTAAAAGTATTTTATTAGACGACCTCTGTGGCGTGGTGGGCGAAGGTCTGACTGCGACGCAGGAGGTTGCAGGTTCAATTCCCTCCCTGGGACAAATATTTGTAAAATCTGAAGTTATTTGTTCCGAGTGTTCTTCTGTATTTTGGATAGTTTCGTGACCACAAAATATTCCTTACATCCCGTGTTGAGAGAACTTTCTTATTTCTGTAGTATTAATGAGATTGCCCACTGCTTTGTATGTATTTTATCAGTGTTTGGGCAAAACAATTGCCATAAGAGACCTAAAACTAAAAAAATATGCTATTCGATCCGTTTATGCGGGTGCATGTTTGAAACACTATCTTTAAAATTCCATGTACAACATGTTTGCAATAAAAATATTAAGTATTGAGTTCGTAAAATTTGCGTAAATAAATATCAAACATCCATCCAAATTTTTCCACCTATGTTACTTTAATTATGTACATTGTACAGCTTGCGGCTTTGCACGAGTTTTTGCAGGACATAATGTAGCTTTGATGGCATTCTTTCCCAGGATACCATCAACCTACCTGCGAGATGATGGTAAAAGGCCTGACGGTATGACTCTGATTCCTTGGAAAATGGGTCGGCCTTTAGTTTGGGATGCCACTTGTGTAGATACCCTAGCACCTTCTCATCTTGCAGGGACATCAGTAATGGCCGGCTCCGCAGCAACATCAGCGGAGTCCCTCAAACGGCGGAAATACGCTAATCTTGACCGAGGTTACCTATTCGAGCCGTTTGGGGTGGAAACCCTAGGTCCTTGGGGTCCTGGGGCACATGGAGTATATAAAGATCTAACAAAACTCCTAATAGAGTCCACAGGTGATCGGAATGCTGGCTTTTATTTCGGTCAACGAATTAGCATTGCTATTCAACGTGGCAATGCTGCCAGCATTCTGGGCACTTTGCCTTCTGGTGACGGCTTAGATTTTTAGAAAATAGATTTAAGTGTAAATATTAGTTGTAATTATTATTGTATTGTATATTGTAATTACCTGCCTTTAACTAAGATCCATTCAGCTGTTGGCGTGAAAAAGGTAACAGACAGAGAGACAGAATAACTTGAACTTTTAAGATATTAGTACCTAATTATCTGCACGTATAATGAGGAATTTTTCAACTCACAGAATTCCCTGACAGTGAAATGATTCTGCTTCGTCAGCCATTCCTCCAATGAATCTATGGCTCTATCCATGGCCCCTGGCTTCTCAAAGTTGTACTGAGTTCTGACGTAAGTCAGTGTGTCTGGATGAAACTTCAGGAATCCATTCTCTGGTAGTGAGTCCACCATGGTGACTAGAACAAAAAAAAAGAAAATTAAGCACCCACATTATAAAAACCAATGGATCATTCAACTTAGAAGTTCAGATTAATTCGGCAGAGCTGCCGAATTAATCTGAATCATGAAAAACATGAGATCTCTCAAATATATAATGTTTCCTTACAAAAATAACTAAAACAAAATTGGTTAATCTGTTTGCTACCTACAATGCCAAATATTTATGCAGGCTTTCACTCCTCCATAGGACCACAGATCACTATAAACTAGTCAGCATAGGACGTTAAAACATAAATTCGCAAACCCAAATTATAGTGCATTTCATTTGATTTGATTCATATAATTTAAAAATCGAAACCCACACAAAACAATACGACACGAGAAATACAATGAGTTTGGATCGAGTTACTCAAGAAGGCTATATATAAAAAATATATATATATATAAAAAAGGTTGGTTTCAAAAGTGATAACTTTTTTCAACTACCTACTAAAACAAAACCTGGATTGATCTAAAAATAATTCCTAATTCATTTAATAGAATAGGATAATTAATTAATTATTAATATTCTTTTATGAAATTAAATATTATCGAAAAATTTATACTTCCGTTGCACTTACCTTTGTAACTTTTTTAAACACAACACTTGAACCAGCCTCCTACAGTTTCATTTATCAACTGACCTCTTGCGTCGAATTAATACTGCCTACTTAGCAGAACGATACATTTTAAAAGGAATGAATATTAATAATGCCTATAAAAAGCTACGTCAGACGTGAAAAAAACCCCACAAGCACAGTCAGACTAGATAAGTTATCTTTTTAGTTTAATTACTTATTTCCTTACAGTTTATAAACAAAACTATAATAAAATTACACCTTACGACTTTTTGGCAACGTTGTCAGCCAAAAAGTTCTCGTGTACCTAATAAGGTTGGTAACCTAATTTTTGCTCTTTGACGTCTGACGTTTTGCTTGAAGGTCAATTTTGAACCTTGTGGTGTAAGTGTAGGCGACATTCATTATCATGAGTATGGAACTTGTCTAAACCTTTTACGATACTTTTTTAGTGTTATATAACGCGTTTGTATTCTTTCCAAAGATTTAAATTGTTAGATTGGCCCTTACCGTAGTGAGACCGCGCCATGGTGTTGCCACGCGAAGTGAGATAGCTCGCACACTTGGAATCTGCAGTGTCAGCCGGACGTGTTGTAACTTGTCACATTTTTGTCGGGTCAAAGTGTCACAAAATGCCATCAACATGCACAAATTGCACAGATTTCGAATTCAGGGTATATATATATACTGACATTTATTTTTTCACAAAAGTTTTTGCAATTTAGTTGCACAAAAAATGATAATAATAACAGTTTATTGGCAAGAACACTATTCTTACTTTTCATCATTAGTGTGCGTGCGTCCGTATTGTATTAACGAACACTTTCAAAAAAAAATGCCACAGTTTTTGATGTCAGGGCTTATCTAGCGATTTAAATATTTGAAACTTACTAACTTCTTCAATTCGATCCATTTAAGTTAGTATTTGCGTTGTCTTCGGTCAGAAATTTTCACAAACTTTTGCTTTTCTATAGAGACCATTCTTCGGAACTAGGGATTCTGGGATTTCCATCTATTGTCCATGACGCACGGAGGAACCGGTCCACGAGTACCTTATTAATTTCTGGATTCCACGAGGCTGAGTCTGAATCGGATATTATATTTGTTTCACAGTTATCAATGACAAATCTCACTATCTCACTCTCACTAATATGATGGATGGATGGATAGATAGATGGATGGATGTTTGTTCCTTTATCACGCCAGAACGGCAAAACGGATCTGGATGAAATTTGGCACAGAGATAGATCGAAATTCCTACGGGAACGGGAACTACGCGGGTGAAACCGCGAGGCGCTGCTAGTAAAAAATAAATCCAATATTTGTATAACGATAAAAGATTATAATCTGTAGCTGTACAAGCTACCTGTTATGGAATGCTCTCCCTCTGGACATAAGACGTACAAAATCACTCCCTATCTTCAACGCAATGCTGTATCTGTATTATGTATAAAATTTTTTTTAGTTCTAAGCGAAAATCTTTGGGACCTCTTACGGACTATAGATACCCAAAGTGCGGGTAAGCACTATAACAAAAAAAAACATTTAATAATTATTCTTTCGACAGGCCACGGTTCTGCCCTGAATTAACAGTGGGCGTGAGAGTGGGAGATCGGTCTTTAGTAGTTAATTGGGTTCTGGACATACGTGTTTTTTCATGTTGTATAAGAGGTCATTTTTTGGACCTATCATTTTCACGCACGTCTTCGTAATGATAGGCAGAACCTGCAGTTCACGTAGTGTCAGTGAATTACGAATAACCCTGTATACAAACTACCATACGAATTTATAATTATTAGTTTGATTTCCGATACTTACAAAAACGTAAATTAGTTTGACCAAAATACACTAACTTGTCCAAACGAGTTTGTTTTGCAGATTTATATGATAATAATAAAATCCTATAAATAAAACCAGAACTATCTATTTGTCTATTTATGCAAATAAACCAACCATTGTACAAATATAATTCTAGCTTCGACTTATACATAATAAATGATTACCGGTAGTTATAACCGGTAACAAATTAGTTGATAACCGCGGCTTCTCACGCTTGTTTTCTATGAAAACATAATATCAACGTTATTTCGAGTTATTCCTGACTCGTCCCACTTTGGGCCGAATCCAGTGGGACGAGTCAGTTTTAGCTTTATTGTACTAAAAATTAACATGAATAAAAACTTATATCTAAATAAACAATGTATAATATATATCGCTGAGAGCGATATCTCCATGGCAATCTGCATATGCCTGCATTTTTTGCAGGTCGTCATCCCACCTGGCCAGAGGGTATCCTACACTACGTTTGTCGAATCGCTGTCTCCACTCAAGAGCACGTTTACACCAGCGGTTGTCGGTTCACTGCTAGATATGCTTTGGCCACTGCCATATTAGCGTTGAGCCCAGAGATATAGATCTAGGTATTGACAGCATGACGGCAGACCTTAGCTCATCAATGGACTCAGGATTATGGGCTCTCCACAAATCCTGTCAAGACTCAGGCAATGATCGTTGGTAGTAACTTCTTTATATCCAGACTTAACTTAAAATCATTGACTTCCTTAAAATATGTCAACTTTCCACTACAGTACTGCTCGGAAGTAAAAAATCTTGGCTTGCTTATTATTAGCAATCTATCTTGGGACTCCCAGGTTGCCCATGTTAGCAAGAGAATGTATGGAAGCATGCACTCTCTTAAGCTAATAAAGAAATTCTTGCCACAATTTACAAGAACGGCATTAGTCAACGCGTTGCTCTTCCCTATCCTGGATTATGCAGATGTGTCCCGACACTACGGAGGAGCAGTTAAACAAAATGGAGAGATACAAAACCTTTGCATCCGCCTCGTCTTTGAGTTGCGGAAATACGATCACGTATCAGCTATCCGCACCCAACTGAAATGGCTAAAAATCAAAAAACGTCGAGATTTGCACACATTATGCCTTTTTTATAAAACCCTCTGTAACCCACTCTCCCCAAAATACCTCTCCGTATCCTTCAACCCTCTTTACGGACCCGAGCGCACTGCACGGCACTCGAAACGTCTGCAGCTTAGAACTCCGGATACCTGTACTGTAGGGTACCATAAAACCTTCGCTGTAAAGGCTACTCGGCTATGGAACAGTCTGCCCATCGATTTATTTGTTGTGAGTGTATTTTGTGAGTAGTTTATATTTTTTTATGTGTATGAAATACATATTTATATTTTCTGTAATGTAACACTACTTACTATATGTAATTGTTGTCCACACTACCCTAAGGTTAGCAGGTAAAGAATGCTATACTAGCGTTATGCTCGCCTATGTACAACTTTTGTGCAAAAAGTATTCTATTCTATATTTTGCCATTCTGCCATATTTTCAGTTACGAGATGCAATTCCCAACGTCTCAACTGATGTATGGTGGGAAAGATTATTAATTGCTACCGATTGTGTACAACTCAGAATTAGTTTTTGTAAATTCTATCTTCCGGATCTTGGGACATATGTGTGCACGTGGCCAAAAGTGGTGACTGCTTGGAGTAGGTTTTAATCCGAATGGGGTCCCAGGTAAAGCTGGGGCTTGGAACTGCTTCCAACTTCTGTTTTTCCGGCCAACTACAACCTAGATTTTTTCAAGACAGGAGTGAATCTTGTAGACCTTCTTGATAAATCCTCGGCCACATCTTTACTTACTATCTGATGAGATTATGGTAATATTAAGCTTTTTAACGAAAAAATTACTAAAAATAGACGCAATGCTGGCAGACCACTATTTGCAAAGATTGGAGGATGCTTACAAACCAAGCAGTGGGTTGGGACAACGATGATGATAATGAAATTCTTAACTTTAACTCAACGCTAAGTTTATTTCCATCGACTGCTTTGACGCGTTCGACTCAAAGTTCAAAACTTAAAGCTTTATTTCCTTTAAACCTTGCAGGACTTCAAATTCTGTGTAATAAGTATGCGTGCCGCTAAGATAGCAGAAGAAAAAAAAAACTTCGCTCTCAATGCAAAAACAACGTAGCTACTTTATGTCGATCTGTATTTTACAAGCGTAGGTGGTTACATACGCAAACGGGAAAGCCGTGTCGGTAAATAAAATATTCACATGTCTTTTGGCCCCCGTGTAATATATTCAAAGCCGCCTGCCTGAAAATTGTTTGCGTGAAAATATTTTAATACTCGTTATATTTTTGTAGACATTTCGTTTGACAACTGTGCAAAATGTATGAATTATTTAGAGATTTGCACACGGGATGTACAAAAAAGTTGAATTGAAAACGTTTGCCTGCATCATTTTTTAGTAACTAAATATTGAATTATAATGATTGGTGGTTAGTAGAACCGGATTTTGTAAGAAATTCTTGGAAGTGGTTTTGTTTTGAGGTTTTTCTAGACATTCGTGACACGTCATCGGTAACATTGTCGATAACTATCAGGTGAGATTGTGGTCAAACGAAACGAAGGTCTTAGTGGAAAAACTCCACGATTTATACATCGGTATGTAAATATACCACCTAACTGGATTTTTAACAGAAGTTTTAAGGGTGTTTTGAATCTTAGTTTGATATGACTAATTCGCAAGCAAAAGCGAGTCAAAGCTCGTAAATGTTAAAGCTTTTGAAACTAGTTTCAGTTTCTTTATTCACAAACAAATACTTGTGTCGTAATATTTGGGTACAAAGAACAATAATAATATACAATCAAATAATCACATAAACCAAAATTCAAAAACTTAAAAAGATGTCATAATACAAATAATTTACACAGAAACAAGTTTAAACAGAACACAAATTTAGTACATACTTTGGTCAAAACAAAAAGAATACCTACTAAATAGCAATTGTTTGATATTTGTCAATAAAATAATCGTCAATAGTATAGTAACACTTTTCCAACAAGAATCGTTTCAAGTGTTTTCCAAACTTAACTATCATGGTTATTAACAGTAAAGTCGTTTTCAACGTGATATTAACCATGATTTGGTTTATGAGCCTTCATATATTTCGGTACAGGTTCATGCGCCATCATCACGAAAGAACTGTTATTGCTTAGATTTAGAAATTTTGGAAAGCTCAAAAATCTAATTGTGGTAAATATCCCGTTGTAAATGACTTGTACCTAAATGAGAACACTGTGGAGCATTTTATACCTTATTTCTTAGGCTTAGTACCAGTAAACACAATAAGATTAAATGTAATCAAGAAATTTTGGCCTATTATAAGATAAAGGTTTAGACTGGTAGTAGGTAGACACATAAAATAATACTAATAAATAATGCTGGACAATTCACACAGCATTATCTAACCCCAAGCTAAGCAGAGCGTGTGTTATGGGTACTAGATAACTGATATACATAATATAACACATCACATAGATAGATATTTTTTATTTTACATAGAAAACGACCAGAACACCCGGAACAAATACCTGCAGATCGTACACACTGCACACATTTGCCCTGAGGCAGGAATCGAACCCGCAACCTCCTGCGTCGCAGGCGGCCTTCGCCCACCGCGCCACAGAGGTCGGCGACACAGACAAGGTATAGCCAAAAAAATGCGACATATACCTCGTCTTATTTTCCTGTTTATATTCGTGAGTTCGTATTCGTGAAAGCCCTGAAGATATAATTATACCTGTCAATTCACACATGTGATTCATTTTTACCTTCGAAATCAAGAAAATTGTTGCTTATGCGTGATTTACCTCTATGATTAAAGTGTTTGGGTTAGACTTCACACGCTCATAGATCGCATGTGAAAAACTTAGATTCGGTGTAGGTTCTAAAACGTTTTCCTGCTTGCTTTTATTTTTCTTAAGGCACCAATTGAAGGCATTTTTATGACCAAGCGCTGTTGGTAGTGCTCGATCTACTATATATCAATGACGCAAACGTCACTGCAGCTGTCATGTCAATGTGCAACAAATCATTCAAAATCATTCGAAAACTATCATCGAGTATGTAAGAAACGATTGGAGCGTTGTCATACTACGGAAAATTCCTCTCGATCTGCTAGAGGGGCTAACAAGACGCTAAATGTACAGGTAGGACCAGAGTAGGAACTCGAAAACGATGGAAGTATTCGTAAGATAACGCGAATAGGCTATTCGCGTATTTGCGTAGGGAAACACCCACATAGTATGGGCTATTCGGAATAGCCCATACTATGTGGGTGTTTCCCTAATGGCTGTGCGTGTATTCTACTCAAGTATTTCAAGTATTTTATTTACAAACCTAATACAATGTGAGAGATCTTAAAAATATCACTAATGCTAGGTATTAGGAGCCCTGATACTCAAGGCCTACTAAAAGATGAAAACAGTTTTTTCATGTTGGTACCTACTCTTTACATTGTCAACATTATCTCTTTGATCGCTTACGTTATAGTTTGAAAAACCTGTATCGGTAGTTGTACTTGAGCGACTGACCGCTTGCTGCGTGTTCTATACACCATTGTGTGTCCGGTCGCCGGCCGGTAGGCAGTGACCGGACGCACAGTGGATCCGGCGTGCACTCGGTGCTGCTGCAGCTTTTGGCCAAGCTATTTCTACAGTTATAATTATAATCTAATCAACAGTGATTGTTCTAAAGCTCCCTGTAACTCCCAGCATGTCGTCTTTGAACGGCTTATCTCCAATTCGTCGCGATTCGTCAACCAAAGCCTTGGACATTTCCGTGTAGTAGGCGATGTTCTCCTCTCCGCTGATTTCACCCACGTATGCATCTGAAGAAAATACAGATAAATTTTATTAGTGTGCAAATATAATTGTACCTTGTCAAAGTAAATGTGGTTGCCTAACTCTTGTTGCTTGAAATAAGCAACTTTTGACATAATTCTATTATATTCTATTCTAGCAGCGCCTCGCGGTTTCACCCGCGTAGTTCCCGTTCCCGTAGGAATTTCGGGATAAAAAGTAGCCTATGTCCTATTCCAGACTATGATCCATCTCTGTGCCAAATTTCATCCAGATCCGTTTTGCCGTTCTGGCGTGATAAAGGAACAAACATCCATCCATCTATCTATCCATCCATCCATCCATCTAAACTTTCACGTTTATAATATTAGTGATCCATCTAAACTTTCACGTTTATAATATTAGTGAGATGCATGCAGAAATACAAATAAATAAAATGAAAAGTGTTCGTTTTACAACAGCTTTTTTTCAAGCTTTTACTGAACTTGGCCTGCAGACATATCTTGAACATCTTGAATTCTAACAATACTTCAAGCAAAAACACAACTTTAAGAGTATTTGTCCGTACCTGTCTGTCTGTTTGTTCCGACTAATCTCCGAAACGGCTAGCCCAGTGGAGTGAATGGGTGGGACGAAAGGGACATCAAGCAATTTTGAAGGGACTTTCACTGGCAAATAGCTTATGTTGCAGTCGATAACTTAGGCTACATTTATTTTCGAAAAAGAATGATAGTGGTAAAAATTTAAACACATGAAATGGTGAATTCTACTCACGCGAAGCCGGGCTCGGCTAGTTGTTAACTAGCCGAGCCCGGCTTCGGTATCTACAAAAGACTTTCAAAATAAAAATCAAAAATTCTTTATGTCCATAAGTACAAAAATTTACACTTAGAAAAGGTCAAATTCTTTAATAAAACACTGACACGGAAATAAAGTGGTACTTTTGATTTCTGTCGTTTCGGTATGTAGACTAAAGTAAAGAAGCGACTAAGAAACCTTTAGCCTGTTAGTTGTTATTTTTCGAGTTGGAGCAAAACCCGTCCCTAGCTTTTTAATCTTCTAAATAATTTGATATTTTGTAATAAGCCTTTTTGCACAGAAAGGTTTTGACAATTTGTTTGAATTTATTTATTGATAAATTTTGCAACTCACTAGGAGTTTTGTTGTAGAAGCGTATACATTACCCCTTAAAAGATACATTAATCTTGTGAAGCCTGGTTGTGGGCACTTACCATGCAAAGTATGAATAGATCCAAGATCTCCACCGATCTCTTCGGGTAGGAACTCCTTTGGCACAGCCTCATGCAGCGTCTCTACATTCTTGTGGATATGGACCCGTTCCTTCATCTTAGCACTAAGGACCTGCTTCGCTACACCCAATAGGAGTTCCGCTGCTTTCGAGTTCGTGAGGAAGTGGAAAGCTCTTATTCTAATGTGGTAGCCATCCTGTAATAGTACATTGTACAAATTAAATAATGCCCAAAAATGTTCGGTTTCGGCGGGACTCGGAACCCGCGCCCCACCCTCAGTACGGGTGTGCTCTAACCAACAAAGCCACGAAACGTAGTCGGGTCTACCAAAAATTTTTGGGACGTCTTACGGACTATAGCGCCGGTGGCTTCTTAGATATACCCAAAGTGCGGGTTAGCACTATAACAAAAACCGTACATTGTACAACTAGGCGAAAACGTGCCTGATTCCTATCGAGTGTGTCATTTTGCCTTATATATAACACACGAGGTAGGAATCGCACTTTCTCCCGAGAGATACATAGTGCTTTATTAATAAACAAAAATTAAAATTAAATAAAAATAAAACAAAAATTTAAGGGCTCCCATACATCAAACGTGTTTTTTTTGCCGTTTTGATAGATGTGTACGGCGTAATGGTGCGGCACCCTTCGTGAGCCAGTTTATTTCACTTGGCCAGTTTATTTCAATTATTGTTCCAAATAGTACATCATAATCATCATCAGCCTGTATTAGTCTACTGCTGGACATAGGCCTCCCCTAATGAGCGCCATAGCACCCTGTCTTCAGCTTGACGCATCCAGCATACTTAGTTGTAGAATTAGTGGAACAGTGGTTAATAGTTTTCAAACTGTCTCTAAATGAACATAGACATGAGCATCAACCACATCGACCAATCAGAAGGCAGTTTATTATTTTACGAGTGAAGTGATCGCCATAGAATTCGTAAAATAGTAAAACAAGGTTGTGATTGGTTCACAGGTTTGTTTGTTTACTATCTTACGGATAAGCTTAGGAAAATTATAAATTTACGTATTTCAATGCGTTAAATTGTAAGTACCTCAATCCTGTTGATTATTTTCCGGAAAATTATAAAGTGACTAGGATTTTTATACTTTTACGGGGCTTACTATTTGACGGTGACATATGTAACGAATAAACTTCAAAACTACTGGACCGATTTCAAAAATTCTTTTGCCGTTAGAAAACTACACTATCACTAAGTAACATAGGCTATAGATATAGGATATACCCGTGAGAAGCCGGGGTGGACCGCTAGTGCTTCATAACATAAAAAAACTGAAGGTTTTTAGATGCGGCAGTGGGGACACGCATAGCGTACATGGACAGTGGGTTTTGGCCGAAAGGTGTCGTTTTCAGGAAGTTCATTGGACGCCTGTCAAACGACACCGCGCGTGCGTCATCGGAGCGCCGATGACTCGGTTAATTTTAAATGTTTCTATCTATGTTAGTCTATAAGGTATTTATTGTATGGGCCCTAATTAAGTTTCTTTCTTTGTGGTCTGAAATAAAAGTTATTATTATTATTATTATAGCTGTGACGTCACATAGATGGCCGCCGACCAAACAAAAACAAGCCTTTGTTGGTCTAAAACTCAGTGCACACTAATAAAGCTCTTATAAAATAGCCTTACAGATCTTTGAATCTATAAAAATTCGACGCATAAAACGCAGATTTTGTCTTTTTTCTAAACCGTTTTCATAAATATTTCAGGACTTCTTCTTCTGAAATGTAACCAAATCATAAGAACCGATTTTTTTCTCTCTGAAACTCGATGCATGCTAATAGAACCTTGACAAAACTTTATGTTTGTCTCTACAATTTCGAAAATTAACTTAAAAATCACTCGAATTATGAATTTTTCGATGTCCGTTTTAAATCAAAATGTCAGGATTCCGGTTATTATAACGTGTCAAAACCATAAAAACAGACCATAATTAGTTTTAATCTCGATACAGTATATGTAAACATTTACCGTGTTTTTACATAAAAACCTATTTTGCATAATATTTAAAATGCCATAAAACTTAGCTAGTAGAATTAAAAGCAGCAATCATAGACAATTAAATTTGATTGTAAATGACGTACCGACCAACGAAATGGATGCAAAAAAACTCGAGCCGATCGAAAAAAAACTTTATTCGATCGGCAGTCTAGTTCTGTGGTCGGCAGCCATCTTCGTGACGTCACAGCTTTTTGTTGCTTCGCCTAATGGGCGACATTAGTCGAGTTCCACAACGACAATAGTATATCAGAAAATCGTTGTTTTGCTTAGCTTTATATAAATACAAGCAGTGCCTCGCGGTTGCACCCGTGTAGTTCCCGTTTACGTGGGAATTGCGGGATAAAAAGTAGCCTATGTCCTATTCCAGACTATAATCTATCTCTGTACCCAATTTCATTCGAGATCCGTTCAGCCGTTCTTGCGTGATTGAGTAACAAACATCTATCCATCCATCCAAACTTTCACATTTATAATATTAGTGAGATTAGTGGGATAGTGGGATTGACATGTATAAAAATCACATCTATTCAGACTTAGGCAAAATAAACATAATATAAGTCTTAAAGTACATGTTTAAGTGTTATATTTTACTTGTGGTTTATTTTTCACTGCTTCCACTAGTGGAAAAACAATTAAGAGAATAAAATCAATAGCACCTTATTTATTATTTGATAATTATAAATAAGGTGATAATAATTAGTATTTATAAAGCTTTTTAAAGTAAGATTTGACTTGTCTATGTGCTTGTTTTGTAAGCCTAAAGAAGCAAAGTTATTAAGTTTCACTTTGCTATGCGTGTCCTCTTAAAACCGGCAGTTTCGTGTTTATAGAGCACTAGCGGCTTGCCCCGGCTTCGCACGGGTATATTCTATAGCCTATGTTACTCAGTGATACTGCAGTTTTCTTTCACGACCTCTGTGGCGCGGTAGGCGAAGGTCCGCCTGCAACGCAGGAGGTTACGGGTTCGATTTGCCTTGGGACAAATATTTGTACGATCTGCAAGTATTTGTTCCGGGTGTTCTGGTCGTTTTCTATGTATGATAAAAAATATCTAACTATGTAATGTATTGTATTATGTATATCAGTTATCTAGTACCAATAACACAAGCTCTGCTTAGCTTGGGGCTAGATAACGCTGTGTGAATACTCCAGCATTATTTATTTATTATTTACTAGCAGCGCCTCGCGGTTTTACCCGCGTAGTTCCCGTTCCCGTGGTAATTCCGAGATAAAAAGTAGCCTATGTTCTATTCCAAATTATAATCTATCTCTGTGCCAAATTTCATCCAGATCCGTTCAGCCGTTCTTACGTGATTGAGTAACAAACATCCATCCATCTATCTATCCATCCATCCAAACTTTGACATTTATAATACTAGCAGCGCCTCGCGGTTTCAACCGCGTAGTTCCCGTTCCCGTAGGAATTTCGGGTTAAAAGTAGCCTATGTCCTATTCCAGACTATAATCTATCTCTGTGCCAAATTTCATCCAGATCCGTTCAGCCGTTCTGGCGTGATAAAGGAACAAAACATCCATCCATCTATCTATCCATCCATCCATCCATCTAAACTTTCACGTTTATAATATTAGTGAGATTAGTGAGATGAGATTCTAACGGCAAAGGAATTTTTGAAATCTCAAGTTGCTTGATTGCCTCCTGACTACAATAGTCCTAGGGCTCAACTCAAACCATTTTTAACAACATTTCAACTCTATGTTTCTGGTCTCGTTGCGTTTGGTATCGTTATTTATTTTAGCTCACGTCTTGAACTAAGTAATAATTAAATCTGCATGACCTTTTATGTTTTAAACTTACCAAATGGAATCCCACGTATTTCTTCAGTTCACTTAAATTAATCTTCGACACCAGCTCTATCATGCTCAGTTCCCTGAAATCCATAACGACTTCGAATCCCATACAGTATTCAATTTTTCTTGCGTACTCCAAACCCTAAAACAAAACAAGATAAAGTTAAAAACTACAACCCGACTACGTGAAAGTTATAAAAGTTTGAAACATTTACATTGACAAAATAGAATGACGTATCAGTCATATTTGATAGGCATAGAGTTGAAAATGAAAATAGGTCGTAGGTATTGTAATTTTTCTCTATGGGTCCTGCAGCCTGCGGCTACCTAAACTTTAATACGCGTTTTGAAGGCTTATTCGGGGTCGGAGCCCTAAATCCTATAACCATCGGGGTATTGAGACGAATCAATCGATACATAATTTGTTGAAATCGAACCAGTAGTTTCAGCGCTACGTGGGAACAAAGAAATCGGCCACATACATACAAACATACAAACATACAAACATACAAACATACAAACATACAAACATACAAACATACAAACATACAAACATACAAACATACAAACATACAAACATAGGGTGCTAACCTCATTCATAACCCTCCCCTGTTGGTAGTCGGGTAAAAAGAAAACAAAATATTAAGAGGCGAACCTAGCGTGTTTGCTTGTTAAACTAGGACTAGCTCTCAGTACAGTACTCACGGGATTCCTGTGGTTAAAAACTCGAATTTAATCATTAAAAACCCTGCAGGTTTTGTGTGCACGTGATTCCCTTAGAAATTTTAAAAAAATAGGCCATAAACGGCTGTAACTTTTGATTGACTTAGAACATTTAAAAGTTTGATTTATATCGCGGCTCCAAGAAGTTACGAACTTGAGTATATGATGTGAATTACAACTCAATAAATTCACGTGTTTCTGAGAAAAGTGGGTTGACACACGGACAGACGGACAGATGAACAACAATGTTATCCTATAAGGGTTCTTTTTTCCTTTTAAAATGACGAATTTGGCAGAAGGTAGGTTTAAAATTATTTACATAAGAAGTATGTTAAGCTAGCCCAACTTGTTATGTTAATAAAGTTACCTAAAAAGCCCAGTCAAGGACATAATGGTCCTGCGGCAATATGCATCGATATTTTTATTTCCTTTTATAACATGTAAATATTTTCAAAAGACAATTACAAAGAAGCATCTCATTTTGGTTTGCCTACATGAAATTGGTCATTGGACATATTTTGATCTTCGATGAAGCAAAAACCTATTTAGGCCTTGCCTATTTAGGCATCCCATCCTCGTCGCCACTGTACGATATTTGGATATCTATGGGAGCTCAGGGACATGAGTGATACGACCGCTGGTTAGTTACACACTGGTTTATTGCACTGAGGTGGCGTGGCTGGTGCAGGCGTATGCGTCTACGCATGTGTGCGTACACATGCGTAGACGCATACGTAACAGGCCTATTTAGGTTTTTACCTATTCTGTAAGGCTTTTAAGACAAAAGAAGGGTATGGGGGTGTCAAGAAAGCATACAAGGGAAAACCACCCAAGCCAGGACTAGTCGTCCGTAACGCTGATTGACAAAATCACGGTAAGATAACATTACCATGACAAAGTGGAAGTTGATCTCTGCGAACAGAGCTACTTGCGAGCGAGAGACAACTTAGAACCGATATCTCTGTAGAAGTCTTTTGTTTGAGGTATGCCTCTGCAGCAAAACTTCTTCAGGCATTTACTTCTCATAAATTTTCCACTAAGAAAGTCATCAGGCTGTGGCATCATCATCATCATCAGCCTATGTTAGACATAGGCCTCCCCTAATGAGCGGCATAGCGTCCGGAAGACATTCCGCTGGATACATCCAGCATCTGCCCGCAGTCTTTCACAGGTCATCATCCCACATGGCCGAAAGGCGTCCTACACTACGCTTATCAAGTCTCCACTCAAGAACACTTTTATACAATACAATACAATAACGCTTTATTGCACACCTAATTAAAAAGATACATAAGACAGGAAAGAACTTAGAATACAGATTTCGTTGTACAATGGGCGACCTTATCGCTTTCAGCGATCTCTGCCAGGCAACCTTTGGATGGACAGGGAGTGGTGTAACAAGTGTAGACGGTTTATCCCAAATTCCTTTTCTTGTATTTTTAACATTTAGAATTTGCATCACCCCAGCTTATCCCGTAGGTGTCGCAAGAGGCGACTAAGGGAAATACATCAGGGGGCGGGCAAACGCGTCTCTTGCAGAATAGATCTACCACCAAACCGCGATCACCAACCCGCATGCCTAGCGTGGGGATAATGGGCATTACCCCCATGAGGTAAAAGCCAACTAGGTGATTTTCAGGGGGAGACCTGCGTCCGGCGGTAGACCATTATAGGCTTTTGACGGTGAGATTGAAGGCTGCCAAGCATGATGATTCAAAAAAAAATCAAAATCAAAAATTCTTTATTTCCATAAATACAAAAATGTACACTTAGGAAAGGTCAAATTCTTAAAATAAAACACTGACACGGAAATAAAGTGGTACTTTTGATTTCTGTCGCTTCGGTATATAGACTAAAGTAAAGAAGCGACTAAGAAACCTTTAGCCTAGATTATGGCAACCTTCTTGTTTGGGGGCAGGCACGATTAAAAATGGGCGTATTAGTGATGATTGCTAAGCTTAGATTTAAAGAGATGGACTTACATAAATTCCAAAACTGTAACATTTAGTCAGAAGCTCTGGTTCAAAATCAGTATTCAGCATCTTCGCCACGTAAATTCTACGGTGCTCTTTTGTCAGATTTGGCGACATGGTGTTGACACTGAAAATTTAAGATGTAAATTACAATAGATAATTTGTGGAAGAAATACACAGACATATATTATGAAGATATAAAATTTATCAATTATATAAAAATAAACAAAGCTTTATGAAGTTTTATCAATAAACAGTTCGACTTTTTTTTTATCCAATCTATTATGTCCCGCTGGGCAAAGGTCACAAATATATGTATATATTTATAGGTCGACTTATAATTACTGCTTTAATTTTTTTTTTAAATTACAGTGACTGCCAAATATGACAGCTTTTAAGCTATAAATGACAGCAGTTATCAAAATGACAGCTAATGTTAAAAAATGTTTAACAGAGATAACTCACAGTTATCAAAACAAAATTCTCTTTGCTTGTTTTCTAAAACAAATTGACAAAAGTTTTTAAATCGGTGAACAAAAGCTATCTTAGAGCGCGTTGAGATCTTTAGTATGGCCGTTACTCATTTATACTAGGTTTTTTAGATCGTATTAATTATCTAAAGTTATGCTATGCATTAATTATACAGCAATTTGATTTTGATCTGTCCAACAGTTTTGGAGATCTTAATATACCAAAATCAAATGCACGTTTCGCAATCTTTCGCCTTTAAAATATAAATAGCATTGATTACTTGGGATTAAACCACCCCATGAATACGAGGTTGATAACACACCCGAGTGCAGCGAGGGAGGATCGGAAGCCCTGGTTCTAACACTAAATATCTAAAGATTTTGCGATGGTCCTAACTATTTTAAAACTTTGATTCTTTGTCTTTGTTGAAAAATTCGTCAAGTAGAGTGACGAGTTTTTCAACAAATGAGCGTATTTTTAATATTTATTATTAAAAAGTGAGTGTATTTTTTAAGAACGAGAGAAATTCCACAGACGTAGTAAGAAATAAAGTGAAGCACTCAATATTGTGTCCATTCTCTGTACGTACGCGTACGCTGCTCACTCACACATTGACATCCATCGTCCATCGTCCGCCATAACCTCTTTAGACGCCTACAGATTTGCACTATTTTCAACTAAATTGAAAATAAAAAGTGTCTTTTTGTATGGTTAAATCTTGCTAAAATCACAGCCGTTGTATTGATAAAGAACACGGGATCATATTTCTCAGGTAAGTTTTAAGAAATTTACTTTTATCAACTTCGATTTAACGTAAAATAACTATCAACAGAAAAAACACAAATCTTGCCGGTGCTGCCAACATGAAAACATGCAAATTTCCCAGTAAGTGTGGGAAGACAAATTGGCAACTCTATGTATAATCACACGCACACAATGACTTGTCCGCCATTGCTGTTCTTCTTATTCGATTTGGTAGAGTTACGTCCCTGGATTTCTCTCGTCCCTGTTTTTATTCTTTTATTTTCTCGCAATCGAAGTGAAAAGTTGTGTTTAGCTCGGGTCAAAAACACCCACTATAACCTTATTTTAATGGAATGGTTAAGTCCATTGAGAAACAATGAACTATTGCTTATTAAAGATAACCATACTTACAATGCAGTTTTTATCCCCTCCTCAGATAGCAAGTATTTCAAATCGTATTTATGAAAGAAACTGTTTGGAATAGATTTCATGGTGAAAAGGCAATCCAACTGCTTCTTAGTTCTTTCCAAAGAACCCTTGTTGAGAATTATCTGTCGTTCCAAGAAATCTCGAGCTGTGGAAAAAGAAATTGATAGGAATCTCATCATAATTCGTAATTTTGGAAGCCGCTTCATGCTAATACTGCTTGCCAGATCACGCCGAAATGTTTTATTTAATGTAAATTCGAGATCTAGAATGTACATTGCGCGTGCAAAATCGCGGCCAGAAAATTGTTAAGTCCGTATACAATATTATTATATAAATCGGGGTGTAACAAAATATGGAGACCAAACTTTAAGGGTTGGGTAAGACTTGGTCAATAAAAGAGAACTGAGAGAAAATATTTAAAAAAATTCCGACTTAGACTTTCGAAAAAATAATATCGCAATGACCACAAGTCTACTCACTAGATAAAGCAACGACTGATACATGTGCTTATAGTCTTTAAAAATAAAATAGCCTACGAACCTATTTTCATCTCCATTTGAGGACCAAACTTTCAGGGTTGGGTAACACTGGGTCATAATATAGAGAGCTAAAGGATTTTTTTAACAAATTATCGACGTAGTTTTCGTAAAAATAAATAATACCGACATGACCACTAAAGGCACGACTGATGCATGTGCTTAATGTCAGAAAAATTAAATAAAATAGTAGATTGTTTTACAAGGGACTAAACCATCCCATTATATACGAGGTTGTTATACTCCCGAGCGTAGCGAGGGAGGATGAGAAGACCGAGTTATAATGGGTGGTTTTGGCCCGAGTAAAACACTCTACTTTTCACTTCGATTGCGAGAAAATAAAACAATTCAAAATTAGACAATTTTCAGAAATTTTATTAAAAATTAAATGTGCAGTTAGAGCAATTTTGAATGTTTAGTGATATGTTTTTCCCGGGCAATTTTATTTCGGTTCTCTGTGATTGGGATGTGTGTGTAATATTTTGAGTTGATTGTTGTGGAGTAAAAGTTGGAGAGACTCGACTCATGCTTGAGTTTCGTGCATTATTAAGATCTGAGTGCGGCTTCAGCTGAGTTGACATATTCATCCAATCCCGCGATGTAGATGCTTGGGGTTCTGTAATGTTTGGTAGAATATTGATTCCTTCCGTAATCCGCTGCGTGACGTGATACTTGTTTTGTATAGAGTCCTCTATATAACCTTCAGCCACTTGATCGGACCTCCATCCACCGTGCCGTTTTAATGTCGTTATATTCGCACCCGAGTCCGCCAACAGAGTCGCGGATGTTCTGCGGAAACAATGGCCCGTGTAGAGTTCCGGATTTGGTAAATTTAGATAAGTGGCAATATCTTTAGGCATGTTACCAAATTTATTTTTGCCTATGACTTGCCTTGTGCATTTACCATTTTGATAATTTAGAAAAAATCTTCTCGTTGAAACATTAGTGGGACGTAACTCCTGATAGGCTTTAACTATATTAAGGTATTCTCCACTGATGACAAATTTACGCTCTTTGTTTGTTTTCGTGTTCGGCAGACTCACAGCTTGTAGGTTTGTATCCGTTTCTACGTCTTCTAGCGTTATATTAGCAAGCTCTATTCCTCTGCATGCACCGCTGATTCCATAAATTAAAGCAACCTGTTGAACAAAAAAATAAGTGTGTTATTAATCGTAATAACCTAGGTACATAATTTAGGTATGTAGGTAGGTATCTATTTATTTAGTTTGAGTTGAGTACATAAGTAGTAGGTTACCTTTGTTGCCAAGTATTGTTTATTTGGAGCGTTATTTAAAAATGTTTCGATTTCTTGTGTCGTGTTGTCGGCAACAGATTCATAATTATTTCTTTGCCCTTTTCTTCCATTTGCATATTAGCATCTTCACTATCACTTGATGACATTTTTCACGTTCACAATTTGGAAGTAAAAGTCAGGAAGTTAAACGTAAAAGTTTGTGATTTGGAATGAAGAAAATTCTAGAGATTTAGCGCCAATACCATCTTTTTTTTTAAATCTCTATTTAACCCGCAACGAAAGAGTTCGCATTCTACCGTGAAGGGAAGAATCAACCTTCATAAAACATCACCAAGACGGTTCTATTTTCAAAAAAAAGGTTGACGGAGCACCAAGAAGTCGAGTTTTTATGTAAGAGAACGAATGCTTTGTACTGGCTGATGATTTTAGACAAAAATTAAAAAGAAAAATTACTTTTTAGCCCGAGGGATTAAACTCGAGTTTTAGGCCTGCTAAGCTACACTATTATGATAAACTTTTCGAGCAAGAGAAGTGAAAAAACAATTTTTATCTCCCTTAAAACACAAAACGCCTTGGTCGCGGATTGTTAACCAAGGTGGTCAACGACCCGCGATATCATCGGAGCGCGCGACACACCAGATGTGAGTAGGCAAGGTACCACATCAATCGTCATTGCCTAGTTTAATGATTATTGTTTGCTAAAAGCCGATGTTTTTTTTTAAATATTTTTCCTGTGTTCTTTGATCAGATCTGAACGCCTCCTGTTTTGTCCTTTTTTTTTGTTACACCCGTATCAATAAAAAATAATCGCTAAATCGTGATTTCTTTAAATGTTGTCAGGAAATAAAGTGTTAGTTGCTAATCGCAAAATGTGTTGCCATAGCAAAAGTCAAGAATAGCCTTCAGCAATCTTTTTTTACATTCTTGAAGTCCAAGGCGCTTTTTTTATTTTCTCTTAGGACCCTTTCCCAAGGGAAAATTTTAAAAAATGTCTGAGAAACGTAATCAAATTCCCCTATAGCCCACTATAGAATCGAGTTATGTAGTCACTAGCATTAGCCCACTATAGAATCGAGTTATGTTGTCATTAGCTTTAGCCCACTATAGAATCGAGTTATGTAATCGCTAGCTTTGGCCCACTATACAATCGAGTTAAGTTGTCACGAGCTTTAGCCCACTATAGAATCGAGTTATGTAGTCACTAGCTTTAGCCCACTGTTTTTTCGGTATATGGGCTAAAAAAATGTGCTATCATAGCTCAAAAATATTCAATAATCTACCAATCCAATAGATCGGCCATTGGATTTTTCGTAAATTAATATCAAATCATCATCCTACCTATCCAAATTTTTTAAAGTATGTTATTTTATGGACAGTGTGCTGCCCGCGGCTTTGCACGCGGTTTTGCGGGATAAAATGTAGCCATTCCCTTTCCCATCAATCTCCCTACCAAATTTCATTATTATCCATTCAGCTACGCGTGAAAGAGGTGACAGACAGAAAGACAACTACATTGGCTTTAAAAATTATATCGTGGATCTGCACGTATAATAAGTTTTTTTTCTACTCACAGAATTCCCTGACAGTGAAATGGTTCTGCTTCTTCAACCATTCTTCCAATGAATCAATAGCTCTATCCATGGCCCCTGGCTTATCGAAGTTGTACTGAGTTCTAACGTAAGTCAGGGTGTCTGGATGAAACTTCAGGAATCCATTCTCTGGTAGTGATTCCACCATGGTGACTGAAAAAAAAACATTATAAAAAATATTGAACTCGACAATTTTTATACCTAATGGGTTGAACTTTGAAATTCAGATGCAGAGCTGATGAATAATGAACAACACGAGTACTCCCAAAAATATGTTTCCTTACAAAAATAACTAAAACGAGGAAGAAGTAAGGAGTTTTTCCTTTCAGTACCTTTTTCCTGTTCCTTTTACTACTATAAAGTAAAGTTACTTTGACTATTTATTTATTTATAGTAGTTAGTATATTAATATGTTATTTATTTAAGTACACTTTTATTTTTATTCTTGGTAAGTTTTTATTATATTAATGTAGGTATCCATTGGTCTTTAAAGTGTTAAATATGTATTTTAGATTATTTTTGGTACACCCCCTGCCTTTCTTAAATTCACAGTTCTTTCCTTTCAAAGGTTGTCTGGAAGAGATCGCTTCTTAGCGATAAGGCCGCCCATTGTATTTATCTTATGTGATGTCTCTTTGTAATGTTATTTTATGGTGTACAATAAAGTATTTTTGTATAGTAAAACAAAATCGGTTAATCTGTTTGCTGACCACAACACCACAGATATTTGCGTCAGCATTAATTCCTGCGTAGAACGACGTTAAAACCACCAATTAGCAAACCCAAATTATAGTTAAAACATTTTGTTTGTTTTACATAATTTAAACTTCGAAACCCACATAAAAAGACACAACGAATACATTAAGTTTGGATCGATATAAAAAAGGTTGGTCGCATTATAGGCAACTCAACTCAATAATCAAAAATAAATCAAATGGTTTCATCAAATAATAATGACCTATCCATAAAATAGAATAGTATTTGTAATTAAATGTTAATAAATTATACTTTCGTTGCACGGAGAAACTTACCTTTGTAATTTAACAAACACAACACCTGAACCAACCTCCTACGGTTCGATATAGCAACTGAACTCTCGCAACGATCTGATACATCTTGGCACGATACAATTAAAGGAAATAATGAATATTAATAATCCTTGTAAAAAACTACGTCAGACTTAAGGCTGTGGTATGGGTCAAACTAGCGCAGCCACCTATTTAATCTTATTACTACGTTGAACTAAAAAAAAAACAAAAATCCATCGCATATGTGATACCTGTTATAAGCTTTTTTTAATGCCTCTGTAATAGTTTTATTCTATTAGGTTTAGGCAGAATATCGGCGCCCTTGGTGGCCACCAATATCTATTTTCAATTTTCTGACTAAACTAAAGAGAGTAAACCACTACAGAGGCATTAGAAAAAAGCTTAAAATAGGTATCACAAACTGTGCGATGGATTTTTGAAATTTTCTTTGTGCAACGTAATAACAAGATAAAATAGGTGGTATGCGTCAAACTAGCGCCTAGTTTGACGCATACCACAGCCTTAAGTCACTTAAGTCAGAATAAATCTGCAAGCTCAGATACACTTGAGACTAATCTATTTCGATTTTTAAGTACTTCCTTTATCCAATAACTTAAATGCCAAATGATTTAATTTTAATAAGAAATAAGACAGGAAATAAATTCAAAAGCATTTATTCAGGTCCATTTTCTGTTAAAAGAGATTGTTCACCAAATGTTGAAATTATAAAAGAATAAAATATACTTAGTACACAAGAACCAAGGTTGTCGACATAGCTCAAAGGATTAGCAAGCTGAAGTGGCAGTGGGCTGGCCATATCTCGCGAAGAACCGATAACAGCGGTTATCGGGGTAAACGTGTTCTTGAGTGGAGACCGCGACTCGGCAAGCGTAAAAATTGATTCCCTGCTAGCTGAGGTTACCAGCATTAAAAATTACATAAATTTTAGCAGCATTAAAAATAACAAAAAATAAATAATGCTTATTTTTATTTTGTTTTATAGAAAATGACCAACACCCTGAGCTGGCTGCAGATCGTACACACATTTGTCCCGAGGCGGGAATCGAACCCGCAACCTCCTGCGTTGCAGGCAGACCTTCGCCCACCGCGCCACAAAGGTCTTCATATATTGGAATTATTTGTACTACGGAAACATTGCGCTTTTCCGGAGGTAAAAATAGCTTATTTTTTAATACAGGATATAAGCTATTCTACCCATACCATACCTAATTTCTACCCATATCCATTCAGCGCTCGAGCAGGGATAAGTAACAATTATACACACACATACAGACTTTCGCCTTTTTAATATTACTATGATTTGCTAGAACCCATAGACTTAGTATTTTTTCACTAGTACATTCTAAGCCTATGCTAAAACCACAAAAACGTAAACTCGTTTGATCAAATGTCACTAACTTGTCCAAACGAGTTAACGTTTTACACGATAGTGCTATAAAAAACTAGCAACATTTGCATATCTATCATCATATAAAAATATAATTTGGCTTCGACTGCCATACGTAATATTTTTTTTACAGATTAATTCCTGCCCGCGGCTTCTCTCGTTTTGTTTTCTATGGAAACGTTTAAAGATTTCTATCACATGGAAAATGATTTATGGTTTAAAAAATAGCATTCTTATTTGTTTCTACAAATGACGACCGATGTGGCGCGGTGGGCGAAGGTCTGCCTGCGACGCAGGAGGTTGCGGGTTCGATTCCCGCCTCGGGACAAATGTGTGTACGATCTGCAGACATTTGTTCAGGGTGTTCTGGTCGTTTTCTATGTATAATAAAAAATATTTATCTATGTATTGTATTATTTATGTATATCAGTTATCTAGTACCCATAACACAAGCTCTGCTTAGCTTGGGGCTAGATAATGCTGTGTGAATTGTCCAAAAATATTTATGTAATTTGGTATTTTAATCTTTAATTATTCCCAACGTCTTAACTCATGTGTGGAAGGAGCGGGGAGGGAGAGATAATTTTAAGGTGTCTATTTTACACAACTCAGAATAAGTTTCTTTAAATCCTAAATACTGAATCGTGATACGAAATCCATAGGCGGAGCATCTGGCGAGACATGGTGTCTCCCACTTCCTCTCCTCGATTACGCGGATGTTGGTTTCTTGGACGCAACAGAGGAACTAAGGAATAAGCTTGAGCGCTAATAAAGAATTACAGAATCACTGTGCCTGACCGTACAAAACATCTGGTATTATTCTTCGGGCCGAGTCTAAGTGGGCCGAGTGGGCACTAACCCGACCAAAAGGGCTGCCAGGGAAAGTAGACGCAGACGTTTGAAACCTGACGCTGCTCGCTTCTTTTTCCGGTCAATTGCATCATCTCTTCAAAACAAGAGTAAACAGATGTCTTCTAGACCATCACAAAGGTCGCATCGTCACTTATACTATCAGGTGAGATTGTGGTCAAAACGATAAAAACTCAAATCTTAAAGTGCTTTTCTTCCTTTAAACTTGCAGGACCTAAAATTCTAAGTCAAAAGTACAGTGGTCTGCTACGATAGAGGAAAAAAAGAAAGTCTTCGCTCTCAATGCAAAAAAATCGTAGCTAATTTATGTCGATCTGTATTTTACAAGCGTAGGTGGTTACATACGCAAACGGGAAAGCCGTGTCGGTAAATAAAATATTCACATGTCTTTTGCCCACGTGTAATATATTCAAAGCCGCTTGCCCTAAAATTGTTTGCGTGAAAATATTTTAATACTCGTAATATTTTTGTGGTCATTTCGTTTGACAACTGTCCAAAATGTATGCATTATTTAGGAAGAGATTTGCACATGGGCTGTACAATTTTTTTATCAATGTTTTATCAATTTTATAAAAACTTGTCGACGTTAATTTTTAGTTACTGAATAAAGGTTATAAATGATGGTTAGGAAAACCGGATTTTTATAATATAGTTCTCGAAAGACAAATTTTGACTTTTAGCCTTGAAAGAATTTAAGGCGCAATTATAATAAGTAGGTGGCGGCGCTAGTTTGGGTTGGTTATGCGCCTTAAACTATAGATGTTAATGAGATGGAGGGACGCATGTTTGAATGCGTCCCTCCATCTCATTAACATGAAGGTTCAAGTGTCAAGGTTCAAACTGTTTTATCAATATTTCCGTGCAAATGGCATCGCACGCACAACGCAGTTGTTATTCCACTCCTGTAGTTGATGTTTGGTAGTTCGAGTGACAATCAAATAGTCATGTCATAAAGCTTTACCGGTTCAATGAGGGCTTTTCAATGCGACCTTTAAAAAAAAGGGGTTGCCATAGACTAACATAGATGGCGCTGTATGAAACTCATGTGTCAAAAATCGAATGGAAACGGTGGAAACAGAAAATTATTTCGTTGTTTATTTTATGACACTTGACTTGTGTACTGCTCCATCTAGTGTGAAAATAAAAAGCGTGATTGTTTTTTTTTTTAATATCGCATTGAAAAGCCCTCATTTTTTATATGACAGTCGATTTGGTTATGACGAAGTTGTATTCTAGCTTGATAATGTTACTCAACATTTTTTATTATTTTGCAAACCTTACTCAGGCGGCTCTAGACTATGTCATAGTATTATATTTGTTGTTTTATTTCCTACAAAGTTTTTTTTTGTGATTTTAAATAAGAGTTTTTACCCAAAAATCTAAATTTTTCCAAATGCTCCTAAAATAAAAAGGAATCAAAGTTGGTTTTATCATGAGTGAATGGTTTACGATTTGCGGCCAATTACTTTTCTGCTAGTTTTGCTTGTGGAGTGCAGAAAATATAAAAACCACAAAAAAATTATGTCGCGCCAACGCGCGCCGATCCACCTTAAAACTAAGCAAAGCCGCATTGCTCCCGTACAGCACCCATACGTACGCTTCCGTCTCCATTTTCAATATACACGAGTGATTTTGAAGATTTTCCACGTACGTGTAGTAAAAAGCACTATGTATCATTCGGGAGAAACTGCGATTTCTACCTCATGTATTTTAAGGCTTAAATGACACACTCGATAGGAATCAGGCACGTTCTCGCCTAGGACTACAATGTACTATTCTAACACGTAGATGCACTTTAAGGATCGTCTCACAAACTTACAAAAACAAGTAACGAAACAATTTCAAACCTATATTTCATAGTGAAACTGGTTACCGTAACCCTCACCTCAATGAAATTGGATAGCGAACGCAATTTGTTCGCGAGATAGAACCTCTCGTACAATAAATAAAATGTAAACGGTTGCTTGAAACCTTTGAGTAAGGTATTACCGGATACAAGCGGATAAGTTCACATTTCTAGTTATTTTTACACCGTTTTACTACGTGTTTTTGCAGGGCTAACTTATATCCAAAATGAAACTTGACCAAATTCTTCGTAATGACTCTCTACGCTCGTAATGACGCTCTACACTACGTGTTTTTGCAGAGTTAACTTATATCCAAAATGAAACTTGACCAAATTCTTCGTAATGACTCTCTACGCTCGTAATGACGCTCTATACTACGTGTTTTTTCAGGGCTAACTAATATCCAAAATGAAAATTGGCCAGATTCTTCGTAATGACTCGTTTCAACGTTCAAATTTACGAATTAACCGACATTAGAAGACATTAGATTGCTTTTGAGGCATATGTCCAGCAGGTGGACTAACATAGGCTGATGATGATGATGACATAGTTAGTGTAAAAATTACTTTTTGACTACGTATTATTACATAAAATTGATGTGTGCAGTCAGTGGCAAAAAACTGAACAAGGTCTGGACCCCAATTCGAGTAAATTTATAACGCACCTCGCGTTATAAATTTTTAAAATTTTATTATTGATTTATTATAGAAAAGCGATTGGTTAGTAGAACTTGGCCCCTGATTACTTGTATACCTACATACATACCCTGTGGGTCGCTGTGGAGTTTAAAAAACGCAAAGAAGAATGACTTTTTTTCACGGTCAAGGTCATTGACCATTGACGCCTTGAGTTCAATGAATGAGTTCTTTTTGTGAAAACATCGGATTTTGTTAGGGTCGATGACGAAAGTTAATTATTTAGTTTGGAAGTCAAGTTCAATCACTTTTGAGCTCAAGGTTACGGACTTTTTTGTGCATGCTTTTGGGGTTAGGGTAAAAATATTATCGGTACCTACATTTTTTGTGCTTCATTTATATTTTATACTTTGAGGGTAAAAATGACACCGTCGAATGATTTATTAATTTTTTTGGGTGAATGCGTCATCGGTTCTTCCATCGTGGATTTTGTACTGTCAGCGTGAGAATAAAGTGATGTAACACCACTAGGTACTGAAATACCTGAATAAATAAGAAATCTAATGTAGTATGAAAATGTAGTCCTTATTAGTGATAAATGCTCAGGACACAACAAAATTTACATAACGAAATACTTCCTGCAATACATTTTGACTCCTAGCGCCGAAGTCATTGAACTTTGGGGTCAATGCCCTCAACAAAAGTTGCCCATATAGATATCCCCTTCACGAAAGATACCGTCAGAAAAAATATATGTTAATAATGCATAAAAAGCTTTTCGATTTTTTTTTAAGTACTGCGTCCCGTAAGCTCCACTTCACTTCAACCCCTTCGTTGAATAAAAAAAGCAGGCGTTATGAGACTAGGTGACAATGTCCATCAACTAAGTATTTGGATTCTTTTTATATCATTATGCAATTCATGTTATATCAACCTTAGGTAAAGGTAATTCATGTCTGCACATGGTCCACCATCGGTAGAGATTTCTCACCCATACGTTGGAGGCGTTCTACTCCCAGAGCGAAGGTTTCAAGAGAAAATCACACCATAATCTGAGTGCTTGCGGGGGGAAGCCCCGTGAGCACTCAGGCAAGTTTATGGAGTGATTTTCCTATCCAGTTCGTTGCGCTATCGTTTCCTCGGTCTCTAGTAACGCCTTACACTGTTGGGCCTCCACTCTTCTTACATAAGATACCATACAATTTTTGTTTACATAGAATGTAAATTTATTAAAAAAGGAGGTTAGACATACATACATTAGAGAAAAACAAATCTGAACTGTTATTTACAATTGAAACAGTTGAGCTAACTAAAGACTATCCAAAGATAGCTCAACTGATCCAAATCAATTGGAAGCTTCCTCAAGACGCTGATGGCGGCATTGTCCCGCTGGCAGGCTGTATGGCTATGCTGATGCGCTGCGCCAGATACTCACTATTTTATTTATTACCTTACCTACTGGTATTATTCTAATTATTATTAAATTTGAGTCCCCAAAAGGGTAGCATACATATCAAATTTGTAACTATGTTATAATTAGCCAAAGCAATTACAAAGTTCAACAAGTAAAACTGGAAAATTGCTCGCGAACGAAATATTTACGTGTTGAATTCATTTCTGAGAGAGTCAAAGTACTATAAAGTTTGTTATGGCACATCAAAAGTAAGAAAATTGTGGCAAGACCTCAGAGACGAAGTTCGTTTGGTACGGGAAAGGTAAATTTATACTTAAATCTATTAATTTAAGGGATACTTACAGACGTTCAACCTTTTCTGTAGTCAGTATATTTTCCTTTTTCTTCGCAGACTGTTTTTGACCACGCAATGGTGGTGGCACTACCTGACATGGCAGGTAAATACAAAAATGATGATTTTTACCCGACTACCAACAGGGGAGGGTTATGAGGTTAGCACCCTATGTTTGTATGTTTGTATATTTGTATGTTTGTATGTATGTGGCCGATTTCTTTGTTCCCACGTAGCGCTGAAACTACTGGTTCGATTTCAACAAATTATGTATCGATTGATTCGTTTCAATACCCCGATGGTTATAGGCTATAGGATTTAGGGCTCCGACCCCGAATAAGCGTTCAAAACGCGTATTAAAGTTTAGGTAGCCGCAGGCTGCAGGCCCCATAGAGAAAAATTACAATACCTACGACCTATTTTCATTTTCAACTCTATACCTATCAAATATGACCGATACGTCATTCTATTTTGTTAATGTAAATGTTTCAAACTTTTATAACTTTCACGTAGTCGGGTTGTAGTTTTTTTTTAACTTTATCTTGTTAGTTACTGTCGTCGTCTCTATTTCTCGTTACGTTGGGCAGCGGAAAAGGGAACGGGGTTGACAGTTTACGATAGAACTGCGTTTGAGTAAGGAACAATAAATTCGCATCTATCACGACCACACCATATTCCAACGACAAATAGAGGATGAGGCTGGTATTTCGTAAAAATCTATAATCATCTTTCTCATTTCTTTGTAATTCTACTGCTGTTCAAATATACAATCTAAGATTTTTATACTCCTATACCTAATAATCCATTTAATTCTGTACATAAGCGCCAAGATAGTTTTTGGATTAGTTGCATGATGTTTGTTGAAAAAATTATGTAAAATATCTCAATTTTGATACTTATTTGCCTTCTTTTACGAACCAATATAACTTACTGACTTGATTTTTATATTGAAAAATAAAGCAAAGGCAGGGTAACCGATTCGCAATGTGAAACTCTTGCGGCACTGAACCTACGGTACCGCGCGGTAGTATGAGAGCGCTCTAAAACAAATGTTTTGATGATATAATGACGGTAAGGTTTTTAATTTCGGGACTAGACAACGCCTAATCTACTGATCAGGCTGAAATTTTGCACCAATGAAATCTCATTCTGGAATAAAATTTAACCTACTTTTATCCCTGTGAAAGGCGAACGTAGTAACCGACAAAAACAACGTCAAAAACGAATCTGTTGTTACCAGAGGGGGAAAACTGGAATAAGAAAAAACGGTGAGGGGAAATTCTGGACTTTAAAAAAATGAAATTCCAGTTTTCCCCCTTGAGATTCTGGGAATAAACCCCAGAATCCGACCTTAGCCGAACGAGGGATGTGGTTGAATGCACTTTTCCTTATTTTATGAAGAGTAGACAATTAATATTAATACTGCTTAGCTTGGGGCTAGATAATGCTGTGTGCTTGTGTGTCCAGCAATAATTATTTATTTATTTAATATATTTTATTCATATTCATTTATTGCATACAGATATTATATTACTTTAGCTTAAGTGTAAGCTTAGAGGCCCTCACAGGGTACATGTACCCTGTGAGCAATTAACTATTATTATTAGTACTTTGCCTATTTATAGCTAGGGACATAGTAGTCGGATAATATAGACAATGATAAGACATAAGTTGAAACAATTACATTATTAACTCGGTAGATAGATTTTAAGAAATTAACAGTTTTAATTCTGCTTTCAGTTCATACAACCTTGTACTGTAGCTTCCAAAAGCTCACCCCGAAAGTATTACGTTTCTCCATAAACAACGTTAGCGAAGTAATAAACTTTAATAATGACGCCGGCCTTTAATTTAACTTTGTAATATACTTTCGTTACACGGAAAACATTTTATTGCCTGAGATTTGACAACGAGTCGAGAAGTTAGGGTACAGGCATTCAGGGGAATTTTTCACCGCAGCGTAAAAACATTAGTGGAACTCCAAAAAAAATACTTTGAAGCCGGCTTGGTTTTCCATTCGTCTGGGTTGTGTGCGATGTGGGCGATTCTATGTATGTTTGGCTGTATGTTACCTACAATATCGCATGCCCAGCGTGGGGAATATGGGTATAACCCCTATGAGATAAAAGGCAATAAGGCGATTATCTGGGGGAGGCCTGCGTCCAGCAGTGGACCATTCAAGGCTGTTGAGGTTGAGGTACCTACATACAGCCGGATTTTAGCACACGGCGTAAAGGTGCAAACGCACTACGCGTCAGTGGGACTGCGCGGCGTGGCACTGTGTTTAAAATTTGACCATCATCACCATCATCATCAGCATATAGTAGTCCACTGTTGGACATAGGCCTCCCCTAATGAGCGCCATAGCACCCTGTCTTCAGCTTGACGCATCCAGCATCGTAGCATCATAGCAGTGTATCTTTTCAAAATAAAATTATTTCAACCTTTGAATAACTAAACTATGTCAGAACGGGCTTTATTTTAGAGTTGTCTATCTCCGTTTAGTATTTATTGTTGTCCAAAGTTGAGCTAAGATCAGTGTTAAAATACAAAAGTTTAGAAGCTTATATTTTTTAAATGAATGCTGCTTTTTGCTTTTTTACGGTTTGGGGTGTATATTTCACCGTAGGATAGTAAACCCCGTAAAATTATAAAAATCCTAGGCACATTATAATTTTCCGGCTTACTATTTGACGGTGACATATACAAACATAGATTATGACGAGATATATTGAAATTATCCTTAGTTTTGGATGGTCAACGTCAAACAGTGTAGTAGCGACTCTTCCACGTTTGTATTGAAAGATGAGCAGCTTGTATAACCTTAAAAGATTCTTTCATTTACCCTAAGCGAGATAACTCATCCAAAGAAAATAGCTAGTTAAAATTCATGAGTTGCAAATGCTGCAATTGCGGTTTCCCCTTGAGTTGAGTGATATTAGATTTTTCATCGGGTTTTGGCTCGATCACTTTTATGATACCTATGTTATTTGAGTTTAACACTTCGACTTTTGCTTGTACCTAGACCGAGTAAGTATCAGTGAGGTTTTCATCACAATCGATCGACCATTGACCAAATTTTCTTTGAAAGACAGATACCAACTTTAAAAGTCGCTGGAATTTGATATAATTACTATAGAAAAGATACCCACCATCAGCGGAGTCCGCAACAACATCAGCGGAGTCCCTCAAACGGCGAAAATACGCTAATCTTGACCGAGGTTACCTATTCAAGCCGTTTTGGGGTGGAAACCTTATGGATATAGGCCTCCCCTAATGAGCGCCATAGCGCCCTGTCTTCAGCTTGCCGCATCCAGCATCTGCCAGCAGTCTTTCGCAAATCGTAATCCCACCTGGTTGGAGGGCGTCCTACACTACGTTTGCCGAGTCGCGATCTCCACTCAAGATCAAGTTTACCTGGGTGCCGGTTGTCGGTTCTTCTCGAGATATGGCCAGGCCACTGCCACTTCAACTTGCTAATCCTTTGAGCTATCTCGATAACCTTGATTCTCTGTCGGATGCAGTCGTTGCGAATCCTATCTATCAGAGAAACTCCGAGCATAGCTCTCTCCATAGCTCGCTGGGCGACTTTAAACTGATGGACAAACCCTACCGTGAGTGTCCACGTCTCAGCTCCGTAGGACATAACGGGTAGGACGCACTGATTGAAACCTTTAGTTTTCAAGCATTACGGTATTAATAATAATAGTGAAAAGGTTCTCTTACGGCACTTCCTCCACTCTATTCAGTGGAAGAATTGCCACTCTTAAATCTGTCTTGTAAACCCTAAACAGTTCCTAACAAACTTCATATCTAAACAATAGCTTTGCCAAAAGCAACGTTGGATACAAAGCCGTTCGTGAGAACGTTCAATACCTTGAACTTATTGCTTAAGGTCAAAGCACATTTATAAAGCACCGCTCCCGTACAGCATCCGCGCGGCTCAACAGCCAGCAGACGCTTCTACGCGGCGACGCGACGCCTCACAGAAAACTTAGGGTCAGACACCAGATAACATATAGAACACAACTAATAACATTGACATATCTCATAGCACGGGATAATAAAGCTTTTTATTAGTGAAAATATTTCCTAAATCGGCCAATACTTATTATATATAATAAGATTACCCCCCCTATTTATTATCTTTAACCGGAAAACTAGGGATACTACTATAATATTATTGGCATAACACCAATATTAATGTAAAGTTACAACAATTAATGATTTATCTTATCTCATCTCATCTCTCTTATCTTATTTTACATCAAAACAATCTATAGACGACCTCTATGGCACAGTAGGCGAAGGTCCGCCTGCAACGCAGGAGGTTAATAATAATAACAATTCGTAATTCCGGTCTCGGGACAAATATTTGTACGTTCTGTAGATATTTTCTCCGGATGTTCTTGTCGTTTTCTATGTATAATAAGATAAATCTATCTATGTATTGTATCGTATTATGTATATATTATAATACAAGCTCTGCTTAACTTGAGGCTAGATAATGCTGTGAATTGTCCAACATTATTTATTTAGTTATTTTTATCAAAAATTATTTAGGTACCTCTTGATTATTAAGTACTTTTATGCTGTAGAGGAACAGTGATGTATAAATATGCTTTGACCTTCTCCTCGCCTGTCGACCGTTCAATAACGCTGACAAAGTTTCACAGGCAAGTCTTATATTAATTTCACACTTGGTAACTTGCCTGCCTTGTCTTTTACACTCCGTTGGTAAGGAGAATGGAAATTAAACGATGTAGCACAAGAACTATTATTCGTGACAGGAAATATCATACACGGTGAAACCTGCCCGCCCGATCCGTCATTTTGGGGGTATATTGGAAGTAGAACCATTAAACGCGCATACTTACGATGCAACGACTCGGCTGACATGACATGTTGGTCAGAGTTGTTGGCCAATCCTTGGCCGCTTGCATCCAACAAACAAATCCCTTCTGCTACTTCCTTCAACATGTAGGCGAACCTTAAAATAACGACTTTTGTTAGCGATTGCGGTTGATACTAGTACCACCTCACCTCTACAACTAATGGTCCACTGCTGGAAGTAGGCCTCCCCCTGATAATCGCATATTGGCTTTTATCTAGTACCAATACCAATTTTAGGAATTAATTATAATCACGGTGCTTGAAGGGCGGATTGGTGATCTTAGATGTCAAAAATACACAGAAGAAAGACCACTAACCTTTTTTCATCAGTACATTTACGTTCATTGCAAAATATAAGGATGAAAATATTTAGTAACAATTCCGCGAGAAAAATCTTCTCCTTTTCTTGAGCTCGGAGTGGCAACATCTTTGGTGGGACTCTGCCGTTGTTGCTTGGCGCTCTCAGTGTTAAGGTCGGGTATTGTGGTGTCCTGATGATGTCTCGTGGAGAGACGAAACTACATAGTTGACGTCTTGCTTTGATAGGTATTTTTTTCATTTTGTAGTTGGCGTCGTTTTTTTTCTACAACGCGGACTACATTTTGTTAGAACTTATCGGAGAAGGTTTTTCTCGCGGCATTGTTACTAAATATTTTCATCCTTATATTTTACAATGGATTTCCGCAAAGTAACGCCTGAATCTATTATTTATTTTACGTTCATTGCTGAAGGTGCCTCCCCCAAACAAGGGACAAGCAACTGACCTTACTGGTTCGTAATTTTCAATCGTGTATCAAGCTCTTCATAGAGTGGTTTGTACTTGCGTGGTTGCTAAACTGTGTGCTGAGCTGTGGTGAAAAGTTGGGGCATAACTATAGCATAACTATAACTGGAGCAGCGGTGGCGAGACGCGGAGATTTTCTTAATGAGCAACTTGGTATTAAAGATTCCAAACAAGTTTGCTGTGGTCTAGACTTAGTATACGCCGGTCCAGTCCAAACAAAGAGCCTTGGAAGTTCCAACTCCACGTTAGGACTAGTTCCTGCCTACGGCTACGCACGCGTTTTTTATATGGAAACGTTTTAAGGTTAGGTTATTTATATCCCCATGGGAACTGATTAATGGGATAAAAGTAGCATATACGTTATTCCCTAGAAATACCTGTATGCAAAATTTCAATACGATCTGTTCAGTATTTTTAGAGTGAAGTATGTAGTAACAAACATCCATCCATTCAAACTTTGGCATTTATTAATTAGTGTGATATCAAAATAGGTGCCAAAGCACAGATTTATAAGTATAGTACTGTGCCAAAGCAAATTTTAAGCAGCTTTCAAGGAAATATTACGCTCGTGATTTATTTAATATTTTATTGTTTATTTCGATAGTATACAACTGCTTATTTACATATTTATTAGCACAGAAAATTACAATCAAATAATTACTAAATTATAACCAGTAGGTATTTACAATTGAAACAAATGAGCTAACTGCAGACTGTTGCAAACAATCTACAAGTAGCTCAACTGATCCATATCAATACCAGTCGGAAGCGTGCCCAAGACGCTAGCTGCATTGCCCCGCTGTATAGCAATGCTGATGCGCTGCGCCGCGCGCCGGATACTCACCAGCTCTCGGGTCACGCGTCGCTTCGACCAGACGCTCAGATAATTTTTTGAATCTATAATGTACCTTGAAGATTGATGTTGTACGTCATGTTTTTCTATATTTTACTTCACCGCCACTGAACGAACCTCAATCAGATATTATCTCAAGAGATTTTATTTTTTCTTCGTCGGGAAGCTGTCAGAAGGGTCTACCTTTTCCACTGTGTGATTTATATTATAGTATCTTCGTCTCTATGGAGACGAAAACTTGTTTTGTGGCTTTAATGTTATGAACTAATAAATAATAAAACCGGCCAAGTGCGAGTTAGATTCGCGCATGAAGGGTTCCGTGCCTATATCTATAAAAAAACGGTAAAAAATCACGTTTGTTGTATGGGAGCCCCTCTTAAATATTTGTTTTAATTAAATTACGTTTAATTATTTATTTTTAAGTTGAATGCGGCGTCTACCTGTTGCCGATATCAATATCAGGCAAAAGCGAGCAAAAAAATATCACGTTTGTTGTATGGGAGCCCCCTTTAATATTTATTTTATTTAGTTATTTATTTGGTGTTATAGCGGCAACAGAAATACATACATCATCTGTGAAAATTTCAACTGTTTGGTTAAACTGTGCGTGAACCGTGCAGTTGCACGGTTCTTGAGGTTACAGCCTGGAGACAGACGGATAGACAGACATACAGACGGACTGACGAACAGCGGAGTCTTAGTAATAGGGTCCCGTTTTACCCTTTGGGTACGGAACCCTAAAAAGCAGCAAAGATGTTGTAAATAAAAACAGACGGAAGGGCTTTTAAGTTTTCATGATCATTTCAGTGTCTTGACTCCCACTGGATTCGGCCCAAAGTGGGACGAGTCAAGAACAACTCAGCAGTTTCTACAGATAATCTTTTGACACCTTTTGGTACCTTTGGGTAAGTCGTTGATCATGTATGTTACATTGTAATTGTAAGCACCTAGTTATTTCTTTAGATTATTAATAAATCTTTATTAACAAAGAAAATTACAATCAAATAAAAGAATTAAATTAAACTAGTATTTAAAATTGAAACAATTGAGCTAACTGCAGACTGTTGCAAACAATCTACAAGTAGCTCAACTGATCCATATCAATACCAGTCGGAAGCGTGCCCAAGACGCTAACTGCGTTGCCCCGCTGTATGGCAATGCTGATGCGCTGCGCCAGATACTCACCAGCTCTCGGGTCAAGCGTCAATAAATCAAACATATTTTATTTAAAAAAATACTTTTGCATAAGTTTATTATTATTTTCAATTGTTGTAGTCAAATGGCAAGATAAAAGTGAAACTAACGCAGCTCCTTGTATTTTTTATTATTTAAGATAGAAAAAGTAATCATAAAATTCTCCCAGGCTGTCCCGGATGCCTATAATACAGAAAAATAAGAACAAACGGGAAAACATTTCACTGGGTACTTGCATCGAAAGTATTTCCTTTGCTTCCTATGAGCGTACCAAGTCTTACCCTAACACCGTCCATCATAGAGATATAACACGCTCACTCAACAATTCTCTTGATTTCAAAGATAAAAACAAATCTATGTATGTGTGAGTTGACAAACATATTTACAACTTCTGTGCTTTCACACATAGCACTAATACGAATAGGTAAATGAGACTCATTTATCGCATTTTTTTGGCTACACTTCGTTTGTGGCTACTACCATTCTAAGTCTTTTTCGTGGAAGACATCAATGGTTCTCGATTACGTTTATCGAATGATTTTGTATAAACTCAGACTAAGACCTCAGAGCAAAAACAAAACAGATGGAGTTGCCAAAAATGCAGTTAGACTCAGGCCCGTAGTAAGCTTGCTCAGTCCTCGATTTATGCTTGAGTAACGCTTTTTTATAGGATAAACAATAATCAATCAATTATAGGGTGTTGTCTCAGTAGTCCGGTTACAGTTAAGTCAACCGGATTTCTGAGTCGCTCGATGGCTCAGTAGTTCTGTTGTCTAATTGAACCGGATTTTTGAGCCTTTTTTGCAATAGTTTTATGGGTGTTGATGATACGTTACCGGCTTATTTTTCTTAACGAAATACGATCTTTTGACCTATCGGCGGACACTGCAGCCAATTTCAAATGTGTCATGTCAAAGTTTACAGAAAGTGTCAATGCCCACAGGAAATTTCTAAAAATATTTAAAACTAGCAGCGCCTCGCGGTTTCACCCGCGTAGTTCCCGTTCCCGTAGGAATTTCGGGATAAAAAGTAGCCTATGTCCTATTCCAGACTATAATCTATCTCTGTGCCAAATTTCATCCAGATCCGTTTTGCCGTTCTGGCGTGATAAAGGAACAAACATCCATCCATCTATCCATCCATCCATCTAAACTTTCACGTTTATAATATTAGTGAGATATATATATTAGTGAGATGAGATTAGATCTATGACTAATCAAGTTTTCATAATATAGGCCTTAGAGTTACAGAAACAACATCCAAATTAAACGAACCTAACCACAACTCAGCAAAATTAAGACTCACCTACTTCCGCTAGAGCCGGACTTACCTGTTAAAATGTACGTCAAAAGTAATCCTTCTTTAACCCGACCTTTAGTGCTAAGGCTACACTCTGCACCATTATTCATGCATTACGTTTGTTAAATAGTCAACCCTCATTCTAGGCACAGGTAATTGCAAACAGCTGTACCATTCTTATATAAAACTTTTAATTTTCTTTTTTAATTTCCTTTTTAGTGTAATGTGAAATTGAGAAAAGTAACCTGTCTTTTTTACCTTTTTCACTGGATTGAGCCATAAAATGTTTGCTTAAATGGAGGCTATCAAATACAAATTTATGTTTGTAAAAAAAGGTACGGAAATAAATTTTATTTTTTAATTATTATTTGTATTCTATTGGAGAATATTAAGTACATCCTTAGGTTGCCTGGAAGATATCGCTCTTAGCGATAAGGCCGCCCTTGAAACTTCCTTTCCTCTAAATATTTATTTCTGTATTGTTTTCTGTTTTGTGTGGTATTTAAATTTTAAGTGTTTTCTCTCTATTGAGCGACATCAACATATTTTTATTTCAAATCATTGATTGATGTGGCACGGCGTGCGAAGGTCGACCTGCAACTAAGGCGAGAATCGAACCCGCATTCTCCGAAACTAAGATACTTCTTCTCTATTTTAATAGAGTTTATTCCACATCTATTTCTAATGAATTTCAGAAACTTTTACGAAAAATTCCGAAAAACTATTAAGAAAATAAAAATTAAGTGTATCATTTTTAATTTCTCACAAAATAAGGTCATGACTCCTTTCACGACTTTTTTCTAAATCTCACAGTTTGTCTCGGTGGCAAAACAGTAGGTAGGAACACGAGCAATTTTCTCCCAGCGTTACTAGGAACGATCAGGAATATTTTTTCCCGATTGTTCCTAGTATGATCGTAGCTAGGAACAATCGGGATTTTTTTTCCCGATTGTTCCTAGTAGGAACGTAGAGGGTAGGGACAATCGGGAATAGGCGGTTTCGGATACCACCCACTCCCATCCCTAAAATACATTATTAAATAACGATGAACTTGCTGACGCTACCTGCGCAGTCACACACACGTACACACAAAGCACGTGTCAAGTACAAGAGTACTTACTGTTATTTGTGTTTATACTTACTTACTTATTGTTACTTGTTCCTGGACTGGTTTCCGAGACTGGGCCACAAACGGGGCCATTTTACGTGACGGGTGGGGGGCCTGCTAGTCTATAACCATCCGATATCCTCTAAGAAGGCCAGCAGCTCGCTGACGCCCGTGCATGCCTCCCTAGGCGTCTTCAGTGTCCCAAGGTGCTACAATCTTTGAGAAACTACGCTATCGCACTTTACAAGCACATGCGCGGCCGTCTCCTTTACATTCATGCACCCCTTGCAAAGGGGAATGTCCGTGATACCCAATTTTAGGTGTTTGTTTAACTTGCAGTATCCTGTGACAATAGCGATGATTTGCCGGAGCTTGTCGTGGTTCAGATTGAGGAGTTTTCGGGAGAATCTCGAGTTTAAAACCGGGATCATTAAAAAAAGTCAAAACAATATTGGAAGTAAGCTAGCTGTTTCCCTTTGCACTGTCCAAGGGCAGTGGGCTCCCTAGGGCCCGCATCTGTGGCTTCACATCTTTGAAGTGGGCGCGTTTTATAGCATTGGGATGTCCCCTGGCAAACGTGCGAGTGGAAACTTTTTATTAATCCTTTTTGGTGAAACGCGGCATTGATAACAACTCTATTTTATTTTCATCGCGACTTAAGACATAAGTAGTAGTAGTAGGTATACATTCGTGGACTACTCTAGCCACAGACATTATACTAGTTGCGTTCGGTCTAGCTAGCTGACTCTTCGATGTTACTTTCTATCTTATGCTGTTCAAAGTACGAAAAGTGGACCAGTTCAAAGTCGCTCAGCAAGCTAAGGAAAGAGCTATGCTCGGAGTTTCTCTGAAGGTTATGTCTGTATTCGTAACGAATACATCCGACAGAGAATCAAAGTTACCGACATAGCTCTATATTAGTAAGCTAAACTGTCAGTGGGCCGGCCATATGTCGCGAAGAACCGACAACCGTTGGGGTAAGCGTGTCTTTGAGTGGAGACCATGACACGGTAAACGTAGTGTAGGACGCTCTCCAGCCAGGTCGGATGACGACTATAATATTATTAGGATTATTTTTTCTATGGGCTCATTAATTTAAACGATCTCTTTTGTTGTGTGATATGTAGCTGCTAAATAAAATTTACTGCTAAGAATTTCAAATCCAGAAAATTAATAAAGGTTCCATTACGACAACAGCAGAATAAACTCTACCCCTATCCGTCTTGAAACAGCAAACAATTTCTTGTTCATAACTCTATAAAGTTCAGAATGATTTGCACACGGTGGTAAATTTTTAATGAACAGACACATCAAGAACACGCCAAAATGTAACTCGAAATAACAAAACAATGCTCTTCTAAATATTTGAGGTTTCGAAATTCAAACAGCGCATGCCTCCCGACCGAGTTTCACGCAGGCGCACTAAAACCTCTTTCAAGATGGCGGAAAACACCCACCATCACCTATTGTTGTGTAAAATTTTACTGTTCAATCATTATAATTAGGTCGTAAATTGCAACAAAAACAATACTTTTACTGTTCAATGTTGATTTTAATGGAGGATGTGGTAAAAACTCGGAGTTTCGTCGTAAGATAAACGGTTCTCGGCTGTGCTTGTGGTTTATAAAATTTGTGTTGACAGATCAGTGGAAATCAGTGAAGATGAAATACTTTACTCGTGTAAATTTGCGAATTTCAGTTGATAATTCACTGTAATACTGTGTTTCTCAGTTAGGAACAAGACTTTTGCTGTGGTGAGGAGCATTTTGGTGAAAAAGCTAATTCGGTGACTTCGTATAAGAACTGAATGATTTTTCAAGGTGAGTGATAGGTACATTCTAATATTCACATTTTCATAATCCCGATGAACTAAGAAGACCCTAGACTCCTTACCTTACCTCCTTACTACTTACTTATTGTACTGTTAAAAACGAACCAGTTTATTATAAAACTTTTTCGACATTTAGCAACTAAGATACTTCCGAAACTAAACGTTATTCTGTGATCTACGAATCTATGGAAAACGAAACATCATGTATGAAGGTGCGCAGATTTATAATAACTTACCTGATAACATCAAAAACTGCTTATCAATGCACATATTTAGGAAAAGATTAAAGCAACATATTTACGACAAAATCTGTTAAACAAACGGTACCAAATAAATATTACTCTAAAAACATTATTAAAAACTAAAACTTAACCTACTAGCTAACTACCTATGTACCTACCTATTACAATTTTATATAATAATTAGTTAAGTTAGTACATAAGCTTAAGAATAATGTATGTACATTCTCATTTAAGTGAACTATGTTCTTTTTGAGAAATAAAATTCTTTAAACTGAAACTGATCTAGCTGAAATGAAAATGCCCAGTTACCAAATATAGGAATTTACACGTTTTCAGCTACATTTTCAAAATTTATTTATTCAGAAAGTATTTAAAATATATTTTAATAATTATGAATTTTCATAATTATTTATAAACAAACGCTACGAGTGTTACAGATACTAAAAGCGCTCTTAAATGACGTAGAACAGGGTATTTTAGTCTGTATGAGAGAAATCTAATCTAATATATTACTGAGATAGCTTAAGCAAAACGCAGCCGGAAAATGTCGAAAAAATCTTTATTTCATAAAATAAAAAAATAAATTTTAAACTCCAATTCAAAGCTTTCACATCAGTGCATTTGCTTAGGTACGTACACTACACAGACAACTGGCGTCATGACCACAGAGCAATATGACAAAATGTAAATTTTAAATGTATTTTTTATAGAATTTTACGATTGAATAAAATTTTGTATTTAACGTGGTTTATTAGCACTATAGAATCTAATTGCGACACATTTAAAAAATAGGTGTATTAGTAATACCCTGTTAACGTGAATTAAGCTACTTGGCTCGTACAAAATTTGGCGAAATTAATTAATATTTTGGATAGTATTTAACTTAAGAAACCAATATTTATCAATTTCCGATGTTAAAAATGTAAGATGACTACATATTTTCAATTTAAAGTTGTTTTTTTTATTTTATTTTTGAAAATACTGTCGGCCATATTGTGACGTCGTCATAGGATTCGGAAAGAAATTCATGTTGGATCCTTAAACGAGTTTAATAGTACGCTATCTAGTCTGGTGTAATGCCCCATGATTTGCTTAATGTCAATTGTTTGTTACCCGTATGATGTTACGGCACAGCTTTTATACACTATTAAGGGTGACGGCGTTTTCGCATGCTTACGAAAATTACACTTAACACAAAAAAGTTTGCGGTTTTCTAGGTCCTAATAATATGTGGAATTTTTTTCCTCTACTCAGACCTTATTACCTTATATAATGAGGTATTTAAAACTTAGGTACTCTAGAAAAGAGTCAATTGTATTGTGCATGTTATTTCGATCTCATGTGCTTATTCGAAATTTCAAACCTATCAAATATCTACTACACAAAGGTTTCCATAATTTGTAATCTCCACTCAAGAACACGTTTACCCCATTGGCATAGAGCATACACCTGCCCTTAAATTATTTAAATTTAAAATGATTTGAACAAACACACAAACATTTATATATACAAATTATTGAAATTCGGATCAATGATCATGTCAGTGGCAATTTCAGAAATTAGATTCGAAACGCCGCCGAGACTTGTAAATACATAATAACGTTAGCTTCTCGAGACATCTGCCAGAAACCTTTTTGTTTACTGGCAGTCTGGGACTTCTAAAAGCCCTGAAACTAATTAAAATGAAATCAGATTACCCGAACAAAACTCGTTTGTTTACCAATACAATGACTAAGCTTAAACAAGATGTTTAGGTAGAGCTATGAAGGTACTCCCCAGTCCACAAAAGCTGCATCGAACAAAAGCTTTTGTATCGACGCTCGCATAAAGAAGAATAAATATCCTTTGCCGACCAAACTTGGCTGAGACTAAATTAATTTTATTATCAATTTCGCTCCATTTATTCAGCTAAGTATTAAAGCGTTTTGGAGAGAATTGATAATCTTTTACAGGGGAAACTTTGGTACTACGTAAAACTGTCTGAAGTTTAGTTTCGCTTGGGAGTGAATATTTATTTTTGGGATTATTGATGACTTCTAAGTACCGCAAAACCGGTGTTGTTTTATTTTTTCTTATGTAATCTTACCGAACAAATAATCTTATACAGGGTTATTGGTAAATTAGTAAACACTACGTGAAATGCAGGTTCCGCCCATCATCATAGACATAGACATGACATTCATTTGTTTGCTGCTGCAGTACAAAACATAAATACATGAAAATATAGTTTGAGAAAAATAAAGTAACAGTTTAACATCGAGAACGAAAACAATTTCACAAAACATTTTTAAAAAAAACTGACTGTGCTGTGTTACAGCAGCAAAAAGGTCTCGACTCTTGACTCGACGAATAGCATAAATGCCTTACCACTCAAGAGTAGATAGGCGCTGATATTCTGCCGAAACCACCATGATCACAAGACCCTGTGAGGCATCACGAACACGTTTGTAAACTGTCAGGTATTAATTAATAAAATAAATAAATGTACTCTGAAAATGAAAAAACAAACTTGGTCTGGAACCCAACGAGTTACTAAAGACCGATCTTCCACTCCCATACGCACTGTTAATTCAGGGCAGAGCCGTTTTTAGGTTAAATCTTAAATAAAACCTCTATAACAAACGATTTTATTGAATCGAGGTGGGTACCTATTACTTATACCAAGTTTAAGAATTAGAACCTAGTGTCTTCACAAACGTGTTTGTGATGATGGGCAGAACCTGCAGTTCACGTAGTTTACTAATTTACCAATAAACCTGAATAAAATGCCTAATTTATTTTAGTACCCGGATTTCACACATTAATAAATCGTTACCATTCGGTATTTAAACTCATGAAACCTCTCCTATAACCTTTTGATATAAAATAACACAATGCCGGAAGTCCTACCTACTCAATTGGAGAGTAGGTATCCTATAAATAGTGAGATAAATCAAAACAACAATGCTTATAATTAATTGACTTAAATTGAAACAGTCGACTGACTGAAGATTGTTGCAAACAATCTACATTTAGCTCAACTGTTTTATATTCAATTGAAACAGTCGACTGACTGAAGACTGTTGCAAACAATCTACATTTAGCTCAACTGATTTATATTCCTTGTTGAATTTCTGAGTTGAGCAATGGGAACCAAATAAGTTTGATGAAGAAGGGCCCCGTTGCGTAATTTGCTCAACTGAGTTGCACAAAAGGGACCTCGCGGATTTTGGAATATAGATGTGAGTTATGAGAGTTTCAACGAAGAGGGAATTTTAAACTGGACGGGACACTTTTTTACTTGCATCGGTGTGTGTACAGTACATGTACTACTTACTTCGTCGCATTAGTACTATCGTGGGTCAAAAAATGGGGTTTTCTTTCATTTTGTACCTAAGTTGACCACATGTACCAAATAAAGTACTTACAAAACCCCAAGCAATAAAGTCAATCGACAAGTTCATAACGCATATACAGACCGCTTTAGGACATGAAATAAAATAGCCTGAACATTTCCATTTTACCTCTGTCGTAAGACATCCATCCACGTTTAGAATTCACCATATCTCGCCGTCGTCGTCGGTCAGGAACGGATGTCGACGACACGTACAAACTGCGCTATCGCAGCGATTTCGCCAGGTTGTAGACAGCGCCGGATTTACGTATTTTTCGAGGGGGGCAGAAACTTGACAAGGTGCCTCCACGCCGTTTCAGATCAATACAGCCAGCGTTTTGGGGACGCTTTCGACTGGTACTATAATTCTATTATTTGAATGTAATTTTCTTTGTAAATAAATATATTAAAAATAGGAAACATATTGAATGTAAAAATGATAAATCGTTTAAAAACTTACAGACAAATAATTAGGAAACCACACAAAGACAGAAAACAATACAGACATAAATACTTAGAATAGAATAAGTACCTTTAAAGAGTGGTATAAAATTTTAATGAACAGAATAAGCAATGAAATGGCGAGTGGAGCAAGGCACAAAAAATCGAGATTTAGGATTGAGGCGGTTGGCAAAACAGACATCTCAAGATAGACACGGTCTTTTAATCTCTGTGGCGCTCTCTTGATCAGTAAAACTACTGTTTATTCTTGCAACGATTTGTCGCCCCTTCGAAGCTAGCACCCGGGGCTGGCCCCACTAAGCCCCTAGATCCGGCACTGGTTGTGGGCCAGGTTTTATCGTAAAACTTGATGACTAGGCTTGGTACGTGAATCTGAGGGACGCAATCTATGTCTGTGTTTTAGGTTTTTGGGTGGCTTTCGTGATTTGGTAGAGCCCAAAGCGTATCTTTATAAAATGGTTTCAGAAAACTAAATTTTCTTTTGTTAGAAGAATTAGTAGTTGATTTTCTTGATGAACTAAACATTATTCCTTCCCCATATTTTTGACAAATCAATAAAGTTCTACGTAATCTATTGGTATTATCTGTTTTTTTTTCGAATTTACGATACTTTATTAACAAAGAAAATTACAATCAAATAATAGAATTAAATTAAAACTAGTATTTACAATTGAAACAATTGAGCTAACTGCAGACTGTTGCAAACAATCTACAAGTAGCTCAACTGATCCATATCAATACCAGTCAGAAGTGTGCCCAAGACGCTAGCTGCATTGCCCCGCTGTATAGCAATACTGATGCGCTGCGCCAGATACTCACAGATATTTTTCAAATTGTATTTCTGTGTTGAAGAAAACGACTTCTACGATGGCACACTTGACGACGACAGTATCATGTCGTGCAAATCACGTTATTTTTTTTCAATTTATCAATGTATAAAAGTTCTCATAACTCCGCAAAAACATGCAATATATTTAGGTTTACATTCTTTTGTAAATTTTTTGCAAACATTTCTAAAAACACTGGGTAATTTTTCATTCACAACCCACAACATCCCTTTAGCAATGTCACAAAATAACATACATTATAGTGGTTTTGTATGTTTAAACAATACGTTGCATTTTAGCTTCTGACATGGCTATAAAACAAGCGCGAAATATTTGTGTGTTCCAGCGACACGTGCTTTATGTGAGCATTTTAAAAAATCCAACGTTTAGGAACAAATTTATCAAACAGGTTGGTTAGGTGTGGAGGTAATAACATAAGACTAACGTTTTTTTTTGGCATTATATTGTAATTTTTGTGGTTTGTAATGACTGTCTTTTTTTCAAAATATATGGTTGAAAATATTTGGTAACAATTCCGCCATCATATCTTCTGGAAGGTAGGAGGCTGCAACAGCATCCTTTCTGAGCCAATGTCCCTGGATGCCAGGGCGCTGATAGAAATATACCGTTCAGTTCTTAAAGTAAGATCGGAAACTGATTAATAATTTAAGACTTAGTTCATAAGGGTGACATAATTATTTAAAACCCTGTATAAAAATAATAAAAGATTTAAAAAAAAAGCAATTCCGCGAAAAAACCTTCTCCGATAAGTTCTAACAAAATGTAGTCCGCGTTGTAGAAGAAAAACGACGCCAACTACAAAATGAAAAAAAAACCTATCAAAGCAAGACGTCAACTAGTTTCGTCTCTCTACGAGACATCATCAGGACACCACAATACTCGACCTTAACACTGAGAGCGCCAAGCAATAACGGCAGAGTCCCAACAGAGATGTTGCCACTCCGAGCTCGGAGTGGCAACAGACTCTCTTTTTTCATTCTGTATCGTCGTTTTTCTTCTACAACGCGGACTACATTTTATTAGAACTTATCGGAGAAGGTTTTTTCGCGGAATTGTTACTAAATATTTTCATCGTTATATTTTGCAATGGATTTCCGCAAAGTAACGCCTGATTCTATTATTTGTCTTTTTTCGTCTAAAATTATCGAGTTGAGCAAAAGGGAACAAAATGAATTGCACACACTGCTAGCTAATCAGAAGTACAAAAATAATGTAAAAACAACAGATAACTGTGAATAATTAATGAAAACATTCATATTAATTTGATAAATGATAAATATCATGAAACCAAGAGAACTATGAAATAAACACGAAATCCCTCAAAAAGCACTAAGAAGTCAAATGATTTCTAAAATTTCAACAAACAAAGCTAAAAAGGAAAGTTCTTTTGCGACTGGAGTTGCACTCAGTCCAGACAGTTGAGAGCGGCGTACGTGACTCCTTTGCCAGCTGGCTGATTTACTCGACTCGTGTGTTTGTCGCTTTTTGAGATGCCACACATGGGACAGGGGTGGTTTGCATCGCCACCAATGCATCGATCAAGGTGGTTTCGAATTGCCGCGAGAATGATTTTTTATTTAAGTTGGTTTTATCATGAGTTCATAGAAAATGGTTTACGATTTTCGGCAAATAACATGTTCTTTAGTTTTATTCTTTGCAGAAAGCAGAAAAAAATGACATCCACAAAATTTATAATTCACGCCAAACCGGAACGATCACCCTTAACCTGAACGCCTTTCGAAGTCTAACACACGTTACAAAGGTGTCATGTAAAAACCGCAATACGTACAATCCGCGCGCTATGAAAATGGGATGGAACTAATCGCGAACTGAATAAATCGTCTTAGCATTAATAAGGTTCTAGTCCGTTTTAACAACGCATCACTATGCGTCACTACGTTAAATAATTACTTTGAAACAGGCTTTGAAAAAGTTCCATCCCATTTTGATTGCGTGCGCCAATGCTACGAAATAAACGTCAGAATTAATTGGGTTCCCTAGCGTAGGACTAATCAAATAAGTAACCTCCTTTTAGTTCGTTTAGGCACTGAAAACTTTTATTATCTTCTCGCAGATATAACTTTTATCAGTGGCTCAAATTCGTTTGAATTGCATTCGCGCTTAAAGGTAATTTGATTGCAAATGACTAATAAGAAAATGGAATAAAAATGACACAAATCCGCAATAAACTTTATATTATCACTACTATGGCAAATGTTTTCAACATGGTAATGCTGGATGCGGCAAGCTGAAGACAGGGCGCTATGGCGCTCATCAGGGGAGGCCTATGTCCAGCTGTGGATTATAAAAGGCTGATGGTGATAAAATGTTTTTAATACAATTATAATTCGAATTGATTGGCGTAGATACGTCATAGAGTGAGGAAGCAAAAGTAAAGGATGTTTTCCAAAAAAAAACTTGCGGAATTACACTCTCGTGCTTCCTCGACGAGAATTTTTTTTTCTTGTTTCATATGACTATTAGTGACGTTTAGACGAGTGTATAATGCCGCCATAACGCTGTTCATCGAAATAATAATAAATAACGGTGGTGTAAAAATTCACACAGCATTATGTAGCCCCAAGCTAAGCAAAAAAAATATCGCATCTTTAAATAAATATTTGAGTCTGTAATGAAAGAAAATCACTTGGAAGATTAAAAAACCTAACTAAGTATTAAAAGAACACCTACACTTCGCTCTGAAAAAAAGTGACGCGGCGTTTTTCAATTATTAGCAATCACCTTGGTGGTCAGGTGATTAAAGGTGGTAAGGACTCACGAAGCGGTTTTCACCCGTGCCCGCCGCGGTGGCGGAATGGAGTTTTATTTTCAAAACTCACGAGACCGGAGTTTTGTGCGGTTACGCAGCCGCCGCGGTTGCGATTATCGATCGCAAACTTGGCGGTTGATAATCGCAAGAGGCGGTTGCAAAATGGCGTCGGATTTCTAACCTCCCCCCCGCTGTCCACGCGCGGTCGCCCGCCAACCGACCGCAGAACGCGCGGGTGCAACCCGCCGCGGCTGCGGGACCGCGACCCGCGCCCGCCGGTACAAGATGACCGCCGGTGCAGCGGGACCCGCAAACAATCGCACACGCCGCGGGCGTAAAAAGCGTCGTGAAATGTGCTTTAATTTTTTACATAAATATCTGTATTCTACAAAGGCTGCGGGCCCGCAACCGCGGCGGGCACGGGTGAAAACCGCTTCGTGCGTCCTTAGCCTTAGATGTCGAGCGAAAAACTGCAAAAAAGCTTTGATGTAGCTTTTCAGGAGCAGAAGATTTGTGATTTTTTCAGTTTTTTTTAACGTAGTCCTTATAAATAACTGGACATATTTCGGCCTTAAGATTTCACAGGGTAGGTAAATATCCACGATATAGTTTGGTTTACGATTAACTATAAAATAGGCGATTTGAACCGCAAACGTTCTTAGTGGCAGTAAAATTGATCGTGAATGGTTTTCATGGGCTGTTTATCAATCCTATTATACTGTTTTTCGATACGGTTCAAGTAGTTTATAGGTTAAACCTGATATAATAATTTTTATGTTGCCGTGTCTCATTCTGTCTTGTAGAAATCTAATTGGTAGAACAGGAAAGACCGTTAAACCTAGCCTACTTCCTGCTTTGATTTCTCGGGACAATTTTGTTTATTAGGTATCTGAAACGTGATTTTATGAAACAAATTAAGTACATGTTTTAAGGATTTAGTATTGCCGAAACAAGTACAAGATTTCACTTTATCAAAAAAATTACAGCCAATAAAAAAAAACCGATAAACCTAGCCTACTCTCGTTGCTTTGATTTCTCGGGACAATTTTGTATCATAGATAACCGAAAAGAGATGAAACAAAATAAGTACATGTTTCAAAGATTTAACTTCAGCATTATGTACTTTAATGCCAAAGCAAGTACAAGTTTTGACTTCATTAAAAAACAAAAATATAACAGTTTTTCTTCGATTTGACATTGGAAATACGACGACGGTCATCTATCGAGCCGGAAATATTTTATTTTAAATTCTAAAACCCTTCATAAAGAAGAAAGTACAAGAATTCCTTCCCTAAAATCCAGAAACGTCAACATACTAGAAGCTTCCACCAACCAAAACTTATTAACGTTACCGAGCGCCCAAAGTTGATTGATTTTTAACCGTACGCCCGTCGACACCAATCAAGTGTTTAATCATGCAAACCACTCCTGTCCTATCCAATTCCGCAACACTCAAGCATGGACCATTTCGAATGATGGAGGCTACCTCTGTTCAATTAAATCGAAATATCAAAGTTGAGACAGTTGGTACCTACGAAAGGATTGAATATAAAAACTTTGGTCTCTTCCAGCTTCCACAAGTGGCTTTGCCTGCGTTTTTCCAGGGTGAAAAGTAGGCTATCTCCATCTCTAGGATACCATTTATCTGCATGCTAAACTTTACGAAGACCCGTTCAGCCGTTTTGGCGTGAATTTACTATTAGATTCATAGTTTAATTGTTTTAAAAAAGTTGGTTTCGCTGTAATGTATCTAACCCGTATCTAAAATTGCGCCAGAGAAACTTGTGAATAAAATTCAGAGTCACATACTTACGTTTGACGACTTCTGTGGCGCGGTGGTCGAAAGTCCGTCTGCGATGCAGGAGGGTTCAATTCCCGCCTCAGGACAAATGTTTGTACGATCTGCAAATACTGGTTCTGGATGTTCTGGTCGTTTACTATGAATAATAAAAAATATCTATCTCTGTTTGTATTATGTATATCAGTTATCTAGTACCTATAACACAAGCTCTGCTTAACTTGGGGCTAGATAATGCTGTGTGAATTGTCCAGCATTATTTATTATTATTACGCAAAAATCCTCATCAAAAAAAAAATTGCTGGACAAAAGTAAACAAAACAAAACACAACGACAAAATGTGAGACTAAAATACCCGTCCATTAACACTAAACTAAGAAGCTTTTATCATTGTCCTTATAGTATGTTGTGGAAACTTGTACGTGTCTCGTCTTGAGTGGTATTTTGAGTGTTTCTACAATAATCTACAGTAAGGCCTGAAACGCACTAGCGGGCTGGCCGTGATGCGGGGCGTGGCGGCAGGACGCAGTAAATACGCAACGGCACGCCGCCGCCGCGCCGCCTTATTCCGAATAACCGTATCGAGATGATACGGTCTAGTGCGGTCCGCCGCATCACCAGTACCAGTACTCCTAGAAATATTGTACACTAGCAGCGCCTTGTGGTTTCACCTGCGTAGTTCCCGTTCCCGTGGGAATTCCTGGATAAAACAGCTATGTGCTATTCCAGACTATAATCTATATCTGTGCCAAATTTCATCCAGATCCGTTCAGCTGTTCTGGCGTGATTGAGTAACAAATATCCATCCGTCCATCCAAACTATCACATTTATAATATTAGCGGGATGATGGACGGATGATATACGAGTGACTGGGCGGGAAGCGGCACGCGCCTAGTGCGTGGATACCGCATCATTCAAACGGTGCGTTCCGCCGCAGCCCCGAGACAACCGCAGCGGTTGACGGCTGGCCGCAAGTCAGTGCGGTATCATGCGGTTTCTTGTAAAAATCTAAGTACGGCCTACCGCAACGGCATGGCACGCCGCCGCCGCGCCGCCGCCGTATCACGGCCAACCGCCAGTGCGTTTCAGGCCTTAGGCTTTGTCTATAAAAAGGTTGGTAGATTTGCTATGTAATCTGGATGTAGACAACGACATAAACGTTGATTAAATATGTCATAGATAGGAAAAATTATTATGTATTATAGTTTGTTCGACATTATAGTAAATTTGTTTTGTGAGAAATATGAAATTCCGAGCCCGTGAAATAAATTAGGTGATATTAATAATTAAATTGAATTCTACTCACTTCGCACAAGGTTCTATTTTCAGTAGTAAAATAGAATCTTGTGCGAAACGAGTAGGATTCAATTAAAACATTTTTTAGCAGCTTGGCTTACGAAAATATAATAAAAAATTACCTAACTCGCGTCAAAATAAGTTTTAAACGTTACTTACTCATTAAAAATGATTATTGCAAACAAAAGCTTTGATAGTGTAAGTAAGTAAGTAAGTAAGTAAATTATTTATTTGTCACATGAAACACACACATACAATTGGCTTTAACAAATCAAATTTTTACATAATTTAAATAAAAAAGGTAAAAAACAGGATGTAGAGGCACTTCTTAACCGGATAATCGGGCTTAACACATAGAACCTACAATACAAAGCACAATACAATACAAAGTTTATTAGCATAACCAAATATACGCGTGTGTAGCAGTGGCAAATGGGTAATAGCTCAGTGATAATATTGCTCTATGAGCAAACACTGATTTTCAGCTATCACCTTCAGGGTGACGAGGCAAGGCGAGCCCGGCAATACACGTCTATCAGTCTACCTATTGCCTACAACTGTACAACGGAGTAAACTACATACAAATACCTATAAGTACCTAATTAATATACTAACTACATATTATACATAACTTTAAGCAGAGTGGACTCTCTTCTGAGAACACCAATCTCATAAGAGTTTGGGCAACATTGGAGAGCCACCCACACGAAAATAACTAAATATTATGAATGTGTAAAATACCTACCTAGTACGCTACGCTGAAAGAGGATCGTTTCCAACCAGTCTAGCCTATAGTCGGCTATCGAAGTGCTTAGGAATTCCCTGTTTTTGTTTTTCTAGTAAATGTATTTTAAGTTTCGACTTTAACGTGTATTTTGATAAAAGATTTCTTATGGGTGGGGGGATATTATTCCAGCACTTCGTCGCCGCATACCGAAAGCTACCAGTAAATGCCGCCGTTTTATGGTCGTGATACAATAGCGCTGATCTTATGGATCTTAGCTGCCTTGTGGAGTTCGGATTTGCAAATTTGAGCTTCGCATACAAGTATTCTGGTTGCTTAGTTTTTATGACATCGAAAAGGAGTCCCGCCAGATGCAGTTATATATTATAGTGGATGAAATAAATTGCCGTTCTTTTCATCGAAGGTTCAAACGAATTTGAAACACCACTCGTTCATTCAAATAAAGTCAAAAGTTTTTTTCGGCGCCAAGCATGGAGTTGCTCTATCGTAATGTGGTATTCTAAATTTGAATCACTATGTATTCCCACAATAGGTTCTCAACACAGAGTTTATATAGGACTTTATAAATGGTAATGGCTCTGTGGTCAAGCAGTAAGCAAAAATCGATTGAGCCACCTTCGTTCTATAAAAGTTTTAAAATATTTATACTGAACTAGTTCTTTATACGGTACCTTGGTACTGAAAACATAGTTTAACAGCTTTTCACAAGCCACCGACCGACTTGTGTCAAAGTGGCACGTCAGGCAGGACACACAATGCGCTTTGTGACTTGAATGCATAATGTGGGACACCAGCCGAGTTCTAGTTGAATCTAGCACGGATAGGAACAAAGAGAAGCATAGAATCACAGAATTTATTAAGATTTATTTTAAAAAAGCTAAGTATGGCTATTTTTTTACAAACGTAAAGGTCAAAACTCATTTTATGAAAATGTTTAATAATAAAAGATCAGAAAAATAAATAATAATTCAGAAACAACAATTTGATGCGTTTTAAAAGCATCTTCGAATTCTGGAATACCTTTTTTTATAGTCAATAGGCCTTCGTCCCACAATCTCACCTGATGGAAAGTGAAGATGTGGCCGACGATGTATCACGAAGGTCTAGAAGATACCTATTCAATTCACTCTTGACTTGAAGAGACCCAGATTGTAATTAACCGGAAAAACAGCAGCAGGGTGCGTGTGAAAAAGATATTTACTATTTGAAAGTTTTACGGGAAATATCCTTATCCATAAACCTAGAGAATAAAATTTTTTGAAGCTAGGTATCTCGGGCTCATTCTGTTGACAAAAAATCGGTATAACAATGTCAAAGATCAAAAACAAACATAGAATAAAAACAAAAAAGCAGGCAAATCAATCACCTCCATAACGTGTTTTTTTATTTAAAATTATAATTATTATGAAAACGGCTATAAAATAAATAGATTCTCTCGAATATTGGAGAGAGAAATTTTGAGGGGTCACACCACTCTATGTGAGTGGTCCCTTCAAAAATTCTCCTTTTACTTCTAAGAAATGACTAAGCCCTTGTTAAAGCACTAAAAATAAACCTTTTAAAAGGTCACAACCATGAATAATGGCTGTAATTATCCTGGGTACGAAGCTGACGTACCCAGGATACCTAACTTCCTAATTATATATTCTTTAACAAATTCTGAGAGCCCATTTGTGTGGAAGCTAAGCCGTTGGGCCACTGCTGCTGACATAAAACTGCCGATGTCAATATTCAATGACAATGGTAATGGCTTTTGGCCATTGGGATTGTATTCTGTTATGTCTTGGCTTATTTAGGTACCTGCAGCTGCTGGTCTATTGTATGTATTTGTTAAATGTTTCACACCATGTACTATTTTCATCGCTGATAGGTTCATTTTTTTTTCATAATCAAAATTCATTCGATGAACTAGAAAACATTATGAGTGATACTCACCAATACTTCTAATAAAACCACCAAGTGCGAGTCTTTCAGTGATCGGTATTCAACTTCGTATGGACATTGGACCACCCTGATCTGTGATCCCTGTCAACTATCTACCTTTTACGGTTCAAAAGATACAGCTTTGACAAAAGTAGACTAAAAGTATCCAAAAAAAATGTTTTTAATATGGGAGGCCTTTAAATTATAATATCTATTTTGTTTATTTTTATTTGTTGTTATAACGGCAAGAGAAATACATATTCTATGAAAATTTTCATAGACCACAGACGGACAGACAACGGAGGCTTAGTAATAGGGTCCCGTTTTAACCCTTTGGTCACGGAACCCTAAAAAGACACACAGTATGGAGTTAGTTGACAATACAAATCACATAAAAAATCCTTCGAAATCACCTCAAAGTTAGATCAATTCTGCCTCGTTCGCTCGATTAACTATTGAATGTATAGCGAGCGCTGAATGTTACCAACCTAGATGCACTCCACTTACAGGCTTTATAAATTCATAAGGTGGGAATAGCTAAGTTAACTGAGTCACAAATCTGTAAAGAGAGTACCTCAACGGACGGTTTTATCGCCGACCATCGCGATGGTTGACAAAATGAAGCATTAGCTCTCAGCTTTTATCAGATTTTGACACTGTTAAACCTATATTTTTTATGATGAACAATTCACACAACATTATCTAGCCCCAAGCTAAGCAGAGCTTGTGTTATGGGTACTAGATAACTGATATAGGTACATAATAAAATACGTTACATAGATATTTTATTATACCTACATATAAAACGACCAGAACACCCGGAACAAATACCTGCAGATCGTACAAATATTTGTCCCAAGGCGGGAATTGAACCCGCAACCTCCTACGTCGCAGGCGGGCCTTCGCCCACCGCGCCACAGAGGTCGTCAAACCGATATCAGCTTTTTTAAACTATAATTATCTTTGTAAATTTTAATATTATTAATTCCATTGACAGAGTATTTGTTTTTGTTACAAATACTTTAGTTGAGTATGTTTGCTAATGACAGACAAGCGATCTTCGATAAATCTGCGTAATGAGCGGCCTTATCGTTAAGAATGATTCTAACCCAAACTACATTTAGATGAACACAGCGTGAAGACGGTGAATATTACTTAACAACAACGCGTAAGTTAAACGGCGCGGCGATATGATTATTAATCTGGCGATGTTACGAGACGCTCGCTCATTGAGATGATCCTTTAGGTCAAGTATATTATGGGTGGTTTGTTCATATTCTATTCAAGTCTTCTTTGGCGAAAATATAATAATATTCAGAGCACCTACGCTTTCAGTGTGATTGCTTCTTAATATAACCTACTAGGTAAACCTATCTACATAATAATATTCAACGAAACTTTACAAGTCTGGTTCCTATCAGAATTAAGAAGCTCTCAAAATAAAACCCTCCAAGTGAGAGTCAGAGTTGTACGTGAAAGGTTCCGTGCTGTCATACAAGATTTAACATTATGTAGTACTTATGTTAAATCGAGCAAAACATGCCATCACTCTTTTATGGGGACACCGATTTTTTTTTTATTATTTGTTGTCACTTAAAATACACTGTCAAAAAATTTCATGTGTCTATCTATGTATATCAGATCATACTATTCGTAAGATACAGTCCGCTGACAGTTGGATACCGGAGGCTTAAAAATAGAGTCCCGTTGACACCCTTTAGGTACGGAACCCTAAAAACACCACCTCCCGCAAATAGAAAATAATAATCCAGGTAACGCTGCTCCACTAAAATTTTATCATCAATTCTCAATTTATGTTCATGGATCTTTCGTATCCGGCCGCCGCAGGGGCAATAGAATAAGTCATTTAAATCGGGAATAGAGATCCCATGGAACATTAGGATGGGGGACTTAAACGCTAATATTGGATATCGCTGATTTATGCAAAATCTTTATCGTTGGCGACACCTGAAATTGAATTTCGGTCTTACATTACTTTGCCGGAATGGGTCGGATGAATTTTTAGATATTCCATTTTCTTTATAGCAGATGTATCTATGCGATTATTGGAGTGATGAGTTATGGAATGCGGTTTGTTATGTGTCGGTGGGGACGTGTAAATAATGGTTCAATGTTGGTAGTAACGAGTATTTGTGTGTATGGAAACACTGACTTTTTGCAGCTTTTGTTTATACTCGTACTTACGTTTGTTTTAGTGAAAAATTCTATGTCTATGGTTTTAGTGAAGTGCACATGCCTTATGTCATGTAAAGTTAAGATTTGATATTTTTGCCAACTTAACACCTCTTAGGTTGTTTCCGTGCATTATTTTTTTATATTTAGTATGAAATTTTGCTTTGCTGAGGTCCATTACCTGTAATTATCAACGTTTAACATATTAATTATTTTTACGTCGCCATGAGACACGTATCAAATATTACGCACCACATAACAATGATTATGTTCCCGCTGTCTCCCAGTGGGAGACTGGCAAGTAATAAATAAATAATAATGACTCAACTTGGTATGGACGTCAATAAATTTATTTTGTTTTATGTGTTGTTATAGCCGCAATATCTAGTTATACACACCTTGTCAGAATTTCAACTGTCTACCTATAGGGTTCAAAAGAGACCATTGACAAAAGGAGAGCAAATATAGCCAAAAAAAATGTATAGGAGCCCCCCTGATTTCAATATTTATTTTATTTTTACTATTTGATACCTCTCGGTAAGATCATCTCGACCAGAGAAATATAGTCTGTAAAAATTTTAAAAATTGCAGCCCGCTGTCGGACTGACGACGCGACACGGTCAGACTGACAGACAGCGAAGGTTTAGTAATATGGGTCCCGTTTTCACCCTTCGGAACCCTAAATAATTCCCAGTGTCTCCTTGTGGGGATATCTCGGTGGTGCAAAACGGGAATAATCCACTTTAATGGTTTACAAATAGAAAACTTGCGAACCAACAAGTTAATTAATCTGTATCCGTTCCGTTTCAATCTTCGCTACACTAATTTCTGGAGCTCTGACTTATTTTTTGCGCCGAACAAAGCAGATGGTTCACTCCCAATAACTTGCAAGTTTCGAATCTCCGAGTTTCCGATTAGTTTGCCTCTAATTCGAACTTTGTTTCAGTAAAAACACGTTGCTAGAGCTCGTAAACTTGTGAACTAGAGTTTCATAAAGTTTCGGACTTGTATCCATTTGTTAATGATGGAGGAGATAGCTTGAGTTTTTACATTTAAAAGGGAATTCTGGTGATTAACGGAATAGATTAATTGTGAGAAAGACAAACAAAAAGAGAGAAAAAAGTCTTTATTTGAATTCTGGTACACTTTGTACAAAATGACAGATCGGATACACTGACAGTTTGACAGCTACTTCATAGATGTCATGTCAGAAAAGCTAATGGAATCCTCCATTAGCTAGTAGTAGTAGTTATAAAAAAAAACAAGAGACTCGTGTGCTCGAATAAAAGTAATTAATGAAAATAATTTATAATAGTAAAAGAAACTTTAATTGTCGTTTCTTTGTTTTCAGGTCAGTTAATTAGATAATAAACTAGGTACCTAACCAATTGTACCTTCACCTAAGTAATTACTTCTCAGACTAAAATAAAACTTTGTTTTCAGAGCAACGCAATAAAGTTTTATTTCACATCATCACATCGAGTAAATAATTATCTAATATAGATATAAGGTAGATACTTAAATTAAATTATTCCATGAAACATTGGCGAATGAAATGAAAATAGCTTTTCTAGAGAGAAGAGAGCATTAACTAAAACTTAAGTACTCCTTGTTCATCCAAGCTTGTAATAACCTAATAGATATCTACCCAGTAGCGAGAGAATAGCTCCACAGGCGGGAGTTTCACCGCGTTAATTTCTATTGATTCGAAAGCTCGTCGGTATGGTTTTTTCTGACATCTTCAACAAACATAATGTTATTACAGGCAATTTACACAAAACTAGTTTCTTCCCATGGCTTTGCACGCTTTGTTTCTATGGAAACCTTCAAAAGGTTGTCTATCCTATTATAGGAACTAATAATAGTATAGATAAAAAGAATAAACCACCACCGGCGCTATAGTCCGTAAGAGGTCCCAAAGATTTTCGGTTGAACTGACTAAGGGTTTCGTGGCTTAGTTGGTTAGAGCACACCCGTACGGTGGGGTGCGGGTTCGAGTCCCGCCGAAACCGGAAATTTTTGGGAACTTATTTCATATCTTAAAAATAATAAAAATGAATTGTGGAATAAAAAGTAGCATAAGTGTTATCCCAGATCTAGGACTACTTTTATGTAAAAATTCAGCCCGTGTTGTTCAATATTTTGGCGTGAAAAGATTACACTTATAATATGGGTGTGTTATGATGTGGTACACCTTACTAAACCATACTCATGAATAATCCTTCCGTTCATTGTGGTAAGCCCTATGGAAATCTGTTTTCCGACAGGCAGACAGGCGTTCGGGGAGACTTTCTTTTTTATTATACTTGTACTGCGGCAAGAAGTAACGACAGCAAGTAGTAGTAGGGAACCTAGGAGCAAGCCGAAGCCGAAACCTAGGATCAAGTGGAACATTGAATGGATGAAATGAATGAATTAATGAACATTGTGCTGCCTTTATTTCTGCGAGGTCGAGGTCCCACCCTAGGAAGGACGGAACACCAGGTCGTCGTACCACACTTACCATACGCATTCAGGGGTGCGTGGCGGCCTGCGTCTACCGGCCAAGGAAGAGGGAAGGAACACACGTCGAACCCAAGTCGACATACTGTCTCGAGCGTCCAGGCTCATGCTAGTAACCGTCTAAAAAGCAGCGAAATAATCGCTCATAGACAAGAACCCTAAATATTTGTTAAATTCCCGGTATTTCTCTCAGAAAATTAAATAGAATCATGATTGTAACAAGCATTTTATGAAGTCAAATTAAATTTTCTCCAAAAATTGCCTGTTCATGAGAAAATTGATGACCCTGTCCTTGCATTTCTACGCCATTTGGTCGAGAAAACTCATTTGTGGAGTTAACTTATTTCTATAAGTTTTTATTGGTTTAAAAATATTTTTAAGTATCGTAGTGTGCCAAAAATATTTAGTTAATTTTATGAATGTTAGCTTAGCACTCTCACTCTGGTCGAAACGGGTTCAACTACGAGTAAGCTATGTGTTTTATCACGAGGGTGCGAGCTCTTGATGCATGCTATGGATGGTCACGCGTGGTGTGCATAGCTTTGCTACATAGCTTAGTATCGGAAAGCGAGGGGCGCGAGTTATCGGCCGCCGCACTTGCTCACTCGCTTTGTGCTGCTAAGCTATGTTGCAAAACTATGCTTCTCTGTTGTATTAAGCCAGCGTGGCTGAGTGTACCAGACGTCCAGCGTTGCCGGTGCGGATCCCACCGAGTTCTTACTGGCAAGCGAGCCGATGATTCTCGCTTGGCGGTTAGAAATCAGTCAGATAGAGAAGGTAGAATATAATAGAAGCGATCTGAGCGAGTTTTTATCTTTGATAGTTGTTGTCGCTGCGACAAAATAGTACCAGCCGGCCAGCGATCAACTACTACGTATCTCTTTTATTGACACGGAATCTATATCTTTTGTTCATTTCTAGGGAGAAAATAGTAAATAGCTAATCACTTGCTCGCCAGCAGCGGTGAGACAAGTGCCTAAGGATTAAAATAAAATAAAAAAGCCTTTTATTCCATAACAAAAATAACATTAATCAATCATGGGTAAAAATACAGCAAGAGGATTCATATTGCATACCTTAATACCATCTAGAATTCTAAATTGAATAGATATTATTATTTCTGCTTGCTTAGTCGGCTTTATTCATGGATGTTAGTGATGCTAGGTAACAACAATGACATTAATATTATATTAATTGTTCTAGTGCGTCGTTAACATCAATAGCTATCTAGGGTGTAATGTAGTGGAATAAGCGGGTAACAATACCTCCCCCAATGGTGGTAAATGGGAAAAGTTTTACCAATAAATTATTTGGTTACCGCCTTATTAATGTAAGGCGAATAAACAAGCCACTAGGCACATCAATTAAGAAGTTTCAGTTGAGAATTTGTAGATGAATGGGTGGAAAAATCGTTAACTGGGACTGTCGTTAAAACACAAAAACACACGAAAATGAAGAAATAATAAATTCAAATTGGTATTACTTGCGATAAAACCTCAGAAGCCCTTGAAAAACCTTTCCAAGTCATCATAAAAAACATCAAAGACCCAAAGTTAATTCAGTATTTGTTTGTTTCAGATGTGGCTCGGAATTGGATAGAAAACCATCGGGGATTCTTTCAGAAAGTAATAAAGAAATGAAAATTAAAGCCCTATAAAACATGGACAAGAACAAGAAAAAGAACCATGCGAATGGAAAATTCAAGAAAACGAAGTCAGAGAATTATCGAATAGATGATGATATCACGACCAGTTGTTGTTTCTGTGTCAAAACAAAGAAGAGCAAAAAGAAAGGCTTAATAGCTGGCTGTATAACAAATATAGGAATATTTATTCTTCTCCTAGCATACACTCTACTAGGAGCGTTCATATTCCTAGCCATAGAAGGCAGCGCGGCTAAAGTTCAACAAAAGACACTAGCAACAACATCATACCAGGCCAACGAAAAGGTGGTTCCTCTATCAAAAATAAATGGAAGCATATCTCAAGCAAGTGCAGAACTACGTTCACAGACAGTGGAAAGCATTTGGGAGATCACAGTGTCGCTCAACATATTATACAAAGAGAACTGGACGAGACTGGCTGCTCAGGAAATCGCCAGGTTTCAAGAAAAGCTTGTGGCAAGAGTAGCAGCCGATGTTTCAGCTCAGTATGGAGTTAGGGCGCTGGAGTCGGCTCCTGCTCTGGTTTTGGACGAATACGAGTGGACCTTTGCCAAAGCTTTCCTGTATTCGTTGACTGTACTAACAACTATAGGTAAATATCGGCGTACTATTAGCACCTTATTTGATAATACTTCAATTGAATCGCTGTTTCTTCAAAGCACTGATATTTAACATAATGTCAAGTACAAGTTTTACAGGGCCTCCATTTATAAATATTAATCTCACCTTATAGTTTATCTTTACAAATAAAGTTTTCTGTTACAGGATACGGCAGCGTGGCTCCAAAAACAGCAATTGGAAAAGCTGTAACGATCGGATATGCTATGATAGGAATCCCTCTTACTCTTCTCTACCTATCAGTTGTTGGAGCTCTTCTATCTAGGCTTGCCCGGAGCGTGTTCAGCCGAGCACTCTGCTGCTGTCTTTGCACAAAATGCGGGTATTGCTGCTTAGACGAAAGAACAATGTCAAGTAAGGAGCACAAAGAAAAAGTCAGAAGGCAAGATGACTTCAGAAGTCAAACTCTTCACTTGCAAGAGCCTTACTACGTCAGATCTCCGTCAGGGACGATCATATCAGCATCCCAGGCGCACAACGCCAGCACAACTTCTGCCAAAGATAAATCACAAAGCCTTAACTTCTTGCGTGACTGCGATTCCATGAGCTGCACGGATACTGACTCAAGAATGTCTTTGAGAGGCTTGTCAATACTGGCTCCTATTTCACTGTGTCTAGCTGCTATATTTGTGTACATCTTTTTCGGTGCGTTGGTCTTATATAAGTTGGAAGGGTGGAGTCCAATAGACGGAGTTTACTTTTGTTTCATGAGCCTCAGTACCATCGGTTTCGGACACTTGGCTCCAGGTGCAACTCAAAACAACAGTGCTTCCTCTGGCACTATTTGGTTCTGCTCCATCTACATCATGACTGGTCTTGCTCTCACTGCCATGTGCTTCAATGTTCTCCACGACGAGATTGTACACCGTTTGAGGCATCATGAGAAGGTCCTTAAGTCTAATTCCCAGAAGGTGATGACGTCAGAGTTTCTACACAGGTCTTGACGAGACGATAGCGGCAACCTGACCGAGGAGACGATGATCCACTCTGAAGGGGAATCGTTGCCGGAAGTCCTTCATCACGTGTCAGGGTCTAGGTGTAAAGGCGGTGCCATACGCAGGTCTGTGTACACGTTAAGAGAGGAGAAAGAACCAGATAGAGTGACCCCCATGTAGATAGTTATTGCATTGGTTCCAAGCTCAATAATAATGGCCAAAGTGTTTTATGAAACAGTAGATTTATGGTGTTTTGTGATAACCCCTTGCTGACGGAAGGTAAATACGATTATTTTCATGCAAAAAGTCATATTTATGTCGTAAAGTTCAAGCAATGCTGGAAACTTTTTGCATAAAAATATTTTTATAGAACAAGCTAATCAATTACGTTCAAGCCAAATGACTGACCTTCGTGAAGTTAATTATTATAAATTTAGAATGGATAGCAATCATAAAATAAAGATGTTAAAATTAATATTTTGACATTAGGGTTAAAATTAATATTTTGACATTATGGTTAAAATTAATATTTTAACTTAGTTTTTTTTATTTGATGAAATAATACGTGAATGTATAGATGTAAATTACCTAGTTTAATTATTGATTGATGGTAGGTAAATAATATTGAAATACAAAATTTGAAATGTTGTAAAACAACTTAAATTGTATCAAGTTTATGTGTACTCATATTTTTCAGTTGAATGCGTAATAGTTGTGTATAATAGGAATTTTAAATAGATACGGAATTGTTTTGTACGATTTTTTGTGGTTTTGTGTAAAATACAATTTTGTAATAGGAAATAATAAAGACTAAAAATGGAATACGCGGGTTTTATTTTCTATCTAATGTACAAAAATCATTTACAAACCTACTTGACGATCTGTGTGGCGCAGTGGGCAAAGATCCGCCTACGATGCAGGAGGTAGCGGGTTTGATTACCGCCTTGGGACAAATGTTAACACGGTCTGCTGTTATAAAATACCTTGCTTTGTTAAGCATTGTACTGGTGTATCAGTTTAGTTTTTTTTTTGTTTTTCTTCTTTACCTTCGTGATACATCGTCGGCCACATTTTTTCGCTTCTTCCACAAGTGGACAAAAAATTGAAGCGAACAAAATCAATAACATTTTGTTTCTTGTTTACTAATTACTATTTATAAAGTTGTTGTTTATGTATAAAATTTGACTTGTCTAAGTGCTTTTTTGTAAGCCTAAAGAAAATAAGTTATTAACTTTTTTGACTTTTGATATCTTCACTTTCCATCAGGTGAGATTGTGGTCAAACAAAGGTCTTTAGACTATAAAAAAAACTTCTAGTACCATAACACAAACTCTGCTTAGCTTGGGGCTAGATGATGCCGTGTGAATGGTCCAGCATTAAATATGTAATACTTTGCAGAAGTAGCAAAACCTAGGGAACTAAGGTACAAATCCAGCAAGAGTTTTTGATTTGATTTGATATATAGGTCATCATTATAAGTACATGATTCAAACGGTTACTGAAACCAAAAGGGTTAACTGTTGACTTTTGATCCATTCCATGTAGAAGCGTTTTACAAATTGAGAGCTACAAGTGGACGAACTCATTAGCGCAGCGGCAGAAGGTCCGCCTGCGACGCAGGAGGTTCCGGGTTCGATTCCCGTCTCGGGACAAATGTTTGTACGATCTGCACATATTTTTTCAAGGTTGAATGGGTGTTAATCAAATTTTCCCCCGTGAACAAATTTTGTCAAGGGGGAAAAATGGAATAAGAAAAAACGGTGAAATCCTGGACTTTTTGAAAATGAAATTCCAGTTTTGATTTGTCAAGGGGGAAAATTAAAATTAGCCTTTTCTATGATACTAAAAATATCTTTATAACACCATCATCCATGGCCTTTACATCTACAAAGGATGTTTTATGTAATGTTCCTTTTCCGTTTTTTTTTATATTCTATACTTGTAATAACATTTATCTAGTATAGATCTACCCATAACACAAGCTCTTAATTTGGGGCTAAATGAAGCTGTGTGGATTCTCCAGCATTAATAAAAAAACCCTAACCGTGTCTGTATTATCAAGTGAAAAGGGCTAATAGCAAATACAGCACCGAATATCCTACACTGTCTTAAGCTCTCCGCATATTCATCCAACGCCGCTACCACCGCGAGCTGTCTTCTAATGCCATCAACATGAAATGCATCCAAGTACTACGAGTTAAAGCCTAAATTTGAATGTACATTTTTTTACTGCGTGGTAGCAGTATGCCTATGATCTGCGACCACCTCTACTTACGAAGCGTAAGAATTTCGTTCATAGAAATGGACATTTAGGGTCCAAATTAGACGGCCCAATGAATGACATGCTAATTAGAGATGTCAACAACACAAAGGGATGGATTTGTCATGTGTGAAATCAGTTCTCTTAGGAAATATGAGGATCAAAGGTTAAATTGGTTCTCTTGTATGAATGGGTAACCTATTTGGTATGTCGCCGGCATTACTTGCCGGAAGACTGGACTCTCGATGCGCGTCGAAAAGCTGGACTCTCGCCATAATGTGCGCTTTAATTCATTTATGGTCAGAGTTCCAACTGAACATCTGTCGACCTATTTAAGCGCAGAGTTTTGGCCGAAAGGTGATAAGTTCCGACGGTTCACTGGCCGCCTGCAAGGAGACACCGCCGCCGTGCACCGTTGTCAGCTGACACCCTGATTGCGTCACGTCTCGCCGTAAAATAACGTGTCTTTAATTTAGTTTTTAATATTGTATGTATGTTAGTTTTAAGGTATATATTGCTATGGACTGTAGTTAAGTTAAGATAAGATCTGTAACTGTTCTATAGTTTGAAATAAATGATTATTGTTATAATAATTACCCACAAACCTAGTCCTATTAAAAAACGATACTAAATAATTATAAGCTCCTTAAGATTCACATTTTTTACGGAGTTTACTCATGAACAAAAAACGTCTCCATACCTACTGACACTGGCAAAATTGCTTTAAAAAATCGATCACAGAGCTAGCTTTCACAGGAGCCTTAGACGATGAACACAGAAGCACTAAATAAACTAAGTTCTTTCATCACCGAATAGTCACGATCACCATTATAAAAATTAAAAACAAGCAACTTCACATTAATAAAGGGACGATCGAAAAAACATTTCGCTTCGGTAATGAGGCATCCATAAAAGTTATTTTGTAGATAAAGCCTCATTCTCAATGAGGGCATTACCGGCACTCCGGACGTCGATCATTAAGCATTGGAAAATATCCATTGAAAAACGAAAATTCGTGAATTTTACAGATTTTTCTGGAACAAATTGAAAATACACGGCGATTGTCGCGCGCCAATTTTGGCTTCGGTCGCTGTTACTAAGGCGCTAACTGGCCGGCCCTACCACTGGTTTCTGGAAAGTTTACAACTTATTTAGTGATCGATTTTAGAAGATGAAAGAATAAGTAACAGTATATTTTTACACTAGGGACCAAACCACCCCATTATAGACGAGGTTGTTTATACTCCCGAGCGTAGCGAGAGAGGATGATAAGACAGAGGTATAATGGGTGGTTTTGTCCCGCGTGAAAAACGATTCTTTTCACTTCGAGTGTGAGAAATTAGAACAATTGAAACCTTTACTCATATTCCACGCCAATTTCGCTTCTCTTCTTCACGAATAAAGAGTTTATTTTATACATACATACCTACATATTAGATTTTGGTTTTACACTCAGGCTGAGTTTTTAGTGGAAAATGACAGAGGATGTTTGTCATTTCTCAATGGAATGGAATTTAATCACCACGCGGCGCTGATGATGATGAATGATGTTGTACTTTTATCTATTTACCCGTAACACAATCTCTGCCTCACTTGGGACTAGATAAAGCTGTGTGAATTGTCCAGCATTACTTATTATAATTTATTAGATTTCCTTTGATAACTGTCCCAAATTCGTACCTCCAGCTTCCGAATGATGTCCTCCAATAACATAGCTAGTGCCATCAACTACACACAGTGTCTACAAGCAGATTTTTGCAGAGCAGAATACTGAAACTACAGGTACAGAGCAGACTGACAGACGCTACAATGAAAACACGAAAGCAATTTGCTGTCGAGTTTTCATTGTAGCAGCGGATAAAGAAAATTGGTGAGTTTCTCGAAACAGCAACACCAATGTCCCGGCTTTTGCAAGCTCTTGTCGAACGCTTTGGCTATTGCACCTACACATTGCAACGTCTGTTTAAATAAGCATTATTTCGTATTGGTTTTCTGATCGGTCATGTGTGAAAAGAATGATTGGATAGGAAATCCGATTTTTCCACCTGAATTTTATCCTGAAAATGTTTCTCGCTCCCATTTGTTTCCGTTTGATATTTTAAGTCCGTTTGGTGTTTTCGCGTTCTTGATTTATGAAAGAAATCGTTCTTTAACTTTTTCGCTTCTTTTGATATGGATAGATATAACAAACGCGAAATATTCGTCATCTTAACTGCTCATACACGTCCACTTCTGGACATGCGGCTCTCCCATATCACATCACAAATAGCGGGCTCATCCACGAAAAACATTGCGAGATCATATTTCTGAAGTAACTAATTATTGCGAACCACTCAAGAAAAATGAAAGATGACAAATACCTACTCAACAAACTACTTTTAGCGTCTTCATTCATAAAGTCTTCCTAAAACAAAATTGCAGTGAACAAAATCAAAAATAACACTTTATTATATACTTCCAACCTAACAGCCTACGATGGTCCACAGCTGGACGCAGGTCTCCTCTGATAATTGGCCTTTATCTAATGGGCGATAATGCCTATTATAATCTCCACGCTGGGGATGCGAGTTGGCGATCGCAGTTCTGTGATAGATCTATTCTGCAAGAGGCGCTACTGCCCACCCCCGATGTTTGTCCCATAATCCTCTATTGCGAATTGCGACACCCACGGGAAGAGATGGGGTGGTGAAAATACTAAGCCGCTACCACACGACTACGTATACGTAGTCGTGTGATATTACAAGATAACAAGAAGGTATACCTTCTTATTATCTTGTAATATCATAAATACATATTTGACGACCTCCATGGCGCGGTGGGTGAAGGTCCACCTGTGACGCAGGAGGTTGCGGGTTCGATTCCCGCCTTGGGACAAATATTTATACAATCTGAAGGTTGTTCCGAGTGTTCTGGTCGTTTTCTATATATAATAAAAAATATCTAGGTACGTAATGTATTGTATTATGTATATCAGTTATCTAGTACCCATAACACAAGCTCTGCTTAGCTGGGGTCTAGATAATGCTGTGTGAATTGTCCAGCATTATCCATTATTTATTATATATAAAGAAAAAAAATAGAACTTTAGACAATAATACTTGTGAATTCTATAACAGCTCAATTATATTAATATTGTGTATGTAAGCAATAATTTCAAACCAAATTAAACCTGAAAAATCGGTAAAATATCAAAGAGAAATCTGCAAAAATTCATTGAACAAAAACCTTCAAACGAAGGTCAATGAGATTCGGCACCCGATTATCTCTTATCCGAGATTATCGATATTCAGAATTCAGATTTAGATTTCACACCGCATCGATTCGATTCAATTGCTTCTTCAGAGGTTTACCTGGGTTACCATTGGCACTCGAACCAAGGTCGAATAAAAGCAGAGGTAATTTAAACCTAAATCCAGTATGATTTTATTCGACATTGGATCGAGTGTCAATGAGTGTCTGTCATAATTTAAAACTAATTCCATTATTAAAATCGATTGTTTGTTTTGTGCTAGTCGAAGTCTGAATTCTATTCAAGAAATGAATTTCCAATCCATAAGTACTAATATTCTAAATTTGAAAGTAATCTGTCTGTCTGTTACCTTTTTACGCCGAAGCGGCTGAGCAGATCGCAATGAAATTTGGTTGAGAGGTAAATGATATCCCGGGGACGGATTACAGGCTGCTTGAAAAGCGGGTCTGAAGCCGCCGGCAGCAACTAGTATTTTATAAACATTTTACGCTGAATACATACATACATAAAAGAATAAAAGTTGAAATCCTTGAAAGATAATTCATTATTTCCTACAACAAGGATGGTCAAATTGGACCATAGAGCCAAACAACATACATATCGACGCAAAAAAGCGGAAACGTAGTAACCAACAAAATGCAAAGTGTTCACCATAGCCAAAAAACTTATGAGAATTCCGAAAAAAATCATAACTCCTGTACATCGCACTAGTAGATACCATTTTTTTATGAGAAATGAATTTTTGCATCTTTTATCAAGACAACTACCCAAATTCTACCAGAAGTTACTTTTTAACTATGTTTATGTGGGTTGCAGTCGTACTATTTTTTTATGGTCACTAAGTTGAAAATATTTTTAATTCATATTTAACCTTGTTTTGCTCAACTAAGTTTCATTACTGCAATGTATTTACTGTTTGTAACTTTTAATCTGATTAATAGATGTACCAAATCGAGCAAGAATGTTCAAGTGAGATTACTCTCACAATTAACTTTGAATTCGGTTATAATTTTCTTGACGTTGACGTTAAAATTTCCGTTAAAGTTTCCATCCAGACAGAAGAGAGTTCTATGTTTTTTTTAATACCATATTGGCAACCGAAATCGTTTATGAACATTCTCCCCGGATGGCCCATTCAATGAGAATGGGAAATTTAGCGTAATCGCACAGCGGAGCTTGTGTATGGGTACCACATATCTGATATATTTGGTTCCAACATTACACACAAATATAGATATTTTTATTACACATAGAAAACACCCGGAACAAATATCTGCAAATAGCACAAACATTTGTCTCAAGGTCAGACCCACAGCATCCTGCGTCGCAGGTGGACCTTCGCCCGTAGCACCACAGAGGCGTTTGTGTCGTATGTAGGTATGGGTTTTGTCGTATCCATTCTCCAGGCAATTGTTACAACAGCAACCCTTCCGCTAACTGCTGCTATCTCATTATGCAAAGTTGCTGAGAAACAAAGCGCATTCTTTTTGCGGGTAGTGTGGAGCGTACGATCTGGACTGAACTTCAATCTCAATGAGGGGTTTCGTTTTGCATTAAAAAAAAAAGCTAGTTCTAAATATCTCGATAGATGGCAGTGCGTCAACTGGTGACTAAGGTATGTCTATGTCATTCATAAAAGTTCAAGGGTTTGCTCCACTGTCTTGTCACTCCTCATAGTGACATTTCTTTGTTTATTTGCAGCATTTGAAAAAACAAGTTTGTTTGCCAGTATTTTCATTGTTTATACCTCGGTTTATATCTACATAAACAATGAAAAAACTGGCACGATGGTCGAGACAGAGAAACATTCATTCTATCTGATTTCTTCTCAGGCTACAAGCATATTTTTATCTCTCTGGTGTGAATGAGATGGGTATATTCACTACCTCTAGTGCTTTGTTCCTTTAAGCGATCGACCGATTATCATTTTGACGTTTTCTTTCATGTGACATTAACATACCATAGTAACCAGTTGAAGCCCTGCCATCTATCGAGATACATGGAACTAATTTTTTTCTTTTTAAAAATGCAAAACGAAAACCTGTCATTGTATCGCGAGTTTGACAATTGTTTGAAAATTAGTGGAATTGGGCCCCTGGTCCCTAATTCCACTAAATTAATCGCTTAACAATAACAATGCTATCGTCTTAGAATTATAAATTTTGGCATTTTACCTTCGATGAAAGAAACCACAGATATAGCGCGTCAAAAGTGACATGGTTAAAACTTTAAATCAAGCTTTCCGTGCAAATATCACCGTATGCTTTTTATCAAAGCAACTATCTTTCATCTATTCATAGACGAATGCTGCTTGCGGCTTCGCACGCATTGTTTAAGGTTATTTCTATCCCATGGGAACTGATTTATGGGATAAAAAGTCTCCATTCTTTCAACTAACTCCCTAAAACGCTTATTTTAGGAAACTATTATTTTATTCAAACTTTAAAATTAGTTTTCACAGCAAATTTATTTATTTATTTATTTAAACAAGAGCATAAAATTACAGATATCTCCAAATCGTTATGCCTAGTACATTGAAATACGACGGGCTTTGAAGAAATATTAGTAACATTTGCATTATTTTTTATCGGACAATACGTAAGAAATAATTCCCAATAGTAGTCAAATAGCCTATTGTGAAAACTAATACTTTTCGCTCTGATCTGATCTAAAATTCAAAATTCAATAACTTTATTTCTTTAGGCTTACAAAATAAGCACAACAACACAAATTCACAAGACAAACAAACTCAACACACAAAAATTACACACGTCAAATTCACACAAGTCAAATTTTATAGATAAATTATTATCAAATAAGAAACCAAATGTTATTGATTTTGTTCGCTTAATTTTTTTTTATCTGCGCAATTTTATCTACGCAAGACAGTCAGTGATGTACCTACCATCTAGATAAACTTTACTATAGAAACCTAGCAGAACATAAACCTTCTTCTAAATTTACAACCAACTCCGTCAGACAAATCACCCCGTCTGTAGACCACGTTTTATGAGCTCTCACTACTTTGTGGCTCGAATATTTTACCGATAAATATCTCTTAAGAACGTTCCCCTTCTGTTTATCGTAGGATTCCGCTGATTCCTTAAACAGTATTTCTTTTAAACCGCCTTTTATCGTCAGAATATTGTCTCCAGATTGCAAGATAGGTTTGCTATTTGCTTTGGGTGGGACGCATAACATTAGAACTGCTATACGGTAGGTGGTCGTGGTCTGCCATCTTTTTTTATTTTATTTAATTTTAGTATGTTTAGATAAATTATATTATAGTTGCAACTTGAGACAGAATGTCATAAAAATTAAATATACTTGTCACAATGCGGGAATCGAACCCGCAACCTCCTGCGTCTCAGGCGGGCTTTGCCCACCGCGCCACCGCGCCAAATTGGTGACCGTGTTGGTTTTAGTTTAGATGTTATTCTACCTGTCATTAATTTTTAATCCATTAGAGTTTTACTGTTTAAAAGATTTAATTTACTATTTTATTAAAATTAGTATAAAAATTATAGTTTTTACCACAGTAATTCAATCTGTCTTACTTTTAATCACGAAAAAACGCGTGTAATGCCGTGGTTGAATATTCTTACATTTAGACGACTGACTAAAATAATGCTGCACAACAACATATAATCGATAACAACTTGTTAAAAAACCGATTCGATTGTCATAAAAATCGAATCGGTAAAGCATTAAGACAATGTTTTAATGCTATGACTATTTGATGGTCAGTCGAACTACCAAAAATAAAATAGTTTCATGATGATTCAGTGTTTCTACCTTCCCGTGTTAGAGGTTAGAGCTTGCTATAGGTTTCTTAAAAAACCTGAAAATTCAAGTCTCCAAACAAAATATACTTAAGAACAATATGTTTGCATAAAATCACAATAAATGATATTATGATAATGATTAGTGTACAATTGCAGCGAGCGCGATACGTTACGTTACGCCGTGTAATCCGTATCGTTGCTCGTTGCTCGTTGCTCGTTGCGAGTGCTTTATTTCCCCGTACTGAGGACCTAGTACGACTGGTACGCATCATCTTTCGAATACTTCCATCGAATTCGAGTCCTTCCTATACATTTAGCGCCTTCCAGCGCCCCTACCGGATCTAGAGGAACTACTTATCGTAGTGTAACAACGATCCAATCGTTTCTTACTAGCTCGATGATAGTTTTCGAAGAAATTGGTGCACTTTGACATGACAGCAGCGATATTATAACATCAATGCCGCGTTTGCGGCATTGATGTTATTAAAGTAAGTAGATAGAGCACCTCCAACATAGCATGGTCACAGAAATGCCTTCAAATTGGTGCTTCAAGAAAAATAAGAACGAACGGGAAAACATTTCACTGGGTACTTGCATCGAATCTAAGTATTTCCTTTGCGTCGTATGAGCGTACCAAGTCTTACCCAAACACGTCAATCATAGAGATAAAACACGTTCACTCAACAATTCTCTTGATTTTGAAGATAAAAACGAATATTATGTATGTGTGAGTTGACAAACATAATTAAAACTTCAGTTTTCACGCATAGCACTAATACGAATACGAAAATGAGACTCATCGCATTTATTAGTTACACTTCCTTTGTTTCTACTACCATTCTAAGCGTTTTTCGTGGAAGACATCGATGATTCTCGATTACGTTAATCGAATGTTCTTTTGTGTAAGTTCAGACTAAGGCCTCAGATTGTAGATATTAAATATGTATAAGTAAAAACATTAGACTATCACAGAAATTGACGACCTCTGTGGTGCGGTGGGCGAAGGTCCACCTGCGACGCAGGAGGTTGCGTTCGATTCCCGCCTCGGGACAAATGTGTGTACGATCTGCAGACATTTGTTCAAGGTGTTCTGGTCGTTTTTCTATGTATAATAAAAATATCTATCTATGTATTGCATTATATTATTTATATCAGTTATCTAGTACCCATAACACGAGCTCTTCTCAGCTTGGGGCTAGATAACGCTGTGTGAATTGTCCAGCATTATTATTTTTATTGTTTAATAATTTGATTGGCTGAAGACAACGGCCCTACCCGGCTGGATGGTCCTTTAATGTAAAAGTTAAGCAAATAGGTGATTTTTAAGCCCTTGGTAATGCTTTGGCGGTGAACAATGTTTTGTTTTTTCGGTTATGTGAAAGTCTTTAGAGAATTTCCTAAGAGCCTTTCAACTGAAAATTACAGTTTTTCTTTTGTAACAATTTCTCGCTATTATCTTTAACATCCCCGTTATATTCAGAATTCGTTTATTTTTGGATATTTTTAAATATGTCATTGCGAGTACGAAACAATGATGTAACACCTTATTTAAGAAATTAATAATAATATTGCTGGACAATTTACACAGCATTAACTAGCCCCAAGCTAAGCAGAGCTTGTATTATGGGTACTAGATAACTGAACATAATACAATACATTACAAAGATAGATGTTTTTTGTATACATAGAAAACGACCAGAACACCCAGAACAAATACCTGCAGATCGTAAAAATATTTGCCCCAAGGCGGGAATCGGACCCGCAACCTCTTGCGACGCAGGCGGACCTTCGCCCCCCGCGCCACACAGGTCGTCAGTTATTATCATTGTATTATTTATTTCTCAACAGTAAAATCAATATTGATGTTGCTTCGAACATTGTAACTTAGTGCAACTAAAAATGGTGATTTTATGAATATTCTTTATGTTCCTGTTCGTAGAATCGAAAGCTGCGTGTTCAATAAGGAGCGGGAAGCGAGTGCGGATTTTAGACTATAGATTTTTTTTCGTCCAATCTGTAAAAGTTTTGTAAAGAATGCTATCCCAGCAAGAATGAATGAATGAAATAGTTTATTAGACATACAAAGTACACGCAAATAGGTACAATCTATAACTAAATTTAAAAAAAACATAGAATAAATCAGGGTAGAGTACAAACACAGAGACGCTACTTACCCGCGAATTGCATTTTTTGGATCTTATCAGAAACTGTATAGCGAGGAATTGTTACTAAATACTTTCTTCGCCTCTTAATGCCCAAAAAGCAGCCAAAATTTATTATTAAAACTCGTACGTACATAAAAATAATACATGCTGGAGTTTAAATTGAAATTGCAATTCCATCGCACACCTAGGTAAATACAACACAGGAAAGCTACGAGTCCATTTTTGTTAGGGTTGTCAATTTAAAATAGGAATTTGATGACAGCATTGAAAAAATTGCGACTTGTAACAAATGGAAATCTTACGAGTCGCTAATTTACGTGTTATATCATCTACCTAGTACCCATTAACTCAAACATTAAATTTCAATTCACTCTTATTTTTGAACTATTGGGGAAAATACAAAATTTTGTGCTATTATTCTACATTTACCCAAATGCTCCAAAATGCAAATGAATCGAGGTTGATTTTATCATAAGTTCTATCTTAAATGGTTTAGGAGTTGCGGCAAATCTCCGTTTCGCTAGTTTTATTGCAGAAAAACGCAGAAAAAATTTAAAACCACAAAAAATATGAATCTCGCGCCTACCCGCGTCTAGCAAGCTTGAGGCAAGACGATGCTGTGTGAATTGTCCAGCATTATTTATTTATTTATCCTCTCGGATCATGTTTAAAAAGTTCTATTAGGTATATTTGTGAAGAGTTAATGGAATTTCGTAATAATTTTAGAGCTATTTTGACGTTCAACGTTCATAGAATATATTATTATTGAATTGAGAATTCTAAAGCTTTTTGTTTTCCCAAGATAAACAACATGATTTAATTTTGGAATCTCAAGCAATACGCGCGCAAAATGTAAATTAATTATTTTACGGAAATAAATCTAACAGATTACGGAAATTTGACTCTAGACAAGCTCTTATTTGCTTTTGACAACCCTAGCGACTCACTAGTCATCTAGATGAAAGGAGTCAGTAGCAACCCTGTATATTTTGAGATGCAATTCCGTTGTCTGCCATCACTCCACTATGGAGTGCTCTTCCGTCTTTGATATGAAAGGGTATATTAGTTCTTGCAATTACTATGTTGAATGAATAAAACTCTTGGTAGTGTTCTAGAGCTTTCGTACTTAGATACAAGTAGAGAAGACAAACAAGCTTGTATTAAACCTCACAATATGCCAATATACAATACGTCTAATATTGTAGAAAGGTATAGAAAAATGAAGGATCAAAACTTCTTGGCTCATTTGAATTTTGTGGTGATACCGTACCGTCACGCGCGTAGCTACAATATGGGTTTTTTTTACTATAAAAACTATCGTAGTTTGACGAATTCATTACGGATGTAAGCGGGTCAACTACTATTAGTGCTCGGAGGGACGCGGAACGCTCGCGCCTAGAACCGCACTCACCCTGAAGAAATCCCTCGTTAAGGGATGAAACGTTGGTGTTCTTCCAACACAAATACGGTTCGTAGTTAACCAGCTTACATCCGTAATGAATATGGGTTGTGTATTTTCTTGGTTGTTTAAATGGTTTAGCTTGCAGATAGCACACACATACACACGAGAAATGCGGAAACAACCAAAGCTCAGATAAAATAGAACTACCAAAGGAATTACTTCCATTTCATAGAGCAAGATAGGATTTCCTTCAATAAAGCGTGTCTATGCTTCGGCCATTAGCACTGATACATGGGCTTTCGTCAAGCACCATTGGAGAACAAGACAAATGTGGTTTGTACACGAACGATATTCCATAGATTTTGGCTGCTTCTTCGGTCTCGTTAAAATCAAAGGAAATGTATCTTTTGTGTTAATTTCTCCGTTGTATTTTGCAAATCATGATCACTTGCGGAAGTTCATCTAATTATCGATTTTCAAAGCTCATTATATCTCTTTGTGTGATAATTCGGAATTTAAATATTTTTTTTTCGAAAGTCATCAATGGACTGGCCGGTGTTTATTTTACTTACTCTTGAAAACAGTTCCAATATCAAATAATCTGGTGGACCAGCCCCACCGCAAATGTCCATATCCACGCATTTCTATGGTATCAGGTTTACTCAAGCTTAAATTTATGACTGAGCAAGCTTTTAATACGGGCCTAACGCTCCTCACATCCAAATAAAACCTAGTCAATCTAGAGCCAATAAAAAACAATCCATCAATCAAAAGCTATTCAACGTCACTTATTGACCAGATTACTTTTAAGACAATAATAGGTAAGATTGATAAGTAAGATGACTGATCAAAATGAAAATAACTTGTGTCGGGAAATTCTGCTTAGACATGTTCTGAGGGAACAGGAAAAGCTATGGAGCAGAAAAGCATTAAAAGTTGACATCCTTTATTTTTGTTATACCCTGTATAAACCTATGCATATTTTCTCATAACATTTTCTCCTTTTGTATTCTGCTGCTTGACTATCTGATTTTATATCAATAATCTAGGTTGCTGTCCGATTCGATCTGTTCTGTGTCATTTAAAGTGGGTATAGTCCAGTGATTCAGCTCTCGATCTTTGATATAAACAGATACACATAAGAATAATGTAGCTGAATTACTTTCTATAAAACGTCGTAAAAGAGTTGGGACATAACTGATTTTAAAGATTTTTTGCTTTTGTTGGTATAAATACATTATTATAATACTCATTATTATTATTATAACTTTTTTTATAAAATCATTTCTCTGTGATATGTGTTAGGTAGGTACCTAATTGTGTTCTCACCTACAATGTTCCATATGACTTCTATATAAAATCCAGTAATTACCAAGGTACCTACTGAATAGTTTTGAAGCCGCAAATTCACAAATTAACAAGAAAATTTCATTTAGAATACTATCATAACTTTTAAACGGCTTTACCGATTTTAATGAAATATAGCTGAGTAAACTTCCGATGAAGTCACCGGAAACCATAAAAAGTAAAATCTTAATTGTTTTAGCTGTTTGGGAGCCATGGTGCTATAAATAAACCCTCGGTCACTCAGACACACATACATATCAAAACTATAACTTCCTAAATTTCAAAGGTTGATAAAACAGAAATTAATTAATGAAACTCTACAGTTTTCTCTGTTCCCTAGCGCAATATGCGTCGGACCTCACGAATATGCCACCATTACTCAAAGTCCAGTGTTCTCGGAACTTCCTTATCTCGGGTCATTTATCGACCTTATCGCTTATATACATAGGGTTTATTCTTGCTTAATAATTAAACTTACCCTGGGAAATTCTTTTGGTCATTTATATAAGGGTTTATTGTTAGATTCGTACGAAAGTGTAATATTTTTTACTATTAGCGCGTAGTATCTAGTAGAATTTAGTAGATAATTAATAAATTCTTGCAAAATCTTCTTACAAAGAATTGTAAACATACCTATTAAAATCATCATCAACCCATGCTTGTCCATAGCTGGGCAAATGCTCTTAATAAGCCATAGCGCTTAGTATAGCGCATCTTCAACTTGCCTTATGTCACACGTCGCCGACTCTACGTGGTAGTAAATAGGTATATATTTTATGTATGTTAGAATAAGGTATATATTTTATATGGGCCGTAGTTTTTAAGTATTTTACATCCTGTACTAGACTAACGTTGCCTGAAATAAATGTTTTATTATTATTATTATTATCCAGTATCTGCCTGCAGTCTTTCGCAGATCACCTTACCGCCTGACTCCTCTGCGCTCATTAAATCACAAAAACTTGCATTCAAATATGGCCTTAAACTCGCTTATACATTATCTTTAGATACATTTTACAGTGACAAGATGGCTTCCCACAAACTTCGAACGAGTGGTCCGCGAGCTGTCATCTGATACCATCAATATAAAATTAATCTAAACTTAATGAGTTAAGGTTCATATTTGAATGCTTTATGTTTGTGATGAGTATGTTAGCAGTGCGCTTCTGATCTGTGACAGCCATAATAGGGCTTTCTACACTAAGGCCCGTATTATGAAGTCATCATCGATATATGCTTGAGTAACGGTTTTCTATGAAAAAAACATCACTCAAGCATAACTCTGTGACTGAGTAAGCTTTACATTATACGGACCTAAGGCCCGTCTTATAAAAGCTTGCTAAGTCTTTCATTTATGCTTGAGTAACGATTTTCTATGGGAAAAACTTTACTCAAGCATAGATATGCTTGAGTAAAGCTCATCCATCTGGATGACCGAGCTTATTTTCATAATACGGGCCTAAGACTGAATTTATTAACAAAGAAGACCATATTCATCCAACACAACAATAACAAAAAAGGCGCTTTCAGTTCCATTTTCAAAAATAAATTCAAATTAAATGTATGTTCTTTGTAAATGGAACACCAAAAAGTCGAGTCTTTATGCAAGAGGACGAATGCCTTGTACTGCTGATGATTTCAAACAAAAATTAAAGAAAATTACTTTACCCTAGACCTTAAAAACAAACTTTAAGCCTGCTAAGCTACGCTGTAGTGACACATTTTTAGGGCAAGAAAAGCTTCGATAAAAATAAAAAAGGAAGATACGGTACGTTCTACCAGCGCTCACTCAATAACTGTACCGAGTTACAGATGAAATAATGATATGGTATCGGATTATCAGAAAATTTACATTTTGGTGTATTTACTTACGCGGGAAAATATATGATGCCTTGGGCTTTGTTTTTTGTTTTGGAGCTATTTGTACACCTGGTGAACGAATACGAGGGCATTGTCGTGGTGTTTTAGTCGAAATCACACAAAATTATACATCGTAGCAAGCATGCGCAACACAAACGCCACCGCCCGCGCCGCCGCCGGTCCGACTATGACTGAGGTAAGGTAACATAGTTGAACCTAACTTGAGCCATACACTTTCGAGATGGTAATACCTCATCTCCCTTTTTTACTTTAATCGAACAAGAGAAGTGAAAAATTTATTAGACGATCGGAAATAGTAAGCCAAAGTAGAACAACAGTGCTATTACTAGAACAAAGTTAGGTTTATATCGGAACTAGAACAACTCTATTGGCTTTTAAAACTATCCACGTAATATATTGCCGTTATTTCCACAAGATAAATATTTATTGTTCTTTTCATGTTTTATTGGCACTGATAAGATACAGTGGTGTATTTTAAAACATTGTTATTTCGTTGCATGGAGTTCTGCATAACAGATTTATTACCTACTAGTGGTCCGCCCTGGTATATACCGCACAGGTATATTTTAGCCTATGTTCATCAGGGATAATGTAGGATTCTAATGGTGAAAGAATTTTTCAAATCGGTTCAGTAGTTTCGGAGTCTATTCAATTCAAACAAACAAACAAATCTTTCCTCTTTTTAATAGGATTCTTATTATTAGTATTGACAATTGTATCTACCTAAGGCGCTGCGCAAACGAAATCTTGGGGGATTAAGATATCGGTAATGGTATTAACAGATACTTTCATATCTAGTGAACAGTAACTTTTGACAGTGATTATATTTTTTTTTTGTTTTTTTTTTTTGACTATTCACACGTCATTCTAACCCCAAGCTAAGCAGAGCTTGTGTTATGGGTACTAGATAACTGATATACATAATACAATACATTACGTAGATAGATATTTTTTATTATACATAGAAACGACCAGAACACCCGGAACAAATACCTGCAGATCGTACAAATATATGTCCCAAAGCGGGAATCGAACCCGCAACCTCCTGCGTCGCAGGCGGACCTTCGCCCACCGCGCCATAGGGGTCGTCAATTTAAAATTTTAATAAGATAACCTTTATCTTGTATATCTGCTACAGCTTCGCGGACTACACTGGTAATACACTGGTAGACACTGTACTGTTGTCACTTTTTTATAGAATAGAAAAAACTTTGTCAAGTTTTTTAACTGACTGTACAATGCAGGTATTTTAATGGTGTCCGAATCGACAGTAACAAAATTTTAAAATCAAAAGTGTCAGTTGGGACATTGCGTCCCAATATATTTTGTCCGAATCGACAGCAAGTCACTTTTTGTTGCTGACAAGGCAAACATTTACATTTCAGAAATTTTCTGTATCACTTATTTTTTGATTTAGGTGCTTTATAATAAATGAAGAATTATATATCTGAACTTTGTGTGTTAACTGTACATCTTTAATCCAAAATAGGCTTGGTAGTATCATTATTTGTAAACGATACTACTGGTGGTTCGTCTGTTAGTGTCCTTGCCAGAGAATCGAGATCTCTCCGCAGATACTAACAAACCACTTATCTAAGAAGCAGAAGCCCTGCAAAGCATTAGTTTCTCTATAAGAATTTACCGCTCCCCAGGCAGCCAACTGACAGCTACTGTCAGTAGTAAATTATGCAACCCTGCCTCTAGCAAACCGCTGTGTGAATTAACACCGTCTTGTCTTTGAAACTTGAACTTGAGCACGTGAAACCGGGTACTAACCGGTACTACGGGAATATACATTCCTAAGGTTTTTTTGTTATAGTGCTTACCCGCACTTTGGGTATCTCTAAGAAATGAAATAAGTTCCCAAAAATTATCGGTAGAGCACACCCGTACGTACTTAGGGTGGGGCGCGAGTTCGAGTCCCGCGGAAACCGATAATTTTTGGGAACTTATTTCATTTCATAATAATACATTCCTACTGCTAAAAGACAAAGCTTTAACAGGCTTTAAAATTATGGATGTATAACCTACCTAGTGACTATTCCTGATCTGACATTAATTTTCGATTCGTTTTACTAGATTAATTTTATTAAATTCAATTATTATTTAAATACAGCTTTGTTAACAAAGAAAATTACAATCAAATAATAGAATTAAATTAAATACACAATCACTGCAGCAAATAACCCTCTTTGTACATTCGGGTACAGTGCAAGCAATAGGGAGGTCCCATAAATCGTGTAGTGCACGACATGAAATTTGGCCGACGACGGACGGGCGATAAGCGACAGCCAACACGCATGTTTTGACAACGAAACGCTTTAGGGTTAACACGCAAACATCACAAAACAAGGTGACTTTTCAGAGGCGAATGCAATAAAAGGTATATTTCATTTAGAAAAGATAGCCTCTTATGTAGCCAAAAAGCGTTACTTACTTCAAAGTTTAGCGTTGTAATACTTATTTACTTACTCCTGTGGCACAGCGACTCAAAGAGGATCTTGGCCTCCGACACAAGTCTTCTCCTGCCCCCCTAGCACGGGGATTGTTGTCTAGGGTAGAATAGACAATAATGACATTGCATCGCCATACATTGCGTACATTATTGATGTTAAAGGAATGCATTTCAAATAATTTACGCATTGGATGACGAAGTGACGTAATTTTTCTCTATTCTACCCTAGACAACAATCCCCGTGCTAGAGGGGCAGGTATTCGGTGCTGAGCTATCTCTCGCCAGCTATGAGCGTCGAGTTCGCGGAGATTGGCTCCGACTTCGTCGATCCAGTGATACCTAGGGCGGTCAACTGGTCTCAGCCCCGAAGGTTTTCCCTCATACCTCCTTGACAGCCCGATCCTCTTCCATTCTCTCAACGTGTCCTAGCTAGCGGTGACGAGCGCTTTTGAACACGCCTAGTGGTTGAGCGTAAGATGCTGCATCTTTGGCCTGACCAGAAGAGTGGATGGATCCTGGAGTCTGGAAAAACCAGGAGCTAGAGGACCTGTATGCCGAACCAAACGTCATCGTTGTAAAGGCAACGGAAAATTGTGCTTTCACTAAACTGTTATGTAGGTTGCAATTATAATTTCATTAGTTTCCACGATTTGTTACCGCGGTCTCGATTCCCTGCGTATCGAGGTCCCTCCGTTTCGACCAATGACAGCTTTGATTTGACTTAGACTACAGTTAGTAATAAAAGTGTTTTAGTTTTAAAATAATCAACATATATTACGTCAGTAATTTAGCAGTTTTAATCAGATTTCGTAGTTTCCTTTTGTTATGAGTACTCATTTTATAAGGTGGTACTTATTCATAAATCACAGTTTAGTAACAAAAGTCTTATTTAAAATAAATCAACATTTTAAAATTCAATAGCCCCTTGTAGACTACGATGCGAGGCTTCGTTATACGACCTCCGCGCCATGTGACTGCAACCTCCGCGGTAGACAACCGCGGTAGACGACCGCGCCCGTAGATTGTCTTTTGTTTTCATTCGGTTCGAAATCCAAGCAAAGGCCGAGAAAACGTCTTTCATTTTTGAACATACCCGCGCCTACTTTAGTACTATACTTACAAATCTGTGCCCGCGCCTTTGCACCCGTTATTTGAATGGAATGTATAGGTTATTTCTATCCCATGGGAACTGTTTTATGGGTTTAAAAAAAGCCTATGTTTGATTCCAGGCTTAGAGCTACATCTTAGCAAAATTCAGCCCGATCCGTTCAGTAGTTTTAGCGTGATGAAGTCAAAATCTTCCATCCATCCATCTATCTTAACATCCAAACTATCGCATTTATATCATTAGTGTGATTATGAAGTAAATGTTTTGATGTCTCTTCTTCACGCCAAAACAACTTCTAAGGTCTAGAATTCTGTTCTACAGAATTCTAGATGAACCAACATTAAAGTTTCTATTCATCCTAGAAAAACATTTGCCAAGCCAATTAATTAATGGGCTTAGCACATGGTTTTCTTTATATCAATGGCTAAGCCACAGGTATTTCTGACAAAAATACCTACCCACAAATAATAAAAAATACGTGCGTCATCAGAAAACACACGCACAAAATGAGGCCTTAACAACAAGCAAAATGTCCTCCCAATGTTTCATGAATTTTTTACCAGTCCTATATTTATAGGGGGGGTTGATAAAATCGCAATAAATCTGGCAACCCTAAAGGGCTTGTCGATGCTGTGGTTTAGTGGAGTTCGTATAAATCAACGGCAAAGGACAGGGTAACTTGGCTTCTTGAGGGATATTACCTGTAACACACCTACTTTTATTCTGTGAGTTTTCGTGACGATAAAGAAACTTTACCTTCTCGGTTCTGGATTCCAAAATATTACGGATTATTCCAGTTTTCAACAGACAACAAGGAAGCAGCAAGGTAATCACTAAAACCTACAACACAAACTTCAATACGGCACGCACACGCGCAGTCAAAAATCAAAATAGATAAATTAAATTTGAGTTCGAAAAATCAATCGAAGAACCAAATCATGAAAGAAAGCTTTTAAACCAAAATTGTCTCTACAGGGTTATTGGTCATTTGCCACTGACAATACATACGCATGACATCTCGATCCTGATATTTTATCAAAGTGATGTATTTAGGAAATATTTCTTTGGTTTCTTAACCTTAGCTTCCAAAAAAAAACTATTTAGTCCACAGAAAGAACTCGATCTTAACGCGTGTGTATACAACGTTATAATGCACTAGTCTTTTATGTCTAGATAAAGCATGGCGCTGCAAAGCAATCATTAAAAACAGGCCAATTTTGGCGCGGCAGCTAGGTTTTAAACTCACTTACTTACTCCTATGGCTCAGCGACCCAAAGTGGATCTTGGCCTCCGACACAAGACTTCTCCAGGCATCTCGCTGAGCTGTCTCTCGCCAGTTGTGGGCGTCGAGTTCGCGGAGATCGGCTTCGACTTCGTCGATCCAGCGATACCTAGGGCGGCCGACTGGTCTACGCCCCGAAGGAACTAAACTCACGCTACATATTATTCTTTAGTATGATGATACAAGTTGTAAAGAAACTTCCATTAGAAATTGTGATTATTTATAGCGCCGACTGTCCACAAGATTATACTGAAAGAAAAAACATAGCAAGCGCGGTTGAAAATTTAGAGTGTTGGTAACGTTGTACGCTATTTTTTCTACGCTTTTGCGACGTTGACAGTCTATCTAGACAATAATAATCAAAGGCGCTAGTCTATCAATAATTTGCGTAGATATGTCGCGTTAACATTCCCAATCTTAGATTGGGAATGTTAATGCGACATAAGCTTACACAGTTTGTAGTAAAGCTGTCAGATATGATACCTTTAGCTTGTTCAACCACGCTTCAGAAGTCACGGTTTCAATAAAATTCCGGTACTGATTTTATAGTATGTATGTACCTACCAAGTCGACTCATACAACCGTTAAACCTAAGAATACCTTCAATTTAAAAAGGGATTTTGGGCTACGCCTACGATAGAGAATTAGCGAGAGCGGATTTGGACAGTTTTTATAGGATACTGAGAACGACGGGCTGTTCCCTTTATAAAACCGGTCAAGTTCTAGTCGGATGCGAGTCCGAAGGGTATTAAAAATCGCTGAGAATATTATTAAGTAAGATATGTTTGTCTAATGTTTATTACTTATTATAGCAGCAACAGAAATAAACATTCTGTGAAAATTCGAACTGTATTCGTATGTTCCGTCTGTCCAGTTCATGAGATACATGCCCGCTGACAGACACACGGACAGCGGAAGCTTAGCACCTTATAAAGTCCCTTTGGGTACGGAACCTTACAAATTACAAAAGCATGCTCTCGCTTTGCCAAACGCTCCCGCTCCGCTCGCCAGTGAAAACAAACCGTTTGAAACCTTTTATCTACTAGGCTCGCAGTCTTCCTTTTACGCTAAAATTGGCAAAATCAAATTTTAAAATACTTAGAACTGTCTTATGAAATGGTCGAATCGCGCTAAAATAAATTGGGGAAACTTTCGTTCCGTCAAGGTGATTTAATAGCTGATAATTTATACTGACGAATGCTGTGACTTTTCTTGTCATCTTTTCAGATGCGAAGTTATGGAGTCCACACAACGAAGTAATAAATAAATTATAATAATAAATAATGCTGGACAATTCACACAGCATTATCTAGCCCCAAGCTAACCAGAGCTTGTGTTATGGGTACTAGATAACTGATATACATAATATTATACATTACATAGATAGATATTTTTTTATTATACATACAGAAAACGACCAGAACACCCTGAACAAATGTCTGCAGATCGTACACACATTTGTCCCGAGGCGGGAATCGAACCCGCAACCTCCTGCGTCGCAGGCAGGCCTTCGCCCACCGCGCCACAGAGGTCGTCAAGTCGGCGACATAGCCCGGTATTGGCGTGGCATTTCAGTGTATGAATACTGTAGGCTGTTATAATATTTGAGTGTTTTTACAGTTTGTCGTAAGAAAGCACAAGAAGGCATTCTTACTTCTAATCTTAGCCAAGCCTCCTGGTTCAGCAACCTGAAGTGTGTCTTCGCTTCTAATACGAGAAGTCCCTTAATGCTTTTACAGGGTGTAACAAAAATAAAGGACCAAACATTAGGGTTGCAGTTGAGATCATTACTAATAATCAAACTTAAAAATTGTGAAAAAATAAATAAATTAAAGATTATGTATGCAAAATTTCATTAAAATCGGAGAGGTTGTTACCAAATGAATCGAATAGTACGTTTGTATGGGAGCTTAGAGGTTCAGGCCCACCATAAGAATGACTGGTATTCTGAAAGGGAATTCACAAATCATCTCGAAAACTAAGATTCTAACAAGGTAAAGGTTTCTTGTTCGCTTCTTTACTTTACCTTATAAAGATTGAAGTGAACAAAAAATCAAACTGATCACTTTATTTCCTAGTTTTACATAATGTAATTTCTATTTTGTGACGTGTACAAGAGTCCCGTAAGGTCTAAAGATAATAAATCACTTTGATATTTGATCTCGATACTTGAAACTCGAACTTACTTGTCAAATGAAAGGTTATGTATCCAATCCACACAGCACCATCTAATGCTGTGTGAATTTAATTTTTTAGTTTTTAAATAAAAGCAAGAATGAATTAAATAGCGTTCGTTACCCATGATAGCTATAGACATTCCAAGTCCTAGAAAAAAAGCGTAAAAACTCTCCGAATCCAAATCTGAAAATCCTGTAGACTACCTGCCTATAACCACCGTGAATCAACATTAACCTTTCCCTCCATCTGAAATCAGCCGGCACAAAATCACAGACAGTTCCAATTTTATTGTATCGATCGACTTTTCTCGGCTTTCGATTTGACGTCGGAATTTACGACCCCCGTTGATTTGATTCGTTAGATCTCTCATTACGGGAGCCGAGAACCAGAAATGTACGCAATTTTATATCAGACATCATTGTGCTTCGTTTTCTTAGGCATATTAGGTAGGTATTTTGTATTATTGTATTATTTCAAGCCATCCTCTGCCTCGGAGAGCACGTTAAGCCATTGGTCCTGCACCAGGCGTCTTCCCAGTCTGCACAACTGGGGAGACGACTAGTGCAGGTCAGCCTCCCATCGGATTATGAGTGTGAGGAAATAGAGTGTGTACCTTCGATAAAAGTAAAAAAGGAAGATACGGTACGTTCTACCAGCGCTCACTCAAAAACTGTAGGTACCGTTTCACAGATGAAATAATGATAAGATATCGGATTATCAGAAAATTTCAAGTTTGGTGTATCCACTTACGCGGGAAAATATGTGATGCCTTGGGCTTTGTTTTTTGTTTTGGAGCTATTTGTACACCTGATGAACGAACACGAGAGCATTGTCGTGGTGATTTAGTCTAAATCACACAAAATTATACGTCGTAGCAAGGACGCGAAACACAAATGCCACCGCCCGCGCCGCCGCCGCCAGTCCGACTATGACTGAGGTAAGGGAACATAGTTGAACATAACTTGAGCCATCCACTTTCGAGATGGTAATGCCTCATCTCCCTTTTTTTACTTTTATCGAAGGTGTATGTGTACCATAAGATTTCCTGTGCACATGGCTGGCTGCCGTATGCATTGATCCTGGCCGCCTGTCGCAGTGTGCATTTAGCGTAGTCGCGCCGTGTGCATTTAGTCTGGCCGCTGGTGGCGCTGTGCATTGATCGTGGCCGCTGTATGCATTGATCCTGGCCGGCCGCCATAGGGTGCATTTAGCCTGACTATGCCGTGTGCATTGAGCCTGAAGAAAAATAGAAATGTTCGGCTGTATGTGTAAGTTTCAATTTTCTTTTGTTGTACCTAAGTTCGTCGATCTCTGTCTTTTGAAAAATCTTTCGCTATTGTATCGATCATTCGGTATTTTTTTCAAACTTTTTACCTGGCCAAAAACAGCTAACTGTCAAAAAGTGACGTCTAGAGGTTTTGTGAGTTACGTGATAACGTGTCGCGAAGTTACAACACTCAACACAGATTTTAATTCTGAATTTTCACCATCCTGGGTTAATAGCAGAATCAATAAAGCACACAGCTTGCCTGCCCCAGGTACCTAATATAACTGTAACTTCCCACATTTCAAAAGCTCTAGGACACCTACTATATCAGCCAGTCCGTGCAAATTTAATAAGGTTCAAATCTCGGGGTGGAAATTCACCACGAATTAATTTTAAAAGAGTGGAAGTGAAACTCGCAAATCTTGTTTTTCAATGCACCGAGCCCAAAAAAAGCATAAAGAAATAAATAAACAAATATTTATTACTCTAATAGCTTATGCCCGCAGCTTCGCAAGCGTTTTTTGGAATAAAAAGTAGCCTAGGTACCTACATATATATGTTATTCCAGATCTAGTGTGTAAAATGTCAGCCCGATCCATTTAGTAGTTTAGACGTTTACTTTACGTACAGCCAGGCGTCTTTACAACAGCAAAACTCACAAATTTTTGTTTTTATAGTTATTAGGATTGGTGTGCCTTGGCACAGATAAAGTGGAGTGGTTCGACTTTAAACTTCTGACATTATGAGATCGCATTAAAATCTCATTTAGTCGAACCTTAACTACGGGTGGGATGCGCAATTAGATGGCTTGCATAAACTTGCGTACCTTATTAGACGATGTACACATTAGGTGTTTTAAAGCACGGGTTTTGGTAACGTACGTTTTTAGAGCCATGTGACGTGGTCCCTTACATCCGTACACACCCAAACCACGCTTAAGCTGTGCGCCCACCACATCGGCATTGGAATCGTACACAGCGTACGATAGGGTTTGGTCCCGGGAATTTCCTGTTCTAAATTTTCCGGGATTTCCCGAAATTTTTGGCCAATCCAAGAAACGGGTAATCGTTAAGTCATCGCCAACATCCGTTACAACTTTGAATACAAACTTGTTTAATCAATGTTCTCGTCATAAATCCTAAACACCTTACATGGTGTAAGGTGTGTGTAGGTTGCTTGAAATGTAGCTGTATGGCCAGGAATAGCGAGGTGACCGGGAACTTTTACCTCGTATCATTGGGGGTTAGTACCCATTATCCCTGCGCTGGGCATGCGGGTTGGGGATCACCAGTTTGTGTTCCTTAGTCGCCTCCTACGACAACCACGGGAAGACTTGGGGTCAATGGGAATGGAAATGAATAATGAGGAAATACCGAGAACTGTGTGCGTTCGATTTCGATGCCGATGCGGTGGACGCCCAGCTCTAGAATCAAGCGCAACGTCAAAGGCCCATGTGTACTCGCCCTTAGGTTGGTGTAGCCGTTTTTTGTTTATTTTTTTCCTAGGCGTATCATTTACGATAAAAGAATTACGTAATAAGCAACCACGTCGTGAACTCAGCGCGAATATTACATTCTTGTTGTAGATAAGCATGTCTCAGATTCTCTTCTATGCATTTTACTACATTTCAACTTCCTACCTGAAAATTTACCCAGAGGTGGCTGGAAAATGCACTGTCCTGGTGCATTACTGATGCATGATAGTAGATTGCAGGGAAGCGCAAAAAATAATAAAGGTGCCGAGGAAAAAGCTTTCTACATAGGTAGGTATCACAATGTCTTTCCTTTCAAGGTTTTTATGAAAGCTTTCCTTCTGAATACCTTATACCGGTCTATGAGACTTGACGTCAGTCGTCCTGGCTTTCACTGGTTTATATTTTTACAGGAAAAAAACTGAGACGAAATAATATTTAACGCGAAACGGAGTGTTGGGAGACTCCACTCGATGGATCGAAGACATTGAAGCGGTCGCAGTTAGTCGATGGATGGACGCGGTCAGTACCGTTATTTGTGACGTCGTCGTATGGCCTAGTGAGTCGGCTAATATGATGAAAAAATATCATACATATCTTTAAAATAGTACTTGGAACTCCTACCATCATGAAATAATTCAGTCCCATGAACAACCCAAAAAAAACACGCAGCGAATTCACACCATGTCGTTAAAATCGTTTAACCGCTCTACATCCATTTTAAGTAGAGCAAATTAACAATTAAAACTTACAATTAATTAATACAGGTTTATGGCTATTTGACCCTTTAGTTTCGGCTATCTACAAAGTTTTATTAAATTTGGTTTATTTAATAGCGGGTTCTGAAGCTGTAAGGGACTATTGATAATACGATTGAGTTAGTATTTTAGAGAAAAACTGTGTTCTGTAATAACTTACGTATTATTCGACCCACGTAGGCTGCTATGATTTAAATACTTGACAGACAAAATTTTACGATTTTCTCTATGAACCAGGAAAGCCAAATTCTCTAAACTTTGAATCATTTTCTAATGCGTAGTCTCTTGCGTTTTTTTCTCTTTGATGCGTAAGTTGATATTCTCAAACCTTTGTCAAATAAAAAACATAGTGAATTATTACATTTTTATTACGAAGGTAAATCACATCAATAAGCTATGTATGTTGGCATATTGATAATTCTTCTTAGAGTCAGTGATAAAGAGCAACAGGTATACATTATTGTTATCACCTAGTTATGGTTATCACTATCAAATATGCTAAAAGGCTATCACAATAAACTCTGATTGTTTCTACACACTACTACTCTATGTAGTCTTAGAGATACATTAAACTATTAATACGAATGTCGCATAAAATGTACACAGAAAAGGTTAATGTAAAATTTAAATAAAGGTCCTAAATGGAAGAAATTCATAAAAACTTCTGTTTGATCCTAAAGATATATATATATATATCTATATCTCTGAAGGTAGAATCGTCTTCAAAAATTGCCAATCATTAATCTAGATTTATTTTAGTTTTTTTTTTTTAAACTTAAGCGATTCTGTAAAAATAGGTAAATAATAATAATGCTGGACAATTCACACAGCATCATCTAGCCCCATTCTTAGGTCTGTTTAGCATATTCTGCTAAATAAACACGATAATTAGGTTTATTTTCTTTCACCTTGAACTATTTCTTCCATACCATCACGTCGGTTTAACTTCTATGTTTTGAGAACACTAAAATACGCTTAAGTACTTGAAAGAACCTACAAGCTAAAACACAATATAAACAAACATGTTTACAATTCTGTATGCCTCAACCAATATTTCTTTATCATGTCTGCTCCCTTCTCTCCTATCATTATACACACAGCGTTTGTGTTACCACGGACTATCGATGGCATTATACTTCCATCCACAACTCTTAGACCTTCTACATTCTTCACTCTCAGTTCTGGATCAACTACGGCAGTTTTATCGTTGACTGCTCCCATTTTCACTGTACCCACTGGATGATACAGAGATAGAGTCATTTCTCTGGACACACACTCCAAATGTTCATCACTGTTTTTCATGTATTCTTTGCAAGCGTTTATATCTAACCAGTCTAGTTTGAATCCAGCGTCCTTGAAAGTTTTAGTGTCTCCATATTTTAGTCCAATTTTTATGCCATCTATAATAGTTTTCATGTCTTCATCGTCATGAAAGTAGTTTGCGTAAATTAAAGGCTTGTCCATAGGGTTTTTACTTTTCAACAAAATTCTTCCTATTGACTTGGGTCTTAAAAGAACGGTACACAAGATCACTGCGAATTGATTTTTGTTGCTATTTTCGAATTTTTGCTGGATTTCATCACTGAAACCGTGCTGATCGAAAAAGTTTATCATATTGTTGATACCTGGAGGAAAGATTAAATAATGTGTCTGGATATTTGGACTAGAAGCAAGATGATCAGTGGTATTAAAAAAAGCAATGACTCTGTGCGGACTTGTGCCAGCTAATGGACCTTCATGTTTGAGCATATACTGAGCAAATATTCCGGCTATGTTTGGCAAAGATGTCAGATCATTTTTTCCAGGCGCAGTGAAGGTGATTGGTACAAAAACATGATCCTGTAGGTTTTCTCCGACAGGCAAATCTGCTACAACCTCGATGCCAAGTTTCTCCAAATTTTTCCGAGGTCCGATGCCAGATAAAAGCAATAACTGCGGTGAATTAATTGCGCCTCCAGATACTATTACTTCTTTGATCGCGTTCACAAAAATATCTTTTCCGTTTTGTTTCAATAATACGCCTGTAACTTTATTTGTTCCGGGTTTGAAGATCAGCTTAGTTACATATGCGTTTTTGATGACGTGTAGATTTTTTCTATCCTTAACCGGACTCAAAAACGCTCTTGCAGTGCTACATCTAACACCCTCTTTTGTTGTTGTGTAAGCTTTTGTAACACCCATTTGGTCAGCTCCATTTATATCTGAACTGTTCTTCATTCCAAGCTCAACAGCTGCTTTAATAACCATATTTTCTAGATCTTCTAAATCCTCTGTGTTTTCTACGATCAGATAACCTTCTGTGCCGTGATGTTTGCTGTGCTCTTCTGTGAAATGGGTTAGCTTTTCGCTCTTCTTGAAGTATGGTAGGACATCTTCATAGCTCCACCCTTTGTTTCCAGCGGCGGCCCACTCGTCGTAGTCTAGCTTATTTCCTCTGACGTAAAACATGCCATTGATACTGCTGCTGCCTCCAAGAGTCTTTCCTCTTGGCCAAGCACAACCTTTGGTTCTATATCCTCGACAAGCTTTGTCGTCGGGTTCTGTTTTGTATAGCCAATCTTCACCTGAATTCATGTTGCTGTAGAAAAGTTGTGGTAGCTAAAAATATTGCAAGATTCATTTTTATACCGATAATAAAATAAATATTAATCATGTATGATATTAGTGTAATATAATTTATAGGAAGTGTTAACGCTGATAGTCAATTGTAAGCAAGATTGTTTGCAACAGTGTGCTAAACGATTACAATTATAATACTAGTTCTAATTTGTTTCTGTTCTTTGATGGTTATTTTCTTTGTTATAGTATAGACATTATATTCTAAGTTCTCACCTCTGTGCCTATAGTTGGATTTCCTCCAGCTTCGATCAATAGGACTTTCCATTCGGGTACTTCACTCAAGCGATTTGCAACTACAGATCCTGCTGATCCGGCTCCTACTACTATAAAATCATAGTTTGGATCTGAAAAAATTATAACGAAAACAAGTTAATTTGCTCAATTATGCCAGTCATTATCCTATGGTGTGACAGTATAGAAGTTAATTCGTTAGTTCGAACAACCATTTTGTATGCAAAAAAGTATGTTACGATTCTGTCAAATAGCCACGTGAAAAGTGCGGAACGTACTTTAAAAAAAAAACAACATTTTGTCATCAGCAAGTGTAATCTGCATGCCACCGTGCAAGCCTCGTTTGTTGTTGGGATTCAAAGAACGACGAATCTGCATGTTAGACAAAATATTGAAAAAAAATCATAAGATAAGGTAAGCAAGGCAAAGTAAAAAAAAAATGGCATTTTGTTGATAAGTCCCTTTGTAATAATGGCCTCAAAATCTTTCAGGACAATGATACCAGGTCAGCTAAGAGGTAAGTAAGTTAAAAACAAAAAACACTGCCAAAACCAATGCTCTAATCGTAGGTATAACCAGTAAATACGGGCATTATTATTATATACAGAGTTATTGGTAAATTAATAACACTACGTGAACTGCAGGTTCTGCCCATCATCACAAACACGTTTGTGAAGACGCCAATTCTTAATTCTTAAATTTGGTATTGGTAATTGGTACCCCTCGCAATTCAATAATCGTTTGTTAAAGGTTTTATTTGAAACTCAACTTAAAAACAGCTCTGCCCTGAATGAGCAGAAGGTATGAGAGTGGAAGATCGGTCTTAAGTAACTCGTTGGGTTCCAGACAAAGACGTTTTTTCATTTAGAATCAGAGGTGTTTTTTTTTTTTAGGAAGTTTGAATTGGCGTCTTCACGAACGTGTTTGGGAGTATGGGTTGCAGTTCACGTAGTGTTACTTATTTACCAATAACCCTGTATAGTGGGATGGGATTATAATAACTGTGACTGCTAAAAAATGGACTGCATTTCTTTACCTTCTAGAACCTTCTCCGCCGCATCATCAGGCCACAGATGATCGCCTGCAAGCGCACATTGCGCAGCGAAGAAATTCTGCAACGTCTGGACGAAGAGTGGTCCTGCAGCGTGGTAGGTACTGAGAATTGGCGTGGTGAACGCTGGGTCGCAAGCCCACATGGTCAACTGGAAAAAATAGTAATTGTAAAATAAAACGAAAACCCTTTTTACAAGCTTTTATTTAACTTGCCCTGTTAGTACGTATGTTATGTACGTACTAACAGGACATGCCCGCGGCTTTGCACGCGTCTTCTTGGATGTTTCGTTTCGGAAGACTGTATAGAGGTAAATTTTGAGGAATTAATACGAGCGCAATAAAACATATCTAAAACATCATCTCATGATAATTTTCACATCACTGGTAACGAATGGTTTCCATGGCGACGGAAATATACAAGAGGTCTTTTCATTCGTCTTTTCATCCATGTGTCATTCATCACTCATCATATCAAACTAAATTGTCGAATTTTAACTAGATGTCGTCACTCAAAAAATTAGATCGCGCTATCGAAGTGATCTTTCCTAATCCTAACCTATTTTCACTATATAGGAATTTGAAGGTCTCAAATGGCATGGTGTCAGTAGTGACAAGAAGTACAACTTTACGTTTTAATTAGAAGTCAAAAAGTCAAGTGAAGTCGAGTGAATTTACTTTTATTTTTTGTAGTAGTACTAGAGATATAAGGGTGTGTCATTTGTGCTACCAGTTGTACTTCTTATTAGTAGATACTTCTGACACCATGTTACTTGAAGTCTCTCTAGGTATCAGCGCGGGTTAAATTGTCTAAGCTAGGTATGGTATGGATATCGCAAACACTGTATTGCAGTTGTTCCAGTAAAATAATAACCAGAAATATAGCATAGAGACATCTTACCTATCTAAATATTTACACTTCACTAACATTTCCAGCGAGCAAACAATATTCTTATCTTAAATTATTGTGATAATTTGCGACAAATATAATTTTCCTCTGATACGCTATATCTGTACTAATATTATAAAGAGAAAAGATTTGTTTGTTTGAATTGAATAGGCTCCTACACTACTGGACCGGTTTGAATATTTTTTTTTACCATAAAGTTGGAAACGCAGTGCGCGACAACGGAACTGCGCGGCCGCGGCACTTTATGTCAAATTAGAACAAATCACCAAATAAGCCGCGCGGCCCTTTTCGTCATTTCTTCTACTATTTGACGGGCAGTGCCGCGGCCGCGCAGTTCCGCTGACGCGTAGTGTGCTTGCACCTTTAGAATCCTACGTTATCCTTGATGAACATAGGTTATATAATATTTTCAAAAAGGTAGGGATCCGTATGAAAACATTGATAATGTAACCCAAGCTGTGAAAAAAATACCATAAAAAATTCGTATATCGCGTACGCTGCGGCAACTATTAACAATAGAGCAAAATGATGTACTACTGTTTTATAGAAAACATTTATATCTACCAAAACGTTTGCAAAACTATGTGTCTAACTATTACAATAACTACCTTTTCATTCTAAGGTTTTTATTTATTATAGTACTCTGGGTAATTTCTAAGAGCAACCCTGCGCTGAAGGGGAAGGTGCGGGTTCTAATCCCGTCGAGATCGTAAATTTTTGGGATTTATTAATTACTTTTTCATGTTCAAATATACAATAGTAACACCGATTTTTATATCGCGTACGCTGAGGAAATTAATGACAATAGAGCAAAGTGATTTGCTACAGTTTTATAAAGGAGATCAATATCTACAAAAAATCTACGATACCATTATAATGTCTGACTATTGCAGTTCTAGGGTTTTTGTATTATGGTGGGTAAGCCATCGCACTCTGGGTAATCTCTAAGAAATTAAATAAGTTATGAAATAAGTCCCAAAAATTATCGGTTTCGGCGGGATTCGAACCCGCGCCCCACCCTCAGTACGGGTGTGCTCTAACCAACTAAGCCACGAAACCCTTAGTCAGTTCAACCGAAAATCTTTGAGACCTCTTACGGACTATAGCGCCGGTGGTGGTTTATTCTTTATATCTATACTATTATTAGTTCCTATAGGATAGACAACATTTGAACGTTTGTTCCGTGGTTGGGACTTATTTCATTTCTTAGAGATACCCAGAGTGTGGGTTAGCACTATAACAAAAAACCTTAAATAAGTTGTCAAAAAAAAATCTGGTTTAGTTGGTTAGAGCACACCCGTACCTACTTAGGGTGGGGCGCAGGTTGGAGTCCTGCCGAAACCGAAAATATTATAGTTAAGATATGACACAATAACTACTAATAAAGAGGAAAGATTTGTTTGTTTGTTTGAATTGAATAGGCTTCGAAACTATTAGACCGATTTTAATTTTTTTTCACCAGTAGAATCAAATAAAACATAATAAAACAAAAAATATATATCATCTATTTTTATGATACATTTTTTTTAGTATACCCCGACACACAAAGAGAGTTGTTATAAGTTTGACGGGTAGATCTATGTCTGTGTGTGTACCTATCTGTGGGTCCTATGTACCTGGTACATATATAGTGATCTGTGGTCCTATGGTTTGTGGATGATTTTTATTGTTTGTTTTGTCAAAAGCTTGATCGAGTGTTCTTAGCATGGAATGTCTGCCAAGAGTGTGTTGTGTTTTTTTTGTTGTAAATACCTATACCTGCGACCCTTGCGAAACCGGGGCGGGCCGCTAGTTATTAGATACAAGAAGATACCTACTTATTAATATTTTTTTATGAATTGTTACTATGAGTTGATAATAATACATACTTAATAATATCAGCCATATCTAACACAAGATTTGTTTATTTCACCCGACCACCAACGGAGGGGGTGCTAAATGTTATGCAAAAACTCTTGGAAGACTGTCGTTCAAAAATTCAGGTTTTAAGTAGTTTTTATTCTTTATTTTCGTCGTTTTATATACTTTATATCAGATTTAATTTATTTTACAAATTGTTTTTGTTTATGGTTTGTATATTAAACTAGCAGTTATTATTATTTTTTTAACAAAAATAACAAAAAAAATACTCATTTCGGTTTATTTATAATTTTAAATTGTCCTACATAATTTAAGACACAATAAAACTAATAAAATTTATGGAATTCAAATTTTTTAAAAATCTATTGCTGTTGTACACTATATATTCTATCACACTCCTACTTGTAGTAAATTGAGACCTAACTCAAAACCAACAGAGTCGTAAATAGCGTGTGTATATCTATCACTCACCGGTTTCGATGCACTTAAACTAGTTATGCGTAAACAGTTGCACACAGGTGCATTAAACTCTGGCCCAACCGTGACTGGCTGTCTATACCACTAACACTCGGTAGATAACTGTAATGAGCTAAGTCCGAACCGAACCATACGCAGGAAAACGTATGGTTACGTTTCGACACTTTGCGCTAGTTTCTACCTGTGTTTTTCCGGAATATAAAGTAGCCTATAATAATGTCAATCCAGAAGGGCCTATTGATAATCCGATTTAGTTAGTATTTTAGAGAAAAAATAATCTCTAATATCTCTGTAATATCAAGTCTGTAATATCTCGTACATAATTATTCGGCCTATTAGATAACTACGGAACGAAGGCTTCTACAATAGCCTACTTGACTACTACTGGGAAATAATTCTAACGTATTGCCTAATAAAAATAATGCAAAATGTTATCAATATTTCTTCAAGGCCAGTCAATAGTATACCTATGCAAAATTTCACCCCGATCTATTCAGTAGTATTTCTTGAAGATGTAACAAACGTCTAAAACTCTAAAAGTATAAACATCCAAACTTTAATATTTTTAATACTACATTCTACATTCTGCCCGCAGTTTTGCTCGCACTTTTCCGGGTTAAAAAGTAGACTATTTCCGTTTCCGGTATGCCGTCATCCTTCCTTCTAAATTTAATTATATGATCCGTTTAGCCGTTTGGTGGTGAAAAGGTAGGTAATATTTAGACAGACAGACAGATTAATAATCCCAATATTAATATTTATTAATAAAATAATACTCGTAGGTAGGTATAATAATAATGAAGGTGTGAATGACATTTCAGAAATAAATTATCATACTTAATATGTAATGATAAGCCGCTATCCCACCGTTGTGCAGGCTGTGTACGGCCACACGGCACATTTAAGCTATGGGTTCGTTTGTTTGACATCGTGGGTTTACGTTTCCACTGCAGCACACTCTGTACATGCGTCGCATTCCAGCCCGTCCCAATTACCGCTGTGAATCTACTAAGCACGTGTGACCGCTTGTGCAGCGTTGACAGCGTTGAGCTGCGTGTGCTTCATATTCCAGCAAGCCCCGCGTTTAGCAATGACGTCACTATTCTCGTATTCGTGCGTAGCATGTTCGTGGGTTACTGGAGACGTTATCACATACCTTATAAAGTGAAGCTAGGCACACGTGCGTAGCCTGTCCTGCTTGGCGATAGGATAGCGGCTTAAAGGTATGTACCTACTACTTCTGATAACTTGGCTGGTTTTGTATGCAAATTTAACGAATTATTATTTTAATCATATGGATTACTAGCACTCGCCGCCGGCAGGAGCCGGCAGTTATTCCGGCGTGTAAAGTAGCATAAGCCCGTCTGTGGGATACCGTCTACCCCACCAAATTCAAAAAGTTTACCCTAAAAACCAAAAATACATAGGTAATTAATAATAATAACATAATAATTCTAAGATTTTTTGTTATAGTGCTAACCCACACTCTGGGTATCTCTAAGAAAGGAAATAAGTCCCAAAAATTATCGGTTTCGGCGGGATTCGATAGGGTGGGGCGCGGGTTCGAATCCCGCCGAAACCGATAATTTTTGGGACTTATTTCATTTATTAACATAATAATTAATACACAATATAGACATAATTAATTTTATAATATAAGTATTGATTAGAAAGGTCAAAACTCCATTTACGACAAATGATCATATATAAAAAAATGTGATATTTTAATCCCGTTTTTTTACCTAAAATTGGCATATTTTTTATAAAAATCAACTGATTACGCTTTGTTACGTTGTCACTGACTAGGATGAAAACAATTTGCAACTAATTTTCAATGTAGTCAAATAGCCTATCTATAAAGTTTATCAGTTGTCTAGTACATTAGTACGTACCCATAACACAAGCTCTGCTTCTTGATAATAATGTGTGGATTGTCCAACATTATTTATTTTGTGAATAACTTATAGTAGGGAAATACATGTTAAAATAAAGATAAAGTATCTTATTATATACGTAGCACCTACTCAGGACACAAGGCAACTTTTTGATTTTGCTATTTATTTTAAAGAAGGTGTAGCGCATAAATTATTTATCAATCAAATTATATATCTACGTTATATTTTCACAACAATAAAATTGTTGTAAGTGACCATATTGACCCAATTAAAATACTTTACAAAGAAAAAAAAAGAATTTGAATTTAATCAGTCTAAAGCCGCTCAGCGAACTATGGAAGAGCTATGCTCGGAGTTTCTCTGAAGGATAGGATTCGTAACGAATACATCCGACAGAGAACCAAAGTCATCGACATACCTCTAAGAATTAGCAAGCTGAAGTAGCAGTGGGCCGGCAATATCTCGCGAAGAGCCGATAACCGCTGGGGTAAACGTAAGTAAGTAAAAACTCTTTCGCAAATCGTCATCCCACCTGGTCTGAGGGCGTCTTACACTACGTTTGCCGAGTCGCGGTCTCAACTAAAGAACACGTTTACCCCAGCGGTTATCGGTTCTTCGCGAGATATGGCCGGCCAAGTGCCACTTCAGCTTGCTAATCCTTTAAAAATAATACTTACTAATAATAGTAAAATCGAATTCACATACTGAAATGCGGACCGTTATGCACAATGCACCTCAATTAGAATCAGCTCCTATTGTGTCTGTTCTCCTGGTAGAATATAAAAGCAACGTGGAAAGAAATTAATATTTTTTGCATACATATTTTCCTACAAAATAGCATTTTTAAAAAGGATCTCAATTAAATTCTTTAGTGCTAATGAAACACAACAAAAATACAAATTTTTATTTAATCGATAAGTGCCCTAAAAGCATTTAAATTTACATTTTCAAGTTGCGCGCGTAACTTGACAAAAACGCTGGAGCCAGTGGACACCATACTGCTGTGTTATAACGCCAGCTGGCTGCGTGGTACCTGAAGAAATGTGCTGATGTTGATGATGATAGTTGATACTTTTTAGTTTACCTACATAATTCATTACGGATGTAAGCGGGTTAACTACGAACCTTATTTGTGTTGGAACTGGAAGAACACCAACGTTTCATCCCTAACGAGGGACTTCTTCAGGGTGAGTGCGGTTCTAGGCACGCGCGTTCCGCGTCCCTCCGAGAAGTTCCTTTTTTTACTTTTATCGAAGGGTCTAAGTAGATACACCCAACCTTAAATTTTCTGATAATCCGATACCTTTTCATTATTTCATCTGGGACACGGTACAGTTTTTGGGTGAGCGCTGATAGAACGTACCGTATCTTCCTTTTTTTACTTTTATCCAAGGGTCTACCATTAAGATTGCTAGCCGAGGCACGGTCTGGTGTGGACGTGAGAATGCTGATAGGTAAGTCATATTACGATGATGAACTAGGAGGATCATAGAAGTAGGTACCTCACCTACCTACTTGTCATAACTCTATTTTAGTGTATAAATCCTAACGCTGTTGCATCTTCAAACTAGCAAGTAAAAATGAGAAATAAAATAGAAAACTTATTTTCAAGTTACATTTATGACGACGACCTTAAAGACAATGTTGATATTGAAAGAGAACGTAGGGCTCTAGCGGTGAGGGGTAACATGTTGATCCGTAGGTTTTCCCGGTGTACAGAAGAGGTTAAAATAACGCTTTTTAAAGCGTACTGCCAAAGCTTCTACACCGGGAACCTATGGGTCAACTATACCAAACGGTGCTTAGAGACCCTACGAGTACAATATGATAATGTTTTTAGGATGATGCTGGGACTGCCGCGTTTCTGCAGTGCATCAGGGATGTTTGCAGAATGAACAGAACACATGGCTTTGCTGCCATACTCCGTAAAAAGACAGCGTCCCTGATGCGCAGGCTGCGTGGCAGCCCCAGCACCATCCTAAAAACAATAGCCGGTAGGATCAACTCTCCCACATGGCATTGCTTCGTGCGGAGGGTGATCTAATCTTTAATATATTCTAGATATTATATTGAGTGTAAATTAACTAACCCTAGTGATAAGATTTTGTAAGTACTAACAAGCTATGGATCCATTGTGTTGTCCGAAATAAAAGATTTTTATTTTATTTATTTATTATTTATTTCCATTTAGTATTTTGGTAATATAAATTAAACATTTATAAAAGTTTCATTAAGGTTTTCTATGTTTTTTCATTTTGATGATAAAAAATACAATTGGCTTTACAGACAAGTGACCAAATGCAGGTTTTAGCTTTCTTTATTCGGAAAACTATTAAGTTTTCAAACCAGCTTTTAAAAGCAAGTTCCATATTAAGAGTTAGGTACCGAACAAAATACTATATTTCAAACCATGAATCACAATCCCGTTAAAAGTTAAGAAATGAAGCGAGCTCTTGTCTAATATACTTTTGGACAAAGCACGTGAGACATTATACGAAAGAGTATATAAAGAATGAAAATTACCCCTAAAACTGAAAGAAGCTGGTTGATGCTAAATGTTATACAACATGCCTGTTTAGCCACGGCCATAGTTCAAAAAAAGGGCCAAACAGGCCCAATTGGATCTTGGATTTCCACTGTATAAAATACAGTACCCTGCGTTAGTTATCTACTGAAACTTTATCTTAATTCGAGCCGCATCAATATAAATTTAACAAATAATTTTAAATTTATTAATCAGCCATCCGTGAAAGCTGGCAGCATGCGAATTTTACTATAATTAATACCAATACGAACATGAAAACATAGAAAAGGATGGTATTGAGATCATGATTTGTCGGTTTACCCATTGCTTTACAAGTTCTTACGCATTACTTCAGACATAGCATAGTGCATGCGAAATTGAAGAGTACAACTAGCACAACCAGCGATCCTACTACAGTTAATAGTGTGTTACCATTAATCTTCAGTAAGCAAACCATGTCGTACCCATAAATAAAAATAACTTCTTATTATATCCAAATATATCTTCAATTGTATCTCCTTAATTCTGTTTGCTCGTTCTGTATTCTTTTCTACATTCCATTGAAATATTTGCACAGGAAGCTCATAACAATCAGCAGGGTAACAAAGGCAAACGCAGTAAGCAATATCTGGAATAAATCTATGGAGTATGTGCATGTGCCTTTACCGGCCATTATCTTCCACTCGTCAACTGGCAGATCACCAAGAACAGCAGTACCAAGATCACCACACAACCAACGCACATAAGAAGCTGATTGAGGTTAAATTTCAGACCGCACTCTCTGCCATCTGCCATGTTCTTAATTCCATGGTACCGAAGTACTTGAGACAAAAAAGTCACTAATTTATTACATTGGAAATTTGTATTTTTAGTTTGTGTTGAATTCACTTTTGGTTTTGGTAAAATTTTGACAGCGTCATTTGTATGAAACCATAAAGAACTTGAAGGAACTTTGGGAAAAAGGTAGGTTCATGTGATAAAGCTGTAAAGAGGACATAATAAACGACATAGCTATGAACGAGTCCTTGTAGTCTCGCACGTACCTGCCTATAGTCGTATTAACACGATGAGAGCCCGCTAGGACAGTAAGGCTCGGACAAGAAGGCTCGGACTGAGTGAAGTCGTAGGAGTGGCTTCATGCGAATGTGCTTGAATCAGTCAACATAAACATGTAAGTACGCAGCTGTAGGTACATCTCACGCGTAGGTACATATACAGACAGACGCTGTGAAGAACATCCTGTCGGTCGTCGTCGCCGCAATGATGTTGTTAATTTTATGTATGTTACTTTTAAGGTATATTATTAGTATTACTATGGACGGTAGAATAAGATAAAATCTATTTATCTGTTCTTAGTTGTCTGAAATAAATTATGGTTTTTTTAAACAAAACATAAAAGCTGTTGCCATAGATAGATATAGCTCACTCGGATCAATTTCTCAGTAAACAACGAACAATTTCATGAGACGCTTGGTTGTTGTTATTAGACGCCATTTGGTTTTTTTCACCCCGCGTTTTCCTTTTTTGAGTTAACTCAGAAAAGGAAAACGCGGTCCGAGTCTTATTAGATCGGACGCCGTCGTCTGAGTGCACTTGGATTAGGGGTTGCCACAATACGAGTTTCAGCTGGGTCGCTCACCAGGTGTGGCGTACCTTCTATTATCTGCGTTCATAAGTCATAATATCACATCACCTCATAATCTGTAAATACTCATATACCTATCAGGCACTCATCAATATTTCGATCCGCGCGAAACCGACCGCGAAATCCATGTGAAACATAACGGTACCGTTTTGGGTGGCGAACATCTCGCAGATCTGGGGTCTTAATCGCAAAAACCTCGAATCCTCGAATTCGATTTCGTGCGATTGCACGAAAAAACGCGCGGCGTAGACCCTGGCTGCACCTCACGGCTTCAGCATACTGGAAAAACCGTTTTCAAAGACTAGTAGTAGAGATTATTAGCAACATTTTTATACCAAATTCAATGGTACAAGTAGGTACCTAGTTATGAACATAAGTAAAAAAATGAAAACAAAAAAAATACAGAAATAAAAACAAAAGGAAAGGCTGTGGCGTAGCATCCCAATTTGAAAAAAAAAGCTAGATAGAAAATGCAAAATAGTAAAGTAAATTAATAATAGATACCTGTAACTTGAATGTACATTGCATGTATACGGGTTTATGGCACGACGTAGTTCACCTTTTCACCAATTGAAAAAACAAATTAACCTTCTTGATGGGCAATCTTTTGATCTCGATATTTTTCAGTCTCGACTCGACCTTGCTTACCTGCTTGCTCATTCTGCAGGCTGAGAACGGTACCTATCCTGCAACTTCTCGAGAGTCGTCATTGTCAAGCTGAAGTTATAAAATGTATGTGTATGCACTAAATGAATATGAATATGAATATAAATAATTGGTTGACAAAAAAAAAAAAAAAAGCATATACCTACCCTATTCAAAGCCTTCAAAGCTTTATGTATCGCGGAGGAGTCGTCCTTGCGCGTTATCGTCAAGTTTGCGGTACGTTGCGGACGAAAATAACAACTAACAGGCTAAAGGTTTCTTAGTCGCTTCTTTACTTTAGTCTACATACCTACTGAAGCGACAGAAATCAAAAGTACCACTTTATTTCCGTCAGAGTTTTATTTTAAGAATTTGATTTTTTTTAAGAGCACATTTTTGTATTTATGGAAATAAAGAATTTTTGATTTTGATTTGATGACACCGTAACGCAAACTCATCGAATTATAGCCACACGAGCTCCTGCAACGCGCTTTTCCGGTATACAATTAATGTATCCTATGTCCTTCCCCGGGATACCGTCTACCTCCGTGCCCATTTAGCTTCATTCAGCGGTTCGCACGTGGAAATGTAACAGAAGATTTAAATCGTCAGACGGACAGAATTACCAAAGAACTTGTAGGTACAACGTGGTTCCACAACCATATTTGTTTCGGTGCATCTTACCGTTTTTACCTTTTGCATCTACTGCGCCACGCCAAACTTATAAAAAGTTTAATAATAAAATAAAACTTTTAACAAACAATTTATTTAATTCTTGCTGGGCATAAAATAACAAGTTCTCGCTTATTTATCATGTATATAATGTACACATTGATTACATTGAGTTTTAAGCATAAAAAAACTCTTACAGCTCGGGGTAAAATTAAGTCTAACATGAGAGTTATTAATTAAATAGACTGCAAAGAATTACCTAGTGAAAGTCTTACAATAATATAAGAAGAATAACATCTAACCTTAATTAAAATGAACTCATTCTTAGTTTAAAATATAAATCAATATCCTATTAACCAGTCTTGATTATTTGAACTAATGTTTTAAAGCGATGGTATGCGTCAAACGCCGCCACCTATTTATCTTATTTTTACATTGAACAAAGGAAATTTCGAAAATCCATCGCACAGTTTGTGATACCTATTATTAACTTTTTTAAATGCCTCTGCTAGGTTTAGGCAGAATATCGAAGTTGCCCTAGGTGGCCACCGATATCTATTTTCGATTTTCTGGCGAAACTATATAGAACGGTTTTTAAACTATTTGAACTTTTATTTTTTTGTTTTCTAATTTGTTTGTACACTAAAATCTATCCACACGCATTGCACTATCTCTCATTATGACGACCTCTGTGGCGCGGTGGGCGAAGGTCCGCCTGCGACGCGAGAGGTTGCGGGTTCGATTCCCGCCTCGGGACAAATGTTTGTACGATCTGCAGATATTTGTTCAGGGTGTTCTGGTCGTTTTATATGTATAATAAAAAATATCGATCTTTGTATAGTATTGTATTATGTATATCAGTTATCTAGTACCCATAACACAAGCTCTGCTTAGCTTGGGGCTAGATAATGCTGTGTGAATTGTCCAGCATTATTTATTATTTATTTATTTATTATTTATACCCTCAGGTTTGCTGTAAGAAAACTCTTTTAGGGTTAAGCTCGCCTTTGTACATACATAGCCATTAATTGCTAACTTTATATAATTATACTTGTGTGTACAATAAAAAATTTAGAATACCTAATACTATTACAGAGGCATTAAAAAAACTATAGGTATCACAAACTGTACGATGGATTTTTCCTTTGTTCAACGTAATAATAAGATAAATTAGGAGGCGGCGCTAGTGTGCGCCGTAATTTTTGAAGATGTACATCATGTTTTGAAGGAACGTGTCCGTAACGAGGCACAACGACAAGACTTTAGATGTTTCTATGAAGCCAAAATGCTAGTCAAGCTTTATTTGCGAGTACTTATAGTGTTTTGCCATGTTTTTATGTAGAAATGATCTCTTATGGGAGTGACATAGTCGCTTTGTGACAATACTCCATTATAATCATCGATCAAAAATGTCCGGCTTTGCCGGCCCCCCTTAGATTCACAATGCGCACGCCACAACCTTCAGTAGCAAAAGAGATACATTTTGACATGTTAGGAAAGCTTTTCAACTAGTGTCATTTTAGCGTTCAGACAAAAAGCATGGGTACAAAAAATGCAAGAATCACTCGTCCAAAGTGCTGAAAAAGGATGGAATTTCTTATTTTCAGTAAGTTTATATATATTTTTTACCCGTATATTGAGATGTGAGTCATATACTTGTGAAATCAGCATAAAATATTGTTGTTTGGTTTGCCTATGTTAAAATATTAATTTTGTTCTAAATTGATAAATGGAGAGGCTATTTCTTCTAAATTTTTTTTTCATTTATAGTATGTATTAATATATTTTTCATAAAAATAAGTTTAATATTACTAGTTGATGATTTTTAAAATAATTAGTTGGCCCGCCCTAAAATTTCATTTGCGTAGACTCTCTAATAAAAGAAAGACTAGGTTCTTATCTACCTACCAGAAGTATGAATTTATAAAACGTTTATTTTTTTCCCGTAAAAAAAACTCGTGCAAAGCCGCAGACAGGAACCAGTTCTTTTTAATCTAGAGTGCCTGCCTGAAATTGTATTGTAAGTTTAAATTATTGTATGTCTGCAATGACCCTTTTGTATAAATACCTACTGTTGAGACACCAATTTATAGTTTCATCAATAAATGATTCGTTATCTTTACCTGAATTCTGTTAATTAATCCTTATAGAAAATAAACTGAGTAGGTAGGTATATAATTCTCAGGTAGGTACCTACCTACTTACAAAATAAAATAAAATGAATTCGACTCCACCAATCTCTTGTTCCGTATGGAAAAAACTTGTCAGGCTCTGCGCAAACTGTCTGCGTCAAAACAAAACGAACCCAATTTTGAGTGACATTTTTGTAAGGCTCTAGGTATCTACGGGGGAGGCCGCGAACTCCTTATTTTTGATCGAAGATTATAATGAATAAATAATTTTTTTTTATTTTTTTTATTAGCCTATTCCGTCCCACTGCTGGGCAAAGGCCTCCCCCAAATCTTTCCACTCCGCGCTCCGTGAATAAATAAATATAAATAATAAAATCATTTATTGTTATCTCGACAATGAGCTTAAATTTATAATAACAAAAATAGTAGCTATTACTATAAAAGCAAAGCAACATTGCGCGAGACTGGTGCCTGCGTTAGGTTTGTAAAAAACCTGTGTTACAGGTCACCAGGCTCCCACTCCGCGGCATAAGTGTAATTATTGCATACTTATTTACAAACAACATAAGACAAAAACAAAAAGTACAGAAAAAAAAATGAATAAAGATTTTAAAAACTTATCAGACCGCTGGATCCCACAGCTGGGCAAATGCCTCCCATGTTTAAACTAGTAAGCTACCTTATTAAAGGAATCAAAGCCCTGAGTTCGGTTTGAGGATTGTATCGAGACGTCATCGTCACGTCTTATACATCTACATAACAATGTGGATGTATTGGGTGTATTCCCAAGTAGCATACGGGGTTCTATAAAAGATGTCTAGTAGTTCACATGTACTCCACAAGCTGTGCTAGTCAGCTGTATAGCTTGCTATAATGCTCTTATAGAGCCAGTTTGGGCACAAATTAGACAGCCTTAAGTTCACTATGGCTGTACATTAGCAGTATAATAACATTATAATAGCAGTTTAAGTAGTAACATCGGACTTAAGGCTGACTTACGGCACTATATGGGACGCAGTGTGAACCATACAACGTACTTGAGTGTAATAAAGAGTAACAAGTGGCTAAATACACAAACATAATTATGTTAGGCTTTGTTTTGTTTATTATTCTGTGGACTGTTACTCGTGGCACGACGTCACCCTATTCAGGTTCTGACTCAAAACGACAATAAGCTGAGGCGGAACCTGATTAGCCGCGCAGATAGGGAAAGACCAATTTTTCTTACTCTTGGGACTCTACTACATGCTTATTTTTATTTTTAAAGCTTAAATCTCAAAGGAGGATATGATAATCTTTAACACTGTACACGGTAGGTACCTATGTTTTGTATTTCCCTTTTTTGTACAACATGTGTGTGGAGGGGGTCTACTACACCGCATAATATCGTGCGCACATAAAATTACGCAACTTCCATAGATAAATAATACGTTACGCTGAAGTCTCGATACATATCGTCAAACTGAACTCGGGGCTCTTGTGGCTTCTTCGAAATCATTTTTAACTTAACTAAATTCATTACGGATGTAAGCGGGTTAACTACGAACCTTATTTGTGTTGGAAGAACACCAACGTTTCATCCCTTAACGAGGGTGCTCGGAGGGACGCGGAACGCGCGCGCCTAGAACCGCACTCACCCTGAAGAAGTCCCTCGTTAAGGGATGAAACGTTGGTGTTCTTCCAACACAAATAAGATTCGTAGTTAACCCGCTTACATCCGCAATGAATTCGTCGTCAAACTACGATAGTTTTTATAGTAAAATTAACTAAATTCTATAAGTATTTCCATTCGAGACCGAGGAAGAAAAGCATTCAGGCATCCAATTTCCCCCTTCTGAAATAATCAAAAATAACATAAATACTTAATATCGGTAAGTACAAATAGGCACTTACTTTATTAACAGGAAATGACAATCAAATAATAAAAATAAATTAGAACTATTATTTACAAATTGAAACAATTGAGCTAACTGCAGACTGTTGCAAACAATCTACAGGTAGCTCAACTGATCCATATCAATAGGTACCAGTCGGAAGTGGCCAAGACGCTGGCGGCATTGCCCCGCTGTATGGAAATGCCATCAGCATTGCCATACAGCGACTCTACGTGGTAGTAAATAGTTATATATTTTATGTATGTTAGAATAAGGTACAAATTTTATATGGGCCGTAGTTTTTAAGTATTTTACATTCTACTAGACTAACGTTGCCTGAAATAAATGTTTTATTATTATTATTTATTTATTGCCATACAGCGCTGCGCCAGATACTCACTCAAATTTTAGGGTTTTCCCTTTAATCAAAAGTTTTGTGTCGTTTCACAATTTCAATTCTTCATGTTCATAACCTCAACATTCAAAAACCACATTTTTTCTTCACTATGTCAAGAACCTGTCAAATTGCCACAACAATCTTAAACAGCAAATTAGGGCGATGGAATCGAACACAATATTATTAAGGTTTGGAGTCCGCCGCTCTTTTAAGCCACTAAAATTGCTTGACTTAAATATGACACTCGAAGACTCGTTTATGCCACTTTAAGAAGCCCTTTGTAGCCGCAGATACCTTATTTATATCCCATGGAAACTGTTTTGTAGGATAAAAAGTAGCCTTTGTTTAATTCCAGGTTTAGAGGTACATTACATACTATATGTACTTACCAACAAACTATGTAAAATTTCAGCCTGATCCTTTCAGTAGTGTTGTCGTGAAAACTTTCGCATTTGGGTATAATATAAGTGTGATGTTATGTATGATGTCATAAAAATGCAATCTAAAAAGATTTATCCACTTAGAAGTGTGTATGTACCTATACGCTTCTGCAACAAAACTCCAAGTGAGTTGCAAAAACTATCAATGAATAAATTCAAACAAATTGTCAAACATGTCCTTTGTAAAAAGGCTTACTACAAAATATCAGATTATCTAGACGATAAAAAGTCTTGGGACGACTTTTGCTCCAACTTGAAAACTAACATTCTAACAAGGTAAAGGTTTCTTGTTCGCTTCTTTACCTTAAAAAGATTGAAGTGAACAAAAAATCAAAGTGGTCACTTTATTTCCTAGTTTTACATATGTAATTTGTATTTTGTGACGTGTCCAAGAGTCCTGTAAGGTCTAAAGGAAATAAAGCACTTTGATTTTTGATATTTGAACTATGGCATGGAAACTATGATGCTACAGATACCTAAACTAACAGATCCACACGCCGAACTTAATACACCTCATTTTGGTAAAGTTGAAAGTAATATTCTTAATAATTCTTATCTATGTATGTACTTTACGTAAAAAAAGGAATTAACACGCATATTATTCAAAATACGTAGTGATACCAACACGTAATATAATGTAGTTTACAATAGGTGTACATGTACAAAGTACAAGTACCTACAGTCAGCATCACTTATTCACCTTAAACACTTTAGTTGTCACTGAATAGCGCTTATAATTTGCTCGTCTATAGTTGAATTCAACACATTCTACAAAATCTCTGTGCTTGGCTAAACTAAAACTACAGTAGGGTAAGCATGGGAATTGTTCTCTAGTGTTATAAATGTGAAAATCACGCCAGAACGGCTGAACCTGGATAAAATTTGTCACACATTTCATCCAGGTTAGTATCTTTTTATCCCAGAATTCCCACGGGAACGAGAACTACGCGCGTGAAACCGCGAGGCGCTGCTAGTAGACAATATTAATGTCAATATTGTCTATTCTACCATTCAACTTCAACTTCAATAATACGCGATATAGATGCGAATACGCGATGTATCATTATAACATCGCGTACATTATTGAAGTGGCGGAATGAATTTCATACAATTTACGCATTTGATGATAAAGTGACGTAATTTTTGACTATTCTAATTCTAGACCACAATCCCCGTGCTTACCCTACTGTAGTTGTAGTTTAGCCAAGCACAGAGATTACGCATTCGATGACGAAGTGACGTAATTTTTGACTATTCTAATTCTAGACCACAATCCCCGTGCTTACCCTACTGTAGTTGTAGTTTAGCCAAGCACAGAGATTACGCGTTCGATGACAAAGTGACGTAATTTTTCTCTAGTCTACCCTAGACACCAATCCCCGTGCTTACCCTACTGTAGTTGTAGTTTAGCCAAGCACAGAGATTACGCGTTCGATGACGAAGTGACGTAATTTTTCTCTAGTCTACCCTAGACACCAATCCCCGTGCTTACCCTACTGTAGTTGTAGTTTAGCCAAGCACAGAGATTACGCATTCGATGACGAAGTGACGTAATTTTTCTCTAGTCTACCATAGACAACAATCCCCGTGCTTGCCCTATGTAGTTGTAGTTTAGCCAAGCACAGAGATTACGCGTTCGATGACGAAGTGACGTAATTTTTCTCTAGTCTACCCTAGACACCAATCCCCGTGCTTGCCCTACTGTAGTTGTAGTTTAGCCAAGCACAGAGATTACGCATTCGATGACAGTGATATAATTTTTCTCTGGTCTACCCTAGACACCAATCCCCGTGCTTGCCCTACTGTAGTTGTAATTTAGTCAAGCACGGTTGTCTAAGGTAGAATAGAGAAAGATTACGTCACATCGTCACCGAATACGTAAAATGTTTGAAATTCACTTTTTCAACTTCAATAATTTTCGCAACTTATTGCATATCCATTTATATAACCTGTTCTCCCCTAAACAACAATCGCTATGTTTGACCTACATTCTATAGATTAATTTAATAAGTGTTGGGAACAACCGTAAGGATTGGTACGTTTTCGGTGAAGAGGAAGAGAGGGAATGAGAGCGGAAGCGGATTCTGTGTTTTTTAGTGGAACGCTGCCCGCCTCCGGTCTTTTTCCCGTCAATCAACACATGCGCCCATAATCAAATTTGAAGCGACCATGAATAATAAAGTGACTTACATGTTAATGCGGCCGACTGTACAAGTACAAAGTTAAATATATCCACCACCAAGGTTAAACAAACTCATAATTAATTAATCACATATTTATTAGAACCAGACTTACCTATAATAAAATACAATCCCGGTAACTACAGTATTAAGGCTACTTGACTAATTAATATGTTAATTATAGTCTACGTTTCTAATATTTGAATCCAGTCGAGTGATATAAGCATTTTTTTGGTTTACAACATTGTAAAATGAGATATAACCGACAGTAAAATTTGCATGGCAAACCCATTAGGGGCACTATGTCCAGCAGTGGACGTCTTCCTTCTGAAATGGCGATAACAGTAGGAATCCCAAAATAATTTTGTCATTCTATTTAACCATAGCGTAAAAAAACTGCTTCATCAGCTGCTTTTTTAGCTGGATTCAAATTCTAGATCAAAAGAAAACTTGAAATCCGGTTTTTTTTATAATACAGTAAGTTAGTTCTTTTGATAAATCTGTTTTTGAAAATTATAACACTTTTATGGCAAGTATCGCACAAAACAAGTGCAAACTATATAAATAAATTAAAACTTTTTAATAACCAGCTTTTGGAGTAAATAAGAATAAGAGCTGGTACACCTTAACCACAAAAAATCGAAGAGGTCAACGACAAAAATGGTTGTACTGGTCAACTTTGATGAAAATATTAGGAATTGAATATTATAAAATATTATGTTCACAAAATTTTCTAAATTGACCTTGAGTACATCATAAGATCATAACACACTTTTGGAAGATGGGACCACTCTGTCCAGCTGTTTATGCCGCTGTCTGTACCTACTTCGTTCTTAAAACTTAAATGCATAATGTGTACAGCCGAAAGTATTAAATATAATTGCTAACTACGAACCATAGCGAACAAGCGTTTATATAATTTACCTACCATCACATGGCATGGTAAGTTCACGTTTTATTTTACCATGTGCGGTAAACAAAAAACGTCAGCTAATTCTTCATACAATTCCAAACATTTTGATCATCTTTTTTTCCGTGATAGTGAAAATGTATAATGGTAAATTATATAGACGCCATATTGAAACGCTGGTTTTATACAGCACTGTACATTGCACCTATTCAACATGGCAGTTGACTCTTTGGTTAAAACTACAGGCATGCATGGGTGTAATAACTCTAAATCAGAATAGAATAAAAACATACAGGAAAACTTAGTGATCACAAATGATGGACAAACCAAATAATTATCTGAAGTATATTAATTTATTAAAAAGATCTTTATTTAAGAGACCTAATGCCGACCTAACACTAAAGTTTAGAATTTGCACCACAATTTTCTCAGTGATTTTGAGCAGCATAGTCACCGTTTTCGAGCGGGAGTCGTGAAAAGTAAATTTCCGTGTTTTTAGAATTGAAAATGCAAACCCAACTCTTCCCGAGGCTGTAGTAAGAGGCGACTAAGGGACATACACCGGTGGCCGTCAGCAGCGCCTCTTGCAGAATAGATCTATCTACAACCGAACTGCGAATCCCATAAACCCGCATGCCTAGCGTGCGGAATTATGGGTATTACTCTCCATGAGATAAAAACCAATAAGGCGATTACCAACAGTGGACCAATATAGGCTGTTGAGATGAAATGAAATAAGTCCCAAAATTATCTGTTTCGGCGGGATTCGAACCCGCGCCCCACCCTCAGTACGGGTGTGCTCTAACCAACTAAGCCACGAAACCCTTAGTCGGTTCAACCGAAAATCTTTTGGACCTCTTACGGACTATAGCGTCGGTGGCTCCACCTACAGAGACTTGAGATGACCTAATGCTATATAGAGAAAAACGCATTGATCGATTCTTCTGTTACGTTTCTGAAGACCTTAAGTTAGTAGAAAAGAATTGAAAGAGGAGTCAGAAACAGAACCTACCATCACATGGAATAATTAATAGTACTTGCCAAGAGAGAATAGTCAAGAGTGAATAGGTATCTTCTAGACCTTCGTGATACACCGTCGGCCACATCTTCACTTTCCATCAGGTGAGATTGTGGTCAAACGAACGGACTATTGACTATAAAAAAAAGAGAGAGAGAAAGAGAGACTACCATACGCTATTAACTCTGGGTGAGATAAGTTGTGATACATTAAATGTACAAGGTAAAACGAATATGTAAACAACGGGTCAAATAATTTTATTCCTCAGAGGATGAAAACAACAAGCATCAAAACTACCTACAGTCATTATTAAACCACCTAATTAAGTACCTAGGTATTATTAAAAATATTACTCGAATAATTTATGTTAATCAAAGACGTAAAAACCAATTATTTGAGTAGGCTCCGAGAATTTAAAGTAAACCTAGTAAGTAGGTACAAGTAATGACGTCAAAAGAATTTTTCGTTAGTCATTCAACCAAGGCTTACAAAATTCTCACCTTTGTGTTTTTCCAGGGTATTTCTGAATCAATGCCGAGCTTCCTTAAGCTTTAAGAGCATTGACGTCAAGAAACCACAAGAAAATTATAAAAAAATATTTTTATAGCTGGTTATATTATAGGAATATTTTAATATTTGAAATGCTGGATGCGTCAAGCTGAAGACAGGGCGCTATGGCGCTCATTAGGGGAGGCCTATGTCCAACAGTGGACTACTATAGGCTGATGGTGATGATGACGATGACTTTAATATTTTACTTAGTTCTAAAAGTTAGTTTATTTCGGTCAACGAATTAGCATTGCCATTCAACGTGGCAATGCTGCCAGCATTCTGGGCACTTTGCCTTCTGGTGACGGCTTAGATTTTTAGAAAATAAATTTAAGTATAAATATTAGTTGTAATTATTATTGTATTGTATATTGTAAGTTTCTGTAAATAAATAATGTTCTAAAATGTTGACTTACAAATAGTAACTAAGGAAAATAAACAAATTTTGTACCTTACCTACTTGAGTATCATGCAATAGAAAAATGTGGTGTTGATTCAATTTTGACTGTGGCAAATCTTTTAACTAGAAATAATATCGTATAGAATAACCTAAATAAGCTATTTTACTATAAAAACTATCGTAGTTTGACGAATTCATTACGGATGTAAGCGGGTTAACTACGAACCTTATTTATATTGGAAGAACACCAACGTTTCATCCCTTAACGAGGGACTTCTTCAGGGTGAGTGCGGTTCTAGGCGCGCGCGTTCCGCGTCTCAAAAAAAAAAAAAAAAAACTAGTGAGTAATTAATAAGGTTGAAGTTACCATGCGCTGTTCATGAGAGATAAGGCCTAGGGCTCATGTGACGTGACGTTTTAAAATAAGTTTGAGAAAAATGAAACGGATAAAGGTAAATAGTAAGAAATGGAACTGGTTGCTATTCTGTTCTGATTCGAGCAAAAGCTAAGGGCCGGTTTCAGAGCATAGCGGTTATTTGTAAAATATACCAATAGAATATCGAATACATGTCTTGAAGCTTTATGATAAGTTAGTTTATGAAAACTATAAAAGTTTCCATGTCCATCCATCCGAGCGCTATGCATGCGATACTGAGAAGAACTACTTTTCATAGTATGACAGTGATCCAATAGTTTCATATCTCGATTATAGTTTTCGAATGATTTTGAGTGATTTGTAGCATTTGAGGAAACACAACATCGGAAACTTTGATAACTCAGCAGTAGAAAACGAAAACATTTTTAATTTTGTTTTGTCACTCTGAAGATATAGATAAAGATACTCTTTGTACTCCTGCGACGCGAACATCGGAAACTTTGACAATTCAGCAGTAGAAAACGAAAACCTTTTCAGTTTTGTTTTGTCACTCTGAAGATATAGATAAAGATACTCTATGTACTCCTGCGACGCTAAGCTCACACAATACTATTGGTTATTTTACAAATCTCCGCTTCCCTCTGTTTTGGTACAAACCCCAATGCAAATCTACAAAAGCAAAAAGAAAATTACTGTTTCTTGTACTTTTTCAGGACTTTTCTTCGGCTGGTCTCCATGGATCGCGTCACCACCCAGTTGGCGAAGTTATACGAGATCGACTGGATACCGTTCATGACATTGACGAATGCTGCGTGAGGGAGATAGCCTGTGGTTCTCGCCTCCGTCCCGACCAGTCCTATGGAGGATTTGACGAAGGCCTTGGCGGTGGGAGCGAGAAGGGTGCTGCGCCTGATCTGGGACATGTTAGAGCAGACGAAACCGGGAAGAACGCATTGGGATATGATGCCGTGTTTTGAGTATTCCATGTCGAGTCCTTCCGTGAACTTGTCGACGTAAGCCTGTTGGGAGGATAAAGGTTTAATTATAAAATGTAATAAATTAAAAATGCTGGATAACTCACAGCCTCTCACAGCATCATCTAGCCCCAAGCTAAGCAGAGCTTGTGGTATGAGTACTACGATAAATAAAAATAAGGTCCCAAAAATATCCGGTTTCGGCGGGACTCGAACCCGCGCCCCACCTTCAGTACGGGTGTGCTCCAACCAACTAAGCCACGAAACCCTTAGTCGGTTCAACCGAAAATCTTTGCGGGTGAGGACTATAACAAAAAACCTTAGATGACTATGTAGGTACTTAATACAATACAATTTACATAGAAGATATTTTCACTACACATGACTATACGACCAGAACACCCTTAACAAATGTCTGCGGGAATCGAACCCGCAACCTCCTGAGTTGCAAGTAGGCCTTCGCCCATCGCGTCACAGAGGTCGTATTCGAGAGACATGCTTGGGGCCGAAACCAACATATTGATGTTAGTTTAATTTATGATAATGCTTTTGAGCATTATTATTATTATTTTGTCCCAATGTGGTAATCGAACCCGCAAACCTCCTGAGTCGCAGGCGGAACTTCACCCGCCGCACCACATCGGTTGTTTGAGAATATAGATACGATTTTACAACAGGAAACTGCAAATACAGTTTCCAAGTGTGAAATTGTATTTTCTGGATCTACATCAGTAGAGTACCCCGCAGTAAGTAGATATGCTGATAATGATGACAATGGAGGTGAAAGAGTTGCCTGGAAAATATCACCCGAAGCGATAAGGCCTGCCTGGCAGTGCCACGATTCCCACATATTTCAATGATGCCATTATTATTATATATAATGAAGTAAATTAGTCAGTGTGGTGTGAAGGAATATAATAGAGGGAGACGAAGGCTGAAGAAAATATTATGTGAAAAAAGAGGAGAGTGGGAGAAAAACACATGATATATCGACCTTTCCTAGAGTGGAGTATGGGCAGGAAGAAGAGGTATATCAATGAACTGCAAAAGTGCAAAATGTCAAAGTCTTACCTTGGTAGCAGCATATACTGTCAACAACGGGGAAGGAATGGTTGAGGAAGCGGATCCAAGGTTGATGACCACTCCTTTCTTCCGTTCCACCATAGCAGGTAGCACCATCTTGGTCATCTGAGTGACTGACACGATGTTGGCTTGGAGGAGGTTAGAGATAGTCTTGTCCCTGTGGAAATGCAGGTTATTTGAAGCACAAGATTTTTTTTTCGGATAGAAAAATTTTGAGGACCGGGCTTCAACTTCTTGGTGAACTCTGCGTATGGTTTGACATAAGTCTGCCAATGTCCGTAATACAAGTATAATAAACCTTTTTCAGCGTACAATAAGAAATATGAAATATCTGAGTGAAACTACTGAATGAAAGTATACTTAAAAAGAAAAACCTAAAAGATACCAGTGTGATCCGAGGACTGGATTTGGAAATCAAACCTATAACAACCAAAAACAGGACTTGGCAACAATGTATTAGCTAGTATCTTCATAGAAACGAAAATAGAAATAGAATACCCAGGATAGGGATTATTGCAGGTCGTGATAACGTTTGAAATTGAACCTTATTACGAGTAGAAAAGAGAAAGCAAAACATTTCAAAGGAAAGCATCTAAAACGGAATAAATAATCTTATTCATTCGCTTGATAATAGAAACTGAATTCAAAGAAAGCTAAGCACAAGGTAAATGATCCCGCTACCGGTTGCAAAGGATATCAGACTGGCAAAGTGCCAATACATTTCCTAGAACCAATCCGAGTTTTCTAGCCATATAAGATTTCTGCGTTACCCTACAAAGTTTTATTAATCCAGCTGGGTACTTTGTAAAGCTAACTTTGTATAAATCTCTTTTTGAAATAATGAAAGATATAATAAAATAATTATTAGTCTCCGTTGAACTGTGGCCAAGTATCAGATAGGAAGACATTATTATAAGTGGATTTAGCAATGGAGTCTTAAAAGTACCTTCATTCAATACACTTGAATTAAACTGTGGGCGTTAAGCTAGTGACAGCATAAAAACCTGGCATCCCCTCTCAAACGAAATGTTTCTTCCAATATCGTAGGTATTCATGACAAAGTTGAAGGAAGCTATCGAGAAAATTTCCCAGCAAATCGTCAAAGCGTTCCGAATTGGGTACCTCGAGAAGCAATTGCATCTCAATAGCGGTTAATATCACCGTTCGATTTGAGCGAAGTGAACCCACACCTTAGCGTTTAGGAGTCAATAATAAGGGGAAGTGAAACTCAAAGAAAAAGCAAGAGTTTATATCTATTTATGGTGGAAAGTGACGTTATTTAAAAAGCAGGTGTTTTTGTGATTTCTGCTTTAATAAGTTAATATGCTAGCAGTTACATACTTTTGCGCCTTTGATAAAGGTAAAAAACTTTTTTTGCTTATATCGAAGTTTTGCGTACATTGTAAGTCATTTACCGTAAACCTACGCTGAAACAAACTACGAATCAATTGTTGTTTTGGAATTTATTGACATTAAGGCGGTACCCCGACACACACTAGGGCCGCCACCTATTTTACTTTATTATTCCGTTAAACAAAGGAATGTTCAATAAAACCATTAAGTCGTTTTGTGATACCTTTTATAAGCTTTATTTTATTTACATACAAAGGTTCCCGTGTGTGTATTTGAAAGTTATTAATAAAACCCATAGTCCTTGAGCCTCATTTTTGCGTTTGTTTATACTATCTCATTTTATATCTAAGAAGCTTAGTTCTTGTGGAAAAATACACTCGCTCATAACATGCTTAAAATCATAATAGCAAGTTGCATTCATCGATCAACGTTGAACATAAGTTAATAAAGCTATGCTCTGTTTATCATAGGGTCATAATTGTTGGCGATCGCAAATTTGAAGGAGTCTTAACTAGCCTTATTTGTGTTGGAAGAACACCAACTTTTCATCCCTTAACAAGGGACTTCTTCAGGGTGCTGATTGCGGTTCTAGATGCGCGCGTACCGCATCCCTCCGAGCACAACGCGAATCATGAATTCATCAAACTGCGGCAGATTTTTTGTAGTCTCAACTAGTTTCATTTCTATGCCATTTTTCCTAACATATATGCCACACCAGGTGCAGTTGGATAAAAGTGCATAGAACTGAAATATTCGAGCTATCGGAATTTATCTAGCGCTCGCATTATTTGTGAACACCTTTATAATAAACGGTCGATATTTCCGGAGAGCTATTGAAATGTTATATGGAGCTTTTGAAAGCATTTTTCTTTGTGAGTTGTATCGCAGGTAGTATTAAATTTATTGTGTGGCCAAGTAACTTGATGTTTCCGGTAAAATATAGCTTCGAGAAGAAAAATACTGGTTCCTCTCTTTTCAAGTCCAGAAATCTATCATCTAAGTAAAATTTCAACGCGATCCGGTCAGTAGTTGTGGCTTACTCAAACTTCTTTACAAAGTTTCACCTTTTTATTTCTGACTTGTTATAGTTAACCAAGGTCTCAATTTTGAGGCTGGCGATCTTTTATACTAACTTGTAATACCAAAGGCCCGATATAGAGGCCGGCGATCTCCTCAATTTTCTGATAGATCTTGTCTTCAGACCATACGTATAGCCCACATCTGGACATAGGCCACCCCGAATGACCGCTATAGCGGAAAAGTTATGCGGCTAGCTGAAGATCAAGTAGGAGGACTTTTGGACAAGACAGAAATTTCACAAACAATTTACACCAATTTAAATTTCTATCAGAAATTTCAAGAGCACATTTACCGTAAGCGGCTGTCGGCTCTTCAGGAGCTATGGCGGGCCCATTGCCAACTTTGGTGCACTGTCGGATGACTTAAAATGGTAAAAAACTCACCAATCAGGTATATCTAAGAAGTACTCCGGGTAGGAGTAAGATATACCGACGTTGTTGACCAAGGTGCCGATCTCGAGGCCAGAGATCTCCTTCTCAATCTTCTCATAGATGGCAAGCCCCTCGCAGAAATCTGCTTGAACTATCTTCGTGGCGACCTTATAGTCTTTCTCTGTAAAGAAATGAAAATTATATGGCGAGTTTGTTGTGAACCTCTTATAACGAAAACCTTATAGCTATTTTTTAACCGTGTTTTTCACATTTTGAATAATGTCTAAGCCAGTCAATTTTTTTGTTACGTAAGAATGTCGAATTCTGATCTTGTAAGCATTTTCAATAAAATTTGTCCTTTCCATAAAACCGTCAATATATTTAAAACTAGCCTCTGCCCCTGATTTCGCTCACGTAGTTTTTAAATTGGGAAAATATGACTTGTCTAAATGTTTATTTTGTTTGCTTATAGAAATAAAGTTATTGATACTGATTCTGGCTATAGACACATTATAAATGAGAAAGTTTGGATGATTAACTATCCATATGGTGTCCCAATTGTGAACGTGTGTGGCGTAGCCGAGTGGGAAAGGCTCGGGATGCACGCGCTCACATGATTGGGGATTTAAAGGCTTCGTCTTCGACAATGTACACCATTCTCTTACCCAACTCTTCAGATGTAGCCTTCAGTTTGTCCATAGAACGGCTGACTAACACAATATCACAGCCACGGGCGGCCAACTGCAACAAAAAACATTTAAACATTTAAATTTCATTAAAATTTATCTATTTCAGTAATTAACACCTTACATTATTTGAATCATGGTCACCATCTAAAAGAATGAATTGTCCATTCATACAGTAACTTATGGTCTTAAGGTAAGCAGAGCTTGATTTATGGAAACCAGATTTCATCGACTACTGAAGTAAAACTCTTTATTAAAATTTATAACTAGTTGTTCCTCGCGGTTACATCCGCGTTAAATTCGAATCTCACATTTCTAGGGGGATAAAAAAGGTATTTTTTCCCGTTCTGTAGTTATAATCTCCCATGGGAATCTGATGTTTTACCAGGACTTAACGTATCCTATGTTAATCTCCATCCTTTCAACTAACTCTGCGCCGAAAATCAAGTCGATTGGATGCTTAGTTAGGGCGTGAAGGAAGGACAAAGAAACACACTTTCACATTTATAATATTAGTTATTAATTCAGAGTTAGGATTTAGTGAAAGTTCCATAAAAACTGTCAGATTCATCGAGGTATGCTTAGCCAATCAAAACCGCTATGTCCTAGCCATGCTTTCACATTTTCAAATATTTGACCCGTAGCCATAAATATTTCACTAACCCATTTTTTCCGTGCTCTAAATACAAACTTTTCGCTTTAAATCCTTACCTATTCATCCTCAATATGGAATCATGTTCTATCAAGCTGCGCAAGTCGGAGAGGTCAGTGTATATAATGGGTCCCTCAGTCTACAACAGGTTGCCGGACACGATTAAAGATGCAACTTCCACAATGGTTTTTAAAAATCGAATGAAGAAATGGCTTCTAGACAATACTTTCTATTCTGTAGCAGAGTTCTACCAATTACCAATTATTTAAATAAATTATATGAAATGTTATCATTATTTTGCTTACCCTTTTCGGACCTGTAACTCGGAGTTATCAATAAATGATTTGTATTTGTATCAAAAAAGGATTCAAAAACTTTTAAAAAATCGGAATCGTTCAAGAAATCATAAAATTCTTGGGTATTCGTAGAAAAATGCAGGAGTCTGGTAAAAATCAGACATTCATATATACCTCAACCTTAAAGGCGGGTAACAATAAAATATTCAATATATGTATATGTACCCAAACCTTATTCTGCGCTGTAAATCAAACCAGTACCACACATCCTATATACACAAGCTTTGAATGAAATTTCTGTTTGCGTTTACGGTACAAGTCACATTAGGGTGATGTCTTATGATATTCTTACTTCTTTTATCTCTGTCTGTAATAATAAAACACTGTTTTTACCGGATTGATCCGGATTATTATGAGTTCTCGCGAAAATAACCTTAGAATATACTCTGTCTGTAATATTAATTTATGTGTGCAATAAAGAATTTTCTATCTACTATCTATGATACGATACTATTACGACATGGGCGATAACAACCCAAGTGCTTAGGGCTCAGACGCTTAGAACTTTTTCTCTCTCGTGCCTAGTTTTCTGGACTTTCTTGTCCCATTCTAACTCATGTCGTTTCTTTCTGAATGTGGTTCCTCCTGCTTTATAAGAGAACAGAAACATACGAATAAAAGCTAAGGGCACTACCATTCGTAAAAATGAAAATAGTATCCGAAAATTCCATTAGATAGGTACCTAATGAAATTATATTCGTACCTACCTAGAATTAAGAACTACCACATCTTCAAATCCATAGTAAGTTCCTTTTGGGAAAGCGTGCTTCATCATGGACCACATCTTCACTTATTTTAGTGAGATGGCTAAAGGCTCGATCATTTCTAGTAAAATAATCAACAAAGACAAATAGGTAGGTACAAAATTTATAGTAGGTTAGTTAGGTACCGAAACCTTTCTACGAACGAGGTCAACTCAAAGAGGTTTCATCTGAAAATCAGCACTACCTTGCATACCTCCTTTGTGAGGTAGCATAAAGCTGAGGTGGAACCCTTTGGCCGGCACCGTTACAGCGCAGAGCACACACCCCGCCCTAGGCTGACTTACCCACAACCAAGCTTCCCTACCTACTTACTTGGCTAGCTTATTTCTCTCTTGTATCTAGTTTATAGGTGTGTAGGTAGCTTTATAATATTTACCAACTATTTATATTTTTTCTCCTTTCTGTTCTGTGCTGTTTCTCTGTTGTGTCAGTAAATGTATCTCTATCTCTCTACGAGATGCGATTTCTTTTCGATTTTTGTTCCTATCATAAATCATGTATAAATAAATAAATAATGTTGGACCATTCACACAACATTATCAAGCCCCAAGCTAAGCAAAGCTTGTGTTATGGGTACTAGATAACTGTTAAACATAATACAATACATTACTTAAAGATATTTTTTATTATACATAGAAACGACCAGAACACGCGGAACAAATACCGGCAGATCGTACAAATATTTGTCCCAAGGCGGGAATCGAAACCGCAACCTTCTGCGTCGCAGGCAGACCTTCGCCCACCAATACTACCACTATAATATCAAAATCTCTACATCAATAATGTCATAGTATGAGGTGTTTACTGTGACTCACGTGAAATCAGGATCCTTTTAGGAAATATTCTCATAAACAGTGATTTCCATAACGAATCCAAAAATATCATAGAATTTTTTTAACAAGTCTTGTTTTGCTTGTTGAATAAAACATGAGTGACAATACTGTCGCTTCTGTTGGTCCACAGACAAACTAATTTAACAGCATTTAAATAAAATATGGATGCCCTATTTATTTCGATTGTTAAGAAAGAGACGGCAATAATTTTACTCTGCCTCATAAGTTGGGTAGTTTGGTTTGTGTCCATGGTGGTCTTGACGTTAGAATTGACCTCTCTAATGAAGTCTGTGAAGATCGCATAAGCGGAATAGGGGAACCTGCCAGAGAGGATGCGCAGCAGCTCCCTTCTGTGTATTCAACACCACACCTGCGACCAACTGGGATGACACCAATGTTATTAAAATAAACAAATTCCTACAACACTATTGTGGCCTACACATAGGCCTCCCTTAATGAGTGCCTTAGCGTCCTATCTTCAACCTGACGAATCCAGCATCTGCCTGCAGTCTTTCGCAGGTCGTCATCGCAATTGGCCAGAAGGCGTCCTACACTACGTTAATCGAATCGTAGTCTCCACTCAATAACACGTTTGTCCCCAACGGTTGTCGGTTTTTCGCGAGATATGGCGAATTTTCTTTCAGAAAAACACCATGAATAATAGACGCAAAGTAAAGCTCATTCACGATATAAAACAAAGTAGAGAAAAGCGCAAATGAAATGCTATAAGCGAATGCAGAGCTTAGGCAAATCCTTTGAGACGGGAGGGATCACATTGATGCAACAGCATCCGAGCCAAGTCTGGGGGCCTACTCTGCAAAACGATTGCGATTCAGGACGAAACCGAACAGACAAGTCATTCACTTAGTAATTTAATTTAACTATCCACGGGTCAAATTCAAATGTTCATTCACATTTCGTTTGTAATTACGCTGCATTTGTTCCGAATCCAGGTATCTCCGATTCAGAGCAGAATATTGACGGATCGAAGTAACCATGGTACTGTTTGTATGAATTATGGAGATTCGGGTCGGATGCGATGTGTAACCGCTCTACTCTACTCTTCATTACTCTTCTCTGTCGACATTGAATGGCCGCTTTAAAGTTTACCACCAAGTTTACACGGCAAGAGACGTATTTACCGTCATGGTAACATTTGAGAGCCAAAATCAAACATTTATGCTCTATATACGAATTATAAGCTGATTCTTATTTCGTCAAAAGAAAAGTGAACGTCAAACACTGTTATAGTCAAGGTTTTTGAAAAAAAAAATGTCGAATGCACAATTTTTTTTTTCTTTCACTGCAATTTTCCAATCAGCAACAAGTCAAGCAACAAGAGTCAAACGTGACAAACACAGTTATGTTTCTATCGGTAAAGCAAAACAGCACCAAATATCAATCAATTCACCGTCCAAGAGATACATCGGATATCGTTTAGCGGAGTAGACCCCTGGATATACATTGTGAGCTAGTGCTGAAATCCCTACCATATTGTTTGATCTGAGACAGTATGATACATTTCACACAAATGTAGAACAAGTACTAAGTACAATTTAGACAAAAATAAAACAACAGAAACGATTTGAAAAATTAAACGTGTTTCTTAAAATAATTACTATTTAAAATAATGTAGATATAGAGGTTGCATGGAAGAGATCGTTTCTATGCTTTAAGGCGCCCCATTGTACTCATCTTATGTAATAATTCTCTTTGCAATGTTGTTTTCTGGTGTACAATAAAGAATTTTTGTATAGTATTTTACTGTAAAATAACTTCAAATTCCTGAATATTTACGCTGTTTTGCATCAAGAAAGCATCAAGAAAAAACCTCAAAATAATAATTTTGGTTTACCATTGTATGGTATTTAAACGTACCTACAAAAGAAAAAAAATCGTACATAAGTAACATCATACATAACTTGTATTTACTTAGTCCAAATTCCAAACCAATAGTGAAGTAAAAAACCGTTGAACAGAAATAGTAAAAATCAAGGTTCCTTATTATATCAATAAATTAAAGTCGTTGATGTTTTTATTGAAAAACTATTATCTCCAAATCCGGTGAGGTCACTTTTTGAATGGGCAGTGGGCAGTTTTTTAAACTAAGTAAGTATGCTACAAAGAACGTTACCTAAAGCTCTTTCGTATATTTTTCTGCATATTGTTTTTAAGTTTCATAACCTACATGCAATTTTCGAAAATGATAAAAAACAATTGTTTATTTTATTTATATTAATTTAAATTGGTGTATAGGTGTGGCAACACGAGTGGATAATCCTTTACCTACGGGTAAGAGGCATCACATCAGTTCATAGAATAAAAAATAAAAGTCTCGGTTTTCGAGTTATTAGACATTTTCGATATATAAATTTGTTTTACCCATGTCCACTCTTTTCTACTTCAAGGTCACAAATCAAAGAGTTTTCTCAATCTGTTTGGATTAATATATAAAATGATAACCGCCATATTTATGTGCAAAAGGCCGTTTCTTTTACCGTTTAACAAAAAACCATTATTTTGCATTTTTTTCCATAATGTAGTTCAGTTCATTTATTTATTAAACCACAGGAACACACATCGGAACACTTGGTAATGTCAAAACTTCACATTACCAAGTGTTCCGATGTGTCTTCCTGTTAATATACAGTTTAAAATATAACATAGAAAAGGCTATTGCAATAACTTATAGAATAAATAGACCATAAAAGAGTAGACTGGAAGCTTTTAAGCCGCCCAATAGTCAGACATCGTCAAAAACACCGGTAATGGATGAAGGTGTCTACATACCGAAGCGACAGAAATCAAAAGTACCACTTTATTTCCGTGTCAGTGTTCTATTTTAAGAATTTGACCTTTTATAAGTGTACATTTTTGTATTTATGGAAATAAGGAATTTTTGATTTTGATTTTGGTGGCACAGGACTGGGCAAAATGGCGTAGCAGAGAAAACCTACACCACCCAGCTGTGAACGCAAACGCTCAAGGACAGAGTAGATAATTGGATTAAAACATGATAATTGACGTACCTCTCGCGCATATTGCTTGCCAATTCCATCGGTGCACCCGGTCACAACTGAAACAAAGGAATCTTGATTATACAGGGCGTCCCACGGACATGCCACATGGAGGGAAAGTACCTTGAATATTGTAGATGGATCATTTTACTGAAAGAAGAAATTATTTGAATATTAAAATTATTTGAATATTATTAAAAAACGATTTAAACTGCATTCATAGATATTTAAATAATTACATGGTTGAACCGGGAATCGAACCCGTTACATGAGAAAAATACCCTGTAGTAGAATCACCCTGTAGTTTTATCATACCGATCGAAAGGCTTCATGTTAAGGATTATTTTTTGCTAAATAACATAGTGTCAGAAATAAAAGGAAGACCATGAATTTTTTACATTTTTAATACAATATCAATCAATTTATCAAATCCTCAAAACGAGTCCCTTCCTGTTGAATACAAAGTCGCACTATTTTGATTATTTCTTTTTATTTTGTCTTTCGGCTCAGGATACGACTCGATTTGTTGCATACGTACCTACTAATTACGTATCTCTTTATCACACATTTATACACTGTATACCGTATACTTGTATACCTGTACACTGTATACCGTATGGGGTGGATAAACGGATATCGGTCGTGCATTATTCATGCAAGTAGATCGAGCTCTAATTGGTGTAAAGGAGAGTTAGATTAGAACCCTGTCGCACAAAGCTGTTAACTTCGGTATCGCCACTTTTGTAACTTTAATGATTTTTCGAACTTCAGCCACTTTTGCTGTTCTGAAAACTAAATAAAATTAAAAATTCTTTATTACATTACACTTATTTAGTGCTCTTATTACCAATATAAGTTATTTTGTAAATAATTTGTGGTTTAACCTGTGGACTATCTAAAATAATATTGTGAAATGCCTTTAAAAGTAGTTCATCAAAGTGGCTAGTATGACTTTGTACAACGAACCCGCAACATCCTGCGTTGCAGGCGGACCTTCGCCCGCCGTGCCACAGAGGTCGTCATATAGGTCGTCAAATGGGCTGATAAATCTACTAGAGGCACATGTGAAAAACTTTAAAAGGACTTTGAAAGGCCTTGGATCCTGATATACACAGCCTAGGCTACCTTAGGGCCCTACGGATTCAATATTATACTGTATATTATTATAATTGTGTTAAAATAAATGATTATGTAACATAAATATTTAATGTAATGAAACATTAAAAATGCTTGCAGTTCATAATCAAACTAGGACACCGAATAAACACACGAATGTACAATTTCGTATATAACCAGGTACCTTACGTAATCGTATATTGACAGGTCGCACAGTGTACTCAGCAGTTTCCGACGCTGAGTCAACAATTTATGTGCGGTGGGGTATCAGCATAATTTGCAATTGATACGGGCTTGTGGCTCGTGCTAAGGATTCACTCGCAGCTCGACGAGAGAAATAGGTACAAGTATGATGCTTCCATGTTCACCCTCGTTCTTAACAATGATACATTACATAGACTTAATATATTTTATAGATTGAATTTTATCACAGAATATTACAATCAAATAATAGAATTAAATTAAAACTAGTATTTGTACAATTGAAACAATCGAGCTAACTGCAGACTGTTGCAAACAATCTACAGGTAGCTCAACTGATCCACATCAATCCCACTTCCAACAAGTCGGAAGCGTCCCAAAGATATTTTATAAGTTTCTAATTCTATTTTACCTTTTTCAAAAGCGAAAATCACCTTGTCTATCGGGGTGCCTACCTATTTAACGAGCAAAGCCACGCGCAAAACCTTACATAAAGAACTTTCTCTTAAAATCATTCGTAAAGATGCAAAGTACCGTTGCCAGCGCATAAGCAACCTTGCTCTTGGTATACAAGAACCGGTTTGCCTTGAACTTGTCCTGGCGAGGTGAAAGCTTGATGCGTAACGTAAGGTCACTTGCTACAAGTTAGGTAAGCACTAAATGTTTAATAAATACTAGTAGACTAGCGTTTTAGGGTTCCGTATTCAATGGGTGAAAACGGGCGGGACCCTATTACTAAGCCTCCGCTGTCTGTCCGTCTGTGGGCTGTATGTCATGAACCGTAAAAGGTAGATAGTTGAAATGTTCACAAAATATGTATGTTTCTTGCCGCTATAAAACAAAATAAATATTAAAATAGGCTCGCAGACAAAAAAAAATTTTTTTTTCGGCTATTCTTTTGTCGAGACTGTATCTTTTGAACCGTAATATTGTAGAATTTTTGTGTACAGATTATTATGGCCACTATAACAAAAACATAAAAATAAAATAAAATGAATAATTATAGGGTCCAATGTCCATACAAAGTTGAGTACCGATGGTCAGTAATTGGATGGGTGACCAGACCACGTCATGAAGGCTTTTTGCTATTTTAATTTTTTTTATCTGATTTTTAGGGTTCCTTTTGCGAAATAGTTATTTATGATGGTACGGTACCCTCCGTGTGGGAACCGACTCGCACTTGGCCGGCTTATAATGTTTTGGAAAAAAATATAGATAAATTCCAAAATATTTTTATTAGAGTTACTAATAAATACTACTGTCCCTTCGCTATTTAAAGCATCATTCAGAAACGTTGCTGTCTTAATTATGAAAAAGCTTCCCTATACCCCACATGGGTCCACTAACTGCCAAAATAGCTACATATTTCTTATCCGATTGTCTATGTAAAATGGGTTATTTGACAACATTAAAAATAAGTTCCAAATTGTTTTCATCCTAGTCAGTGACAACGTAACAAAGCGTTATCAGGTGATTTTTATTAAAAATATGCCTTTTTAGGTAAAAAACCGGGATTAAAATTACACATTTTTTGATATATGATCACGTGACCGAAAACGCTATTGGATCGCAGATCGAAGTAACGTCACACTTTTACAGATTATAGTGTCAATGAGTTCTTGTTAGGTGTGGTGTGGCGGGGTGACGTCATTGCAAAACGGGAGCCATGATAGACATAATCGTTTTGGCGCGGCATTATTTTATTCAAACTTTAAAATTAGTTTTTATAACTAATACGACTGAAGAAATATTAATTACACTTTGCATTATTTTTATCAGACAATACGTTAGAATTATTTCCCAGTAGTAGTCAAGTAGTAGTATTTCATTGCAATAAAGGGTAAACGGAAAAAATAAAAACAACAGTGCAAACATAGCCATTTCTCATCCGAAGATGTATGCAAAATATCATTGAAATTAGGGACGTAGTTTCCAAATGAATCGGAAAGTACGTTTGTATGGAAGCTTAGAGATTCGCACCCACCTTAAAGTAGGTTCCAGAAATTTTCATTAAACAAAAATGTCATGTTCAGCGCCACATTTACCTACCCTCATCTCGTTATGAGTTCCCGGTAACAAACCGTTAATTTCAACTTACACGAAATTATCACGGTACTCCCAAGAATTTCTTGATTAACGATGTAATTTCAACAAAAATTAAACACGCCTTAAGATTAAGGGTAAGGTAGAGCTTGTATAAATTCCTGTACGAGGCAAGATAAAGTGCTTTGTGACCCCGCTCGCTGCGTTATTTATAAACATACCAGTTAAGTAGGTGCCGTTATGAATAAGGGTGGTATTCCTCTCGTCCAATATCTTTGCCCAACATTTGATAAAATTTCTTTGACGGACGCTCATTCCACTCATCAAACATCTTTGTCCAATATTCCTTTGTAATTTATGTAGTTGAGTTGTTATGAAATCACATCAAAGTACACTATATGTATAATATTATATGCGAAAGTTTGGATGGATGGATGGATTTGTTTATTTTTTCGACATGGAATAAAACATAGACTACTTTTTAACCTTATTAAACATCAATTTTCACGGGAAAGAAATAACCTACCTATAAGGCTAGATACTCCAGAAGAGATCGCGCTTTTGTGATTGTATAAATCACCTGAGACATAGAAAATAGTGATTAAAATCTAAAAAAATATATACATTATTACCTCAGGATCTAGTCTAGTCAAAGTCGCATTCTATTACAAGATCTTATGAACTTCACTCGATAGAAATAATCCTTTCATTACCCCTTTTTGTAATGTTTTTCATGACGGAACTATTGATGTTTTACACATTTTTTTTGTACTCGACTAAAGACCCTAAATTTTTCTAAACAAATTCGCAGTGTTTGACTTGAAAAAATGATTTTCCTAATCTGTTGTCAAAGAAATGTGTGTGTATGTTTGTTGTGGTTTTGTGAACTTGTTTTCTTTGATGTTATTGTATTATTGTAAGTATTACTTTAAGTGTTACTTAAATAAATAAAATAAAATAAAAAAAAATTCTTTTTAGTTTTAGATTTAATTTTGCACGCCTTGACGAGGCAGAATGTATAGGATAAGCTACTTAATCATAAGACCTCATGTACCTACATTCCTGCAAAATAAATGATTATTATTATTATTATTATTATAATCACTATGTATTGTTCAAATACCTAAAAAATGCGCGCGCTGGCGCTTACGGACGACGTTGCAGGAATACCTGGCCATAGAAACTACGCGTGCGAAGCCGCAGGCAGAAACTAGATTTGGGTACTAGTTTCATCCAATTTATTTGGCCAAAGTTTCAATTGACAAATATATTTGACGAGTGGAATAAGTACCTTAGCCCTTAGGTGCTATATCGCGAAGAATATATTTCTCTAAGGAAGTATATTCTTAGTAGTATGCATTCTCCTGGATCTCTATGCGTAGGTATATTAATAAGATTGAATTATAAAAATATCATAAACATATAAACCTTATTGAACATTTTTCACATTTTTGAACACAAGATTAAGTTTTTTTTTATACAATTTTTTCGGTTGTATCTTGTATGCCCCAATATTAACCACCCAAACAACAATCAAACTTACAAATTAAACAACTTTATGATGCTATGTGATTAATTGTAGATTATGGTAATAACAGAATAAAAATAACTTAGTTTTTCTACACTATTCGGACGATAATATATTATGATCCTAATCGACACATAACTTAACATAACAGTTAACCAACACGGAACAGAAAATACACAATACCTCGTCTTCTAATAAGCGAAGCATGTTATTGCTTGTAAGGTTCAATCAACTTTGGTTACTACTTAATAACATAACATACGTATAACTAAATTTTCAGACCCAAAAACATTAAGAAATGAAAATCATTCTGAAACTTGATACTTAAATATTGTTTCTGTCTTTTATTAACAAAGCAAATTACAATCAAATAATAGAAACAAATAAGAACTAGTATTTACAATTGAAACAATTGAGCCAACTGCAGACTGTTGCAAACAATCTATATTCGCTCTTTTCTCAAAACTTATTTCGATCGAGTTACCGCTTTTTGGCTTACGAGGCCAGTAAAATATTTAAGTCAAAAATAACCAAAATTACCTCAATTTACAGACCCATATTCAGTAAAAAAAGCAAGTCATTCTGAAATTATCAAGTTTCGTTTCGTTGTATATATTTATAATTAATTGTTGGCATTATTAAGATGTTTTTACGGAAACTAAAAACTTATAACATAATTGAGTTTTTACTGTTATTTACACAGTTTTTTACTGACATAGTTTATCTATGATATCGGGCGGGCTAATCAGTATCGATAAAAACTTGGGCAGAACAAAAATTGAAAAAAAAACATTTACACATATTGAGGGTCTTCTTCTTTTATAAAGTCGGTAGTAACATTATAGTGATAATGATGTAACGGAATACAACTTTTCTTCATTCATGCTCTAGGTATAGGTACCTACTTCGCCTATGCCGGTTATTATAAATTGCAACATAGACCGTTATCTTCAACACACGACGTAACATGGAAGTATGTTATGCGGCGATATGTAATTATGTAACACTTTGCTGCAATATCGCGAGAGTTTAGAAAGATTGCCCAGCGAACTATAAATGTAAGGAACTACGAAGTCTAAGGTTTTTTATTTATTATAGTACTCTGGCAAAACCTCTCGTCAAACTAAATGTAAATTTAGTCTTTGAGCAGAATTGGATAACTTCATTGTTTCCTCTGTAGGCGGCGCTGACGGCGTAAGTGCCGAAAGAACTCCCAAAGATTTTCGGCTCGGCGAGATAAGATCACGTAGCTTAGTTGGAAAAAGAGCAACCCTGCGCTGAAGGGGAAGGTGCGGGTTCGAATCCCGTCGAGATCGTAAATTTTTGGGATTTATTAATTTCTTAGGGAACTACGAAGTATTAAGAATACTTATTTAGTAACGTACATCCACCTTATTTTGTTTCTACTGAGACTAAGACAAATGGCCGCAACTTCATGCGTTCCTATGGGAATTTCCCAAAATCCTTTCTAAGAAGTTCCAAAGCATTTCTTAAATCCTTTACTTCCTACCTGAAAATTTCACGTATAGCACGCTCTGTTTCTTTTTGTTGAGAATTTAGCAACCGTCCTAGATTAGGTACTGATAAAGTCGTGACTTTGACTGATAACTTAGTCAAAGGCACGACTTTATCCATTTTTTTTTCAATAGTCTATATCCATTCATCAGGTGAGATTGTGGTCACACGAAAGCCCCGTTTGACCACAATCTCACCTAATGGAAAGTGAAGATGTGGCCGACGATGTATCACGAAGGTCTAGAAAATACTTATTCACTCTTTTCTTGAACAGACCCAGGTTGTAATTGACCGAAAAAACAGCAGCAGGAAGCGTGTTCCAAACCCCAGCAGCAGCGGTACAAATGATGAAGGTGGAGGAAAACCGCTTAGTACGAATGAACGGTATATGCATCAAGTAGGGGTGGTAGGTAATGCGCTGTGCATCTGCTTGTCCTGGAGTGGAAGGGGGATGATGCAATCAGGTCATGTAGTGCTACACTTATAGTATTTTAAAGTGGAGGCTGCCCCGATGTTCGATATTGAGCATTCTTATGTATAGTCAGTTGTTTTTATAACGTGAGATGAAGCGGCTATCATTTCAGGCCACGCATTGTAATGCTCGGTTTTCCTCCCACACTAGATGTGATGCTCGAATCTGAATGATAAAGCGGTCCCACACCGCGAGCGAGCATTCTCCTGTACTTTAACAATTCCATTATGGTTCCACTTATCATATCAGCTCATACACGGCCACTGCTGGATATAGACCTCTCCCATACGACGCCACAGAGAGCGGTCCTGAGCCGCCTACATCCACCAACTCCCTGCGATTGCTATGATGTTGTCGGTCTATTGAGTTGATGATCTCCCAACACTCCGTTTCGCGTTACATCGCGGCTGCCACTCGAGAACCTTTACTCCCCAGTGGCTATCAGTTTTGCGAGCTATATGACCTGTCCACTGCCACTTATGCTTACTAATTCTGAAAAAATTGTCGATGACTTTGGTTCTTCTACGGATTTCCGTATTCCGGATTCTATCACGCAGAGAAACCTCAAGCATAGCTCTCTCCCTCCATAGCCCATTGAGCGACTCTGAGCTTATAAACGAGGCCTAGTTAGCGACCACGCCTCGGATCCATATGTCATCACAGGCAACACATTGATTAAAGATGTGGGTCTATGTCTTACTATATTGGATTAAACTGGCGAATGCTCGTGGTGAGGGAGCGCCCTTTACAGGCTTCGTACAGTAATGCTCAGTTCTCCTCTCTCACTCGATGTAATGCTTGAATCTGAATGTTACATTACAAACGAATGCTAGTGGTGAGGGAGCGCCTTTACAGGCTTCATACAGTAATGCTCAGTTTTCCTCTCTCACTCGATGTAATGCTTGAATCTGAATGTTACATTACAAACGAATGCTTGCGGTGAGGGAGCGCCTTTACAGGCTTTGTACAGTAATGCTCAGTTCTCCTCTCTCACTCGATATAATGCTTGAATCTGAATGTTACATTACAAACGAATGCTAGTGGTGAGGGAGCGCCTTTACAGGCTTCGTACAGTAATGCTTAGTTCTCCTCTCTCACTCGATATAATGCTTGAATCTGAATGTTACATTACAAACGAATGCTAGTGGTGAGGGAGCGCCTTTACAGGCTTCGTACAGTAATGCTTAGTTCTCCTCTCTCACTCGATGTAATGCTTGAATCTGAATGTTATATTACAAACGAATGCTCGCGGTGAGGGAGCGCCTTTACAGGCTTCGTACAGTAATGCTCAGTTCTCCTCTCTCACTCGATATAATGCTTGAATCTGAATGTTACATTACAAACGAATGCTAGTGGTGAGGGAGCGCCTTTACAGGCTTCGTACAGTAATGCTTAGTTCTCCTCTCTCACTCGATGTAATGCTTGAATCTGAATGTTACATTACAAACGAATGCTTGCGGTGAGGGAGCGCCTACAAGGATATAGTTGACCATCTTTAAACACTAAATTAGTACGTGCTAAGTGACCTCTTGTTTAACGAGTGTCGTTCAATATAAATTTAGAATATTTCCTGCTCAGACCAGATTTATTTCCATAAATGGCATGAATGTAAAATAAATTTTAATATAAGATTCGTAAAGGATAGTTCAGGGTGCGTGTCATGGACGGCTCCAAAATGTATCTTTTTGAGGTTAAAAGGCAAACTTTTTTAACTTCGATTTGCACGCTTTTTTCCGTAATGAAATGTTGCTTAACCTGTCGGCTGGGATAACTCATCAAATATATAGCATACAAAACAAAAAAGAAAAAAAATAAATAAATATTGCTTGACAATTCACACAGCATTATCTAGCCCCAAGCTAAGCAGAGCAATAGCTTAGAATTATACCTGCCGTAGGGAATTTTCCACTGATGCGTTCCTTCTTTTGACGTCTTGGAGACATATTAATAATATATTAGAATAGCGGGCCTTGCGCGAATGAAGTTATTGGCCATCAAACATTATAGCAGAGGCAATAAGCCGGCCAAGTGCGAGTCGGACTAGCGCACGAAGGGCTCCGTACCATTATCTATAAAAACGGCAAAAAAAACACGTTTGTTGTATAATTTTTCACACCTTGATAAGTATATATTGTAAATGGGCATACCTTTTTAGTATTATGATTTTTGAACTACATTCTGCGAGTTATTATATACCTACTAAGTGTCAATTTCGCAAGCAAATTATAAATAGAACAAGTTAAAGAGTGATTAAGGATAGAAAGTATATTGCATCGAGTAATCTCATTTTAATTAGGTAATATTGTAAGTATAGATTTAAATATTACCCTTGGCCCGAAGGTCAATGTCAATAGATAACCTGGAAATTATCTACAGTCCACGACAGTCAGACTTATCTGTTCGGGTGAATAAGATTGTAACTTTGCTGGTGGATCATTATCATGATGCCTATATTCGTTCACTGCTGGACATAGGCCTCCCCTAATGAGCGCTATAGCACCCTGTCTTCAGCTTGCCGCATCCAGCATCTGCCAGTAGTCTTTCGCAAAACGTCATCCCACCTGGTTGGAACTATTTCTACCAATATTATAAAGATGACCGCGGTTGGCGAAGGTCTGCCTGCGACGCAGAAGGTTGCGGGTTCGATTCCCGCCTCGGGACAAATGTGTGTACGATCTGCAGACATTTGTTCAGGGTGTTCGTAGCGAAAGAATTTTTAAATCGGTCCAGAAATCGATGAACATGCATAAAAGTACATACAGTCGCACATACAACCTCCTGTTGAAGGCAAAAAAAAAATTGAGTATCTGACTGGCAAAATAGGAACGACATTGTCAAAAATTCATCACATCGTCACCTTCCATCAGGTGATATTGCAGCCAAACGAAATTCTATCGATATAAAAAAAACAGAAAAATTTGTTCAAATTTCAGTTAAGAAATGTTATTCCCAAATAATATTAATTTATGCAACAATGACATTTATTTATTACTGTAATAAACGTCGTTTTCCGGTGAAGGTCGATAAGATCAAATTTATTTTACCTTCAACTTTAAAAGGATCCGGGGCTTTTTGATTTTAGGATACAAGTTCATACACCTTATACGGCATTGCAAAAAAACCGAAATAATATAAAAAGTCTTCCGCCATACTTTTGAGCCTTGAATTACTTCGACCGTCGTTTTTTAATGACTCTTTAGTTATTTAACACAAAAGATCCTGTTTTGCAATTAAAATATCTGTTAACTATTAAATTAATTTCAATGACTCATTACAAATGCTGGCATTAGTTAATCAGTTCCTGAAAATGTTAAGGTTACCAATAAAATATTAAGGTAATGGTATTTAAAATTTTAAAATTCCTGCTTATCGTGGTTCTACTCGGATTTCGAACAATCTCACTAATCTCACTAATATTATAAATGTCAAAGTTTGGATGGATGGATGTTTGTTACTCAATCACGCCTGAACGGCTGAACGGATCTGGATGAAATTTGGCACAGAGATAGATTATAGTCTGGAATAGCACATAGTCTAAGTCATAGTCCGGAATTCCCACGGGAACGGGAACTACGCGGGTGAAACCGCGAGGCGCTGCTAGTATCTAATAAGTATCGAATTCAACCATATTACGAAAGGGGTAAAGTAGAAAATTACAATCCATACTTAAATTATCAATTCGAAAGTAACTCTGTCTGTTTATCTGTCTGTCTGTTTATCTGTCTGTCTGTTAACTTTTCACGCCTAAACGGCTGAACGGATCATAATGAAACTAACAACCGAACATATCGAGATGAAATTTTGGATAGAACATCTATTCAAAATACATCTATTCAAAGTACTAGATCTGAAATAACACCATAGGCTAAATATTATTCCAAAAGACGCGTGCAAAGCAATGCGGAATCGAACCCGCAACATCCGGCTTCGCAGAAGGACACCTCCACCCGCCAACGACGACGCGGCGACGTCAAATGACGATGATTTTGTGATTTGCGTGTCTACCTACGTAAATGAAACTTCTGCGCAAGTCAAAAGTCGTCAATATCAACCCACATGTTTTCCTATTTACAAAGTAGGTAGGTAAATAAATAAATAATGCTGGACAACTAACACAGCATCATCATGATATGGGAACTAGATAACTGATATAGGTACTTAATACATTATCATAAGTACATACAAAGATAGTAAAATACACCCCCAGAACACTGAACGAATATCTGCCAATCGTACAAATATTTGACCCGAGGCGAGAATCGAACCCGCAACCACTTGCGTTGCAGGCGGACCTTCGCCCACTGTGCCACAGAGGTCGTCAACGTGTAGGTATAGGTACCTACTTATTATAATACCCACACCGAGTCTGTACCAGAGGTCCACAAGTCCGCTTACACTACCCCACCTACTTTCTTAATACCGGTTCGCAACAACTACTTTCAATTGAATCCGTAGTAGAAATCGATTATTTAGTTGTACCTAGGTATATTTCTACCTTTACTATGTATCTGTTGTTCTGAGTGCAATAAAAAAGTACGAAATAAAACTTAAAAACTATCGAGTTATCTATCGAGTGACCTCTTTGGAAGGAAAAACTTCAAATTAGAATATCAAGAAAAAAAAGGAAAGCAACAAGGAGGTTACAAGGCTTTGAACTTCGTTGCATATGGCGATCATTGACCCCACTACACCTTACTGTGGAAGAACCTCTTTGGAAGAAAAACTTTAAATAATAATTAGAATATCGAGAAAAAAAAGGAAAGCAACAAGGAGGTTACAAGGCTTTGAACTTCATTGCATGTTGCGATCATTGACCGCACTACACCTTACTGTGCCCTCATGAAAATAAGTAGATCCTCATAATTTTATCATTTACCTCGAAGGAATCCCTCATTCCAACCAGGTAAACACAGATACACGCTACACGCACTTATGGTGTTATACAATAACACAACACAATGTAGGGTCGTGCGTGATATTCAAGTGGCCTACAATTTAGGCAGTGTATTTTATCTATGGAAAACTACATTTTAATCTTTTTCACAAAGCAACGTTTAAGTGTTTACAAAATCATTCAGTACTTACGTGCCCACTTTCCTTTAGATTTGAAGTCCACTTTATTCACAACCGGGCCGATCGCATACGTATACACAGTTTTGAAAATTAATTTCACAAAATACAGGAAAATCGCTACCAGCAACACAATCGCGATTTTTTCTAAACTTGTTAACGCCATTTTGATAATAAACCACTATTTTTTCGTAAAAATCGGCCTAAATTTATTATTTTCGGCAAAATTAGGTTAGAGAGAGTGATGCACCGTTTGACAGTCTTCGCGCATGCGTACTAGCGAAGAAAGTGCCGACTCGCGCCGAATGAGCGAGCGAAACCCGACCGCTTGACCGAATGACGAGGCAATGCGTTCGATTCGATACCGAAATTAACACGTGCGTGAATGAGTGGGATGTATAGCTGTCTCGCTCGTGATAACGTTAATCAAACAAACCTCCTGAAATGTAGAGCAGCGAAGCGAATAAGTCCCGTTCAATTCAACAAGGAGGGACTTTGTACACAAGTTTTATTTTGCTCCACATTATTATTAATGTATGTACAAATATCGTAAGGCATGTTTAGTTTACATCGTTAATCTCAATAATAAATAAATAATGCTGGTCAATTCACACAGCATTATCTAGACCAAGCTAAGCAGAGCTTGTGTTATGGGTACTAGATAACTGATATACATAATACATCGATCAAAAATGTCCGGCTTTGCCGGCCCCCCTTAGATTCACAATGCGCACGCCACAACCTTCAGTAGCAAAAGAGAGACCATTTGACATGTTAGGGAAGCTTTTCAACTAGTGTCATTTTAGCGTTCAGACAAAAAGCATGGGTACAAAAAATGCAAGAATCACTCGTCCAAAGTGCTGAAAAAGGATGGAATTTCTTATTTTCAGTAAGTTTATATATACTTTTTACCCGTATATTGAGATGTGAGTCATATACTTGTGAAATCAGCATAAAATATTGTTGTTTGGTTTGCCTATGTTAAAATATTAATTTTGTTCTAAATTGATAAATGGAGAGGCTATTTCTTCTAAATTTTTTTTTTCATTTATAGTATGTATTAATATATTTTTCATAAAAATAAGTTTAATATTACTAGTTGATGATTTTTAAAATAATTAGTTGGCCCGCCCTAAATTTTCATTTGCGTAGACTCTCTAATAAAAGAAAGACTAGGTTCTTACCTACCTACCAGAAGTATGAATTTATAAAACGTTTATTTTTTTCCCGTAAAAAAAACTCGTGCAAAGCCGCAGACAGGAACCAGTTCTTTTTAATCTAGAGTGCCTGCCTGAAATTGTATTGTAAGTTTAAATTATTGTATGTCTGAAATGACCCTTTTGTATAAATACCTACTGTTGAGACACCAATTTATAGTTTCATCAATAAATGATTCGTTATCTTTACCTGAATTCTGTTAATTAATCATTATAGAAAATAAACTGAGTAGGTAGGTATATAATTCTCAGGTAGGTACCTACCTACTTACAAAATAAAATAAAATGAATTCGACTCCACCAATCTCTTGTTCCGTATGGAAAAAACTTGTCAGGCTCTGCGCAAACTGTCTGCGTCAAAACAAAACGAACCCAATTTTGAGTGACATTTTTGTAAGGCTCTAGGTATCTACGGGGGAGGCCGCGAACTCCTTATTTTTGATCGAAGACATAATACAATAAATTACATAGTTAGATATTTTTTTACTATACTTACATAGAAAACGACCAGAACACCCGGAACAAATACCTGCAGATCGTACAAATATTTGTCCCTTGGCGGGAATCGAACCCTCAACCTCCTCGCAAGTGGACCTCTATCCGCCGCGCCGCAGAGGTCGCCTTGATACTGATAGTTTAGAAGGTAGAGCTGATTTTACTGATTGATCTTTATTTATTTTTAGTTTTTCTTGTCAATTCCTATGACAGATAGCTCTCGTAAACCAGAGCTTTACATAATATATTTAAATCTGTTTCAAATCCTTAAAGCGTTTAATACTATATTACTTACATAGCTTCAGTTAAGTCTTTAATCCAGGCTTAGATGCCTATTTTTGTTCTACATACCGACTCTAGTAAGAGAAAAAAAAGATATTTCATAAAGAGTAAAGGGTTGTGAGTGAAATAGTAAATATCTGAACATTTTTAACATATTAAATCTCAAAAACGACATGAACATAGTATATTCTAAGGTTATTTTCGCGAGAACTCATAATAAAACACTGTTTTTACCGGATTGATCGCGTATATTTATGTTTTGTATTGAAACGTCAGGTTATAAACAAAATATAAATATACGCGATCAATCCGGTAAAAACAGTGTTTTATTACGACATGAACAGATAAAGATCATATTTGGTTACTTACCTTGCTTACTTACTGTGGTTCAGTGTCCCAAAGTAGATCTTGGCCTCCGACACAAGACTTCTCCAGGCATCTCAGTTCTGAGCTGTCTCTCGCCAGCTATGGCATCGAGTTCCCGAAGATTAGCTTCAAGTTAGCTTAATTTTTATATTGGTGCTGGACAAGCGTTTGGCATCACTAACTTCTGCTGTATTTAAAGTCGGACCTGCGGAATCAACAATGTACGACGACAAATTACCTATTTAAACTGAAAACCAGCGCCGTACATGCTTGATAAGCTTGTCGGCATTATGCTGAGTTTATCCCTTTTGCCTGAAAAAACTATACTTGGCTAATAATGTATACATTTAAATATTTTAATTAATAAGTTCTTTTATTATCTTGTATACCTATGCATGCAGGTTCATATATTATACTCGATGTTTTGTATAAAGGTACTTATATTAAGCTACGGAATTATTCAGGCAATAAATGATTATTATTTATTATTATTATTGAAATAAGAATCAGCTTTAGCCCCCGATAAAAAGTAGCTTCATTTCGAATTATTTTCTACGTGTAAAGAAGGTAAGAGTCGTCGAGAGAATGGAAAACTGACGGACTAAATAGAATATTATGTTTTTACCAAGGAAACTACCCTATTGTCAGTGTTTCTTGAATATTATTATTTTTCCACTACAGTCAAAGTATTCAAATTATGTTGCGGTGGCCTGTTTGGGAGTTGTAGAATTGGAAAACACTATGAGTTTATGTAGTACAAAAGTTTATTTCTCCAGAGCACATGTTACAAGCATCGAGTAGTAATCAGAAGTCCATAATGAATTTATAACGGAAGCGGAACTTACTCATTTCCATCAATAAGTAGAGGAGGCATAAACCTCAAATATCCATAGATAATAATTGTCATGTTTGTTGGATGCCAACAAATTATACCCTAGAATCTCAGACTAAGTAAGATTTCTTACTTAGTCTGAGCCTAGAATAGACGAATAAATAAATAATGCTGGATAATTCACACAGCATTATCTAGCCCCAAGCTAAGCAGAGCTTGTGTTATGGGTACTAGATAACTGATATACATAATATAATACAATACATAGATAGATATTTTTTATTATACATAGAAAACGTTTAGAACACCCTGAAAAAATATCTGCAGATCGTACACACATTTGTCCCGAGGCGGGAATCGAACCCGCAACCTCCTGTGTCACAGGCAGACCTTCGCCCACCGCGCCACATCGGTCGTCAATGTATACAAAAACTATCACAACAAAAGTCATGATGAATCTTTACAGCATTTTTCAACATGCGTTCTTGATTTGTAGGGAAATGATTGTAAAATTTTCAAGGAATTAAAGTAAAGCCAGCGATGCCACAAGTACCTCCGACAGTAAATCAAAGTCATAGCTCAAAGAATTAGTAAGCTGAAGTGGCAGTGGGCAGGCCATATCTCGCGAAGAACCGATAAACGCTAGGGTAAACTTGTTCTTGAGTGGAGACCGTGTCTCAGCAAAAGAATGCAGGACGCTCTCCGGCCAGGTGGAATGACGACCTGCGAAAGACTGCAGCCAGATGCTGGATGCGGTAAGCTGAAGACAGGGTGCTATGGCGCTCATTTTGCACCAGGGCGTCTTCAGATGACACCCTGATTGGGTCATCTACACGTCTCGCCGTAACATAACGTGTCATTAATTTAGTTTTTAATAATGTATGTTAGTTTTAAGGTATATATCTTTTACTATGAACTGTAAGTTAAATCTGCAACTTTTCAATAGTCTGAAATAAATAATTATAATTGGGGGAGGCCTATGTCCAGCAGTGGACAACATAGGCTGATGATGATGATGAGGAATGCGTGGTCAAATACATTACGGACGTAAGCAGGTTAACGTTATGTGTTGGAAGAACACCAACATTTTATCCCTTTATGAGGGATTTGAAGCCAAATCTTAAAATATAGATAATTTTAATTAATCTTTTTTGCCACTTACGTAAATATAATATCTTGCAATTTATTCAGTTATTTTTCATAGATGAAAGGCCACAAAGGTGTTAACTTCGTAAAAACATCATTATCGATACGGAGTTATGTAAATTTTGTTGTCTTGTAATTCTGTTGCTACTAAAACTTAATACTAACTTCTGTTTGTGGTTTCCCTGACGAAAACCTAACAGTTAAACAAATACCTACACAAGGATAGTGTTAATAATGTTATTAAATGAAATAATTATAAAAATGATAAATGACCCATTAAAATAACAACCAGTTTCTGGCCCCTATAAAAGTATCTCAAGAAAATTACAATCAAAGAATTAAAACAAAATACCTAGCAGGTGTTAACAATTGAAACAGTTAAGCTAACTGCAGACTGTTGCCAAAAATCTTGAGGTATCGGGTATCACTGTACTTAATTGTGTATTGATATTGTTTTGTACTGTCTGTTTGCTGCCAAATTTAAATTTATCTATCCTATCATAATATAATCTATTTAACGAATCCATATCGATACCAGTCGGAAGCGTGCCCGAGACTCTGGCTGCATTGCCCCGCTGAATGGCAATGCTGATGCGCTGTGCCAGATACTCACCAGCTCTCGGGTCACATCACACGTCGTTTCAACTACCTGATTTCGCTCGTCGTGCCATTCCCCGGGTTTAGGGGGAGGGGGTCCGGGGTCATCGGAGGGATACGACTCTGCCATCATCGAATTTGAAATCCTGGGGCCCAAGCTAGTCGAAAACGATAACATAGGTACCTATATTAGATTTTTTGGATGGAAGAGGGGGTTCTACGGGGCTGGGGGCGTAGTCACAGCACGGAATTTTAAAAACCCGTAGTTTCGGTACCTTCGATTATATTTAGGTGCAATCTGGACTAAAAGTAAACATCTATTTCTTTAACCTAACCTATCACATTCAGTTCAGTTCAGATTATTAAATCTGAATCTGAAAATAAAATTTTCTGATTCGATATTCCTTCACAGTACCCAAAGTCTAGTTCCAGAGATAACAAAACACAACCAACGAACAAATAACTCGTTAATAAATTTGTAGTCTTCTATAGAGGTTTTTTCCAAACCATTTTTTTTTGTCGTACAAAATCTTGAGTAAACAAAAAACTAAAAACATGTTTCTGATAAACAAAAGTTATTTTGGATACGTACGTAAGTACCTAAATGTACTTCCTCGTCGGATCGGTACTACGAATAAAAATATAATTATTATCAAGGTTTCTTGGAGTTCGTTTCGCAAAGGATCTTAAGGTGGGGGCGAACCTCTTAGCTCCCACACAAACGTACTTTTCGATTCAATTGGAAACTACGTCCCCGATTTTAATGAAATTTTGCATACATAATCGGATAAGAAATAGCTATGTTTGTGTCGTTTTAGTTTTTCAAAATAAAAACTATCGTAGTTTGACGAATTCATTACGGATGTAAGCGGGTTAACTACGAACCTTATTTGTGTTGGAAGAACACCCACCGCGTTCCGCGTCTCTCCGAGCCTGTGCTCGGAGAGACGTGGAACGCGCGCGCCTAGAACCGCACTCACCCTGAAGAAGTCCCTCGTTAAGAGATGAAACGTTGGTGTTCTTCCAACACAAATAAGGTTCGTAGTTAACCCGCTTACATCCGTAATGAATTTTTCAAAATACATAATAATAATAATGCTGGACATTTCACACAGCATTATCTAGCCCCAAGCTAAGCAGAGCTTGTGTTATGGGTACTAGATAACAGATATACCTAATATAATACAATACATAGATAGATATTTTTTATTATACATAGAAAAACGACCAGAACACCCTGAACAAATGTCTGCAAATCGTACACACATTTGGGGATCACGGGAATCGAACCCGCAACCTCCTGCGTCGCAGGCAGACCTTCGCCCACCGCGCCACAGAGGTCGTCATAAACATCATTAAATGAGATATAGAAAATAAATGATAAAATCACTTGAAAATGGATGAAAATGAATTTTTGCTCTTAGTCACACAGCCGTATGACGTAATAACATTGCGCCTAATGTTTTATGTTGTTAAAAAAACATTAAAAAAAACTGAAAACTGAATTGAATTTTAAAATTTCTTTTGTGATTTTATGAACTCGTACTAATATTTTCCGACTGCTTTTAGTATATCAATAATATATTTATATAGATTAAAAAAAACTCATTTATAGTAAAATAGAATACTCCTTTGAGAAATTAATAACCTAATTCCATAGAACATTAATTGGTACTTTGTTGACAACACAACGCGTGCGAAGCCGCAGGCAGAAAGTAGTGTTGTCAGAGTGTTAAGTCAGATTAACATCGTGATAATTGCACTACTCGTATCAGCTACATTGTTATTAATTATGGTAATCATCATATTTGGTTTAGCCAAAAAAAACAATAAAGTATTTGAATCGTGATAAACCCTGAATTGGAATTGTTTTCAAGCATTACCTCCATCCGAACATGGATTACGATTAATCTCACTATATATAATATTATAAACGTGAAAGTTTAGATGGATGGATGGATGTTTGTTCCTTTATCACGCCAGAACGGCAAAACGGATCTGTATGATCTTGTATTGGCACAGAGATAGATTATAGTCTGGAATAGGACATAGGACATAGGCTACTTTTTATCCCGAAATTCCTACGGGAACGGGAACTACGCGGGTGAAACCGCGAGGCGCTGCTAGTTAATAAATGCGAAAGTGTGTTTGTTTGTTTATTTGTTTGTTCTTCCTTTACGCCCTAACTAAGCAACCAATCAGCTTGATTTTTGACAAGAGTTAGTTGAAAGGATGGAGGGTAACATAGGCTACTTTTTATCCCATAAATCAGTTCCCATGGGATACAAATAACCTTAAACAACGCGTGCGAAGCCGTGGGCAACAGCTAGTATTAATATATTTCTCTTCACTGGTATGTCATCATCATCATCATCAGCCTATATTAGTCCACGACTGGACATAGGCCTCCCCTAATGAGCGCCGTAGCGCCCTGCCCAGCTTAGCATCCAGCATCTGCCAGCAGTCTTTCGAAAATCGTCATCCCACCTGGTCGGAGGGCGTCCTACACTACGTTTGCCGAGTCACAGTCTCCACTCAAGAACTCGTTTACCCCAGCAGTTGTCGGTTCAGCCCACTGCCATTTCAGCTTGCTAATCCTTTGAGCTATTTTGATAACCTCGGTTCTCTGTCGGGTGTATTCATTACGAATTATATCCTTCAGAGAAACTCCGAGCAGAGCTCTACACAGCCTCACTTATTTATAAATAATTTAAATACTTACCTCGTTAGTTTTGGTGTACTCGCTGTAGGTAAGCTAACCTTATTATTGAAATAACAAATGAAATAAATATAAATCAAATTACTTTAATAACTACAACTGTGAATCTCGTCAATTGCGTTTCTTCCAACGAGACTCGACGTCGGGAATAACCTCCTACGTTAGTTTCAGCTAAATTACGCAAGCACGGCGCTAAAACATTTGTTGTACATCCGGTGTCCTTTCCGGTCGAGCTCGACCGCACATTACGTTTGGAATAGCGCTTCTATTGTTTTCTTTGACTGTTGTTTTCACGTTGTTTTCCTTTAAATCTTTTTTCCAGAAGGTTTCACTTATATATATGTTACAAATACATTTACCAAAATGTGTTTATTTCACATTAAGTTAATTGCTACGTCATACACCTTCGCTTCGTACAAGGTATGTAAATCTACGTAAGACCTATGAAAGTAGCCTAAGAAAGAATCTACGCGATCGTGCTACGCTTAGCCTAAGAAATGAGCTACGCCGTGCCTACGAAAGTGGTAGGCCTCGTCTACAAAAGTACTACGCATTAATTAAGTACACCCGCGTTTTACGTAGATTGTTTCATCACATCACCTTCATTGATTGGCTATCAAACAATTGCTAGCGAAAGTTTGAATGAATTGGGTGTAAGTTTCATTCTTCTTCAATTCAATACTACTGGGGAAATCGTAGATGATGTAAGATGTAGTTATCTAAACCTGCAATAACATGGATGTTTTTTTCCAGACAACACGTGTGAATCTGCATGCAAAAGCTAGTTGTTCCATTTTCTGAAATAAAGAATGACTTCTTGATCCTAGACCCTTTCTAAACTGCATTTTTAAGCTAGGCGTAGCGCTTTCGAAAGTCCGGCGTCGCACTTTTGAAGGCGAGACGTAGGACTCTCGTAGGCACGTCGTAGCACTTTCGTAGACTAGGCGTAGTACTTCCGTAGGCGAGGCGTAGCACTTTCGTAGGCACGGCGTAGCACTTTCTTAGGCTAGGCGTAGCACTTTCCTAGGCAAGGCGTAGCACTTTCGTAGACAAGTGTGACGTTCGAACAACAATCAGATCAAAGACATAATTATAATTAAACGTTTTAGTTTTGGTTCATTGAATTCATAGATTTTTTAAAGAAAAATGTTAAAGACGTAAATTGCGTTGATTCTATTCTAAAAATTCATTTTCAGGTAACGAGGCTACCTACGAATCTTTTATTACCCTGACTTCTTAGAAGATACTTTGATCCAGTTACTACGTGAGAAGAACTTCAAACAGAAGCTAGCTTTAAAAATAAAAGTATGTATTACAAATTTTCATAATAATAGCCTGGTCTTTAGTCTGCTTTTGAATATATTTTACAAGTCAGTTGTTTCATTATAAAGTCGATCAAACAGAGTGTGATTACAGGCTGTTGGAATTGGCTCACCAAAATGTTGGGGCTCGATGAATTTAAATTACGTTTCAACTCCCCTTGTAATTTACTAAATTATCTTAAGTTTACACCTAGAAATAAACCATGATGATTATTGAAATGTTTACGAATGTTTTCAAAAACATGCGAAAACAAAACGAAAAAACTAAAGAGCATTTAGTTTGTACACTTTTTAGTTTGAATAAAACTAAGACAAAGCTATTTGACATCTCTATAGTTTCTGTTGAACTTTTTATAATAAAAAAAACTATCCTTATTTCAAACCAAGCTGAAATCTAAAAAAAAAATAGAGCAACTGATCGATAGAGTTCCATAAAAATTCCGACTTTAAATCACATCAAATTTTAATGCTAGCAACCCCGACGCCTATGAGTCCCGGATGAGTTGCCAACTTAATAAACTGTGATAAAATTTTGGTTAGCAAAGTTTACACTTTCATTTTAATAGCGAGTTTCAATTAGTTTATTCTACCTTAATAAGCCCGGTTTTGGAGTTGATTAAAACCGGTTTACGTACCTACCCATGTATTAACTGCCTACTCGGATTCCCGATTGTGAAACATATATATAAAACTTGACGGCATCTTTGAGTTCGATCGCCACTGACTGAGCGATTCCGAATTTCAGCCAGACCCGTTCAGTACTTTTGGCGTAAAGAGGTAACAAATATCCAAACTTTCGTATATTTATTAGTGCCAGTCAAGGTGTTTTTATTAAAGCAGCAATCGAGCAGAAAAGTACTATATTTCTGTAAAACTAAGGTATAAAACGACATAACAAGAAAACTCGGTACGATTATAGTTATAGTTCTCTGTTTTCTAGGTAGGTACAGAACAATGTATTTTAACTTCCTACCTAGAGGTACAATACAATACAATTCTTTATTAATGACGCCAAGTTACAAGTCAAAAAGAGATGTAAAGTAAACAATAAATTAAAACATATTGACCTTAAATAATATTATCACATAATAGTAACTAATTAATTCAGGTAAGTAAGGTAAGTAAGTAGGGTTGAGATGTGTTTTTGTGCGTTTGTGGTTGCATTGTTGTTTTCTTCAACCTAATGTCGAAACACTTTTACGTGTCTATACAAATCATAAAATTTGTCAATGTGATCAGTTGCCCGATTCAAAATATTCATTAGGTCAACTGATCCCACGGGATGAGTTCGAGTGGCCTCTGTTGACTAAAGACCCTGTTTTTGGTCTATCGATCTATCCAAACGTTAAAATTTTATATCGATAATCAATAAAAATAAACATACAGCCGAATTAAGAACCATCTCCTTTTTGAAGTCATCATCATCATCCTGACTCTACAGCGGCGGGTGGGCCTTGGTCTGGTCGAGTAAATTTCGCCATCCGATCCTACCCTCCTTATTGAAGTCGGTAAAATTTATTTTTATTTAATTTGTTTTCGATTTACAGGAACAACTTTTAGTGGAAACCAATGTCGGAGACTCTTCTGTAACGGAAACTCATAAAATCAGCACAAGGTTAAATTTTAAACCATTGTTTTGATGTTTTTGACACAAATTTTCATACATTAAACGTCAAAGTTAACCGATGAAGCTGCCTAATTGTCCGATTATCTTTTGGTGAACACAGACCTTAGTCCTTTTAGGGAGGTCATGTTACCATAGTTCTAGAAACGTTTGTACCAGGCTCGCATAAAGGCTAGGGGTTAAACAAGCGGGAGACGTCAAGTGCCTGCCAGTGCTTGGGGTGACGCAAGGGTCACTTTACGTTTTTTACCCGGTTTAGTTTGTAACTTTGATCCCTGCAGAGACTGCTTGAGACACTGTTTCTTGTAAACTTTGTGGTTGCTATGTTAGGTTTGCAAGGGGTTTTAAAAAGGATTTTCTCTTATTTTTCAGAACTGGTATTTTTATAATGTAACCCATATTATTTTAAATAAGTTCCTGTACACAAGCCAAACTCGATGCAAACTGTTTGAAAACAAACCGCCCTTAAACTTAAAATTAACTGTTTTCTTTTTAAATACTTGTCGATTTGGGATCCTTACTATAATAAATATTGCTGACAATTATATCTGACAATTATATCTGACAATTATATCTGACAATTATATCTGAAACTAGACTCCAAGCACGTGAGCTTTATCTTTTTATGTCATGTTTTGTTTAAAAACATTCCACATCGAGTTTGGCTAGTGTATAGGTAAAATATGTATATCTAAAAAGTAGCCCACGGCTTTGCACGCACATTTCGGATTACCTATGTATGCCCCGTCCCTGGGGTATTATTTACCTCCCTGCTAAATTTCATGAAGATCCGTTCAGCCGTTTTGGCGTGAAAGGTAACAGACAAACAAACAGCTACTTTTGAATCACACTAATACCATGAATACGAAAGTTTGGATGGATGGATGGATGTTTGTTACATTTTCACTTCAAAACTAGGTACTGAACGAATCTGATCTTGCATAGCTCTAAGCCTGGAATCAAACATAAGATTCTTGTTATCTCATAGAACAGTTCTCATGGGATAGATAATATATAAACTTTAAATGTTTCCATAGAAAAAAAGCGTGCAACGCCACGGGCGAAACTAGTTAATCATATTAGTATGGATAATTCTGGTAGTCTGGTAGAGATCGCTCCTGAGCGATAAGACTGCCAATTGTCACATTTTTCTTATTTACTCCATTTTATCTTTGTCTGCTATTTTTAAGTTATGTGTGCAATAAAGCATTTTCTATCTATCTTCTAATTTATCGATAAGGTTTGAGAATTCACTGCAGCACTGCACTAAACTCGATAGTTTAATATTATGTGCAGGGCTGATTCCCATTCTTTAAGCCTTAAAGCTATTCTTAATAAGGAAGCAGAGGTATGGAAGACTTAGGGGAAAAAAGACCTCAGTTTATTATGTTGGTTGATGAAATTTTATCTCATTGCGCCTAACAAAACCCTTAAAGCAAAGTATATTTAGAGGTTACTATGGCGTTTTAAAGAGGTAAAATTTGTTAATTTCTCTTGTAAATGGGTACGTGTTATGTCCAATTGTGTAGTTTTGTAAGGCATTTTGCCCACGTTTTGTAGTAATAGGTACTTTTGGGTACAATAGTATTAAAATAAAATAAAAATAGCTCCAGAACTATTAATCCGGTCTGTTATAATAATATACTAATTATAAATAAATAAATAATGCTGGACAATTCACACAGCATTATCTAGCCCCAAGGTAAGCAGAGCTTGTATTATGGGTACTAGATAACTGATATACTTAATATCATATAATACATAGATAGTTTTTTTTAATTATATACAGACAACGACCAGATAACCCTAAACAAATTTCTGCAGATCGTACAAACATTTATCCCGAGGCGGTAATCGAACCCGCAACCTACTGCGTCGCAGGCGGACGTTCGCCCACCGCGCCACAGAGGTCGTCAATTATTCTCATTATTTACAAATGGCTATATTATCAGGTACTTACATATTCCTTTTATTTATCTCTAGAAATGAGTGAAATGTGGGTAGAATTAATCTACATATAGTATTATTAATATCAAGTATGAATCAACATGATGTTTCCTCTAGCACACAACACACGATCCAGCTTTGACCAATCAGCTGACTCTACACAGATTTCCTGGGTTGTCGCATCTGCTTTAAGCACCTACCACGAGTGCTCAATACTCGCAAGAGACTTTATTTATGACTTCGATACTGTACTTATCTATATACCTACTACACTGACGTAAGTTCAACTACGCTACACTGCAGATCCGCAACCTCCTGCGTCGCAGACATACCTTCGCCCACCACGCCACATAGGTCGTCATAAACAACTTCTTAATTAAAAAAACAACTTCTTCCTATTTTTGTCCAATGCTTTCTTATAAATATTACCTAATGATAACAGAACCCTAGTATCTACATAAACCATAATTAGGATTTAAGACTGTATTAAGAGGCCAACCTAGCCCGTTTGCTTGTCAAACTAGGATTAGATGTCAGTACTCACGAGATTCCCGTGGTTAAAAACTAGAATTACATAAAATTCAATTTTTTTTCTTGGGTTCCTTCAACGTGAAAACATGATTAGAAAAAAAAATGGCACTGTTTTGCACATAATTTGATCGAGATCTTACGAACCCTGGGGTTTATTGAAATGACTTATGTTTTAATTCGTAGGTTATTTATTACTACTTCATTATTTCCGATAGTTTTGTAATAAGTTGTGTAGTTTTCTTGTAAACAAGAAAAAACTCCAATTTTGCACTTGCGCCGTTCCAAAAACGCATGCTCTGTCCCGCTCCTATGAATGCGAAATCCTATGCCTATCCTTTTTTTGTAAAATGTTACAACTCTTTGTGAATAATCATTATGTTAAATCACATCAATCATTCTTAATTAAAAGGAATTGAGTAAGGTTTAAATTGTACCTAAGTGGACCTAAAAAACAAGTCTTCAAGGGTACCTTCGACCAAACTAGCTATGAATTAAAACTTTTTAAAAGGATTTAAAACTTTGCTAAAGTTAGCCCATCTGTTAACGAAGTAAGTTACTAATAAAGTTTATTAAAAACTTTAAAACATTTTACGGACTCGATTAGCTTTTAGAATAATACTCAAAAATCCTTGTATTTTTTTTATTGCAAAATGTATCAGTAAATAAATTCAAACAAATTGTCAAAACCTTTCTGTGCAAAAAGGCTTACTACAAAATATCAGTATATTTAGAAGATAAGAAAGCTTGGGACGGGTTTTGCTCCAACTCGAAAAATAACAACTAACAGGCTAAAGGTTTCTTAGTCGGTGCTTTATTTTAGTCTACTTATCGAAGCGACAGAAATAAAAATATCACTTTATTTCCGTGTAACTGTTTTATTTTAAGAATTTGACCTTTTATAAGTGTACATTTTTGTATTTATGGAAATAAAGAATTTTTGATTTGATTTGATTACTCGCATTGTTTGAGTAAAGCACTATACAAGACTTGGTCCGCATTGACTGCACTGCTGACCACGCTATGATAGCCTCAAGCACCGCTTTCAACAGCCTTGGTCTTCAAGCTTGGTCAGCATTGCAGCCCTAGCTGTCCACTTTATAAATACAAAAGACCTATGGCAAAAGTCAAGATACTAAACGAGCTTAGATTAGGCTTGATACTTGTACCTAGGGTTGCCATCCGTCCGGGTTTCCCCGGATTTGTCCTAGTTTATAGGGCGTCAGGGGAGCGTCAAAATTTATTTATGACATTTTTAACAGTTTTTTAGCTATACTGACTATGTTTAAAAAAACCTGTTGATATGTCCGGGCTCTGAGCTCCAAAATCCGGGGTTTTCACGCGTCTTGTCCTGGTTGCCAAATTTTAGAGATGGCAACCCTACTTGTACCTGCCAGCTAGGCTATTATGCAAACTGTTTTGGGAAAACAAAGTTGTTTCACGTGTGGTTTTAAAGTTCGTAAATCTTTCTGCATTTTGCTTCCTGTGGAAGTAAATTTACCGTCTAATTTATTTACTTCGTGTGGAAGTTTGTTGCTATTTAATAATATTTAAATTAAATAATACTTAGAATAAAAATCACAGATCAAAAAAATTACAAACATTTTGGAACAAACACGAGGGGTGTAAAGGTAATGGTTGTGGGTGCACGAGGGGTGTAAAGGTAATGGTTGTGGGTGCACGAGGGGTGTAAAGGTAATGGTTGTGGGCGCACGAGGGGTGTTTAGGTAATGGTTGTGGGCGCACGAGGGGTGTAAAGGTAATGGTTGTGGGCGCACGAGGGGTGTTAAGGTAATGGTTGTGGGCGCACGAGGGGTGTTAAGGTAATGGTTTTGGGCGGACGAAGGGTGTTTAGGTAAGGGTTGTGGGCGCACGAGGGGTGTAAAGGTAATAGTTGTGGGCGCACGAGGGGTGTTAAGGTAATGGTTTTGGGCGGACGAAGGGTGTTTAGGTAATGGTTGTGGGCGCACGAAGGGTGTAAAGGTAATAGTTGTGGGCGCACGAGGGGTGTTAAGGTAATGGTTTTGGGCGGACGAAGGGTGTTTAGGTAATGGTTGTGGGCGCACGAAGGGTGTAAAGGTAATAGTTGTGGGCGCACGAGGGGTGTTAAGGTAATGGTTGTGGGCGGAGGAAGGGTGTTTAGGTAATGGTTGTGGGCGGACGAAGGGTGTTTAGGTAATGGATGTGGGCGCACGAGGGTCGTAAAGATTACCTTTACGACCCCCCCTTTTTTATGTTGTGATACCTAAGTAACTACAGTAAGTCTTACATCCAAAACAGCGTTTAGAGGACTAACTTTTCTTATATACTTTTCTAAAATATCGGAATCTATACCGATGACTTTCAAATCCCGCCCGTGTTTTTTGAACATCTGAAAAAAGAAAAATCCGCTCTATTAAACTGTTCCTATCTATATATCTATTTTAAACGTATCTATCTTGTACATAATGTACTAGTTTCAGCCCGCGGCTTCACACGCGTTGTTTAAGGTTATTTCGATCCCATGGGAACTGATTTATGGGATAAAAAGTAGCCTATGTTTTATTCCAGGCCTCGAACTATCTGAATGCAAAATTTCAGCCGTTCAGAAGTTTTGGCTTGAAGAGGTAACAAACATCCAAACATCTAAACATCCAAACTTTCACATTTATTATAGTATAGTGTGATTGAGTAAATCACTTAACTAGAGAGATCTGGTGAGTATCTGGCGCAGCGCATCAGCATTGCCATACAGCAGCGGGGCAATGCAGCTAGCGTCTTGAGGACGCTTCCAACTGATAATGATATTGGTTAAAAGGAAGTTTTATTTGATTAAACATCGAAACCCTCTCGTGATTCACACTTGCATTTGACGGATCTTGTTTTTGAGAAGGAGAAATGATTTGGCAAACACAACTTTTTTTCTGAATAGAAGGTAAAGCTCTTCCACCTTTCCCCAGAACAGTGAGATTTTTTTAATATAAAATTTTATTAAAATTATTAAATGACGCCGTGAATATTGTATCACCCTAATTTTCTCTATTTTTTTCTTTTAACAGTGGGTTAAATTGTCTAAGTTTAAATCACCCCGTGTTATAGCAAACATAGAATTTTTTTCTTTATGGTGCCACGCTATAGGTATATTTACTAAGCCGAAAGGGAGTGATTCGGGATTATACCCCAAAGAGATCAACTTGTAACTAACGAAATTTGAATTTCAAATACTATTTTATATTTTATCTAATTTTTTTTATTTGAAAAAATAAAATATTTCTTTCTTCTTATTTGTATTTTTTTCCACGCACACTTGCATTATTTAATATGATAAAATATTTCACAAATGTTTTTGCTTTTTTTTAGCAAAACCAATGTTTTATTTGTCACGTAATTGTTCCATAAATTATGTACATCCTTTGAAATTTCAAAACAATAATTATAATATATATAAGAATACAGGTAAAAATACGAATATGAAAAAAAAAAAAAATCGTGCAACGAAAGTTGATCCTCTCGGTATCCAGAATCACCCCCTTTCGGTTAAGTAGGTACACATGTTTCGTGGCACCTTCTATACCTACAAAAGACTTTGTTAGATTTATTAATTTTGTACTAAAAAAAATGTTCGTTTTTTTTTGCGTCGAATGAAAATAACCCTAATGAACTCACATCGAAATAGTGAACTTCATACATAAAACCCAGTATCACAACTCTGTAGTCATCGTCTAAGCACAGCGGCTTGTCTCCTGACTCATGTCTCACGAGGACCGAATCCACTGCACCAGAGGTTGCGTTTAGTGCCACTTGCATGCCTGGAATGTTTGACAACTGTGAGGATATGTCAACAAGTAGTACAAATAATCTAGTATAGAAAACTGAAAAAAGATGTCAATGGATTATTCTCTCATAAAGAATTCAACAATCATCATCATCATCAGCCTAGGTTGCTGCTGGACATAGGCTTCCCCTAATGAGTGCCATAGCGCCCTGTCTTCAGCTTGACGTATCCAGCATCTGCCTGCAGTCTTCCGCAGGTCGTCATCCCACCTGGCCAGAGGGCGTCCTACACTACGTTAACCGAGTCTCGTAGTCCTACGTAGTCTTAGTGACTCTCCACTCAAGAACACGTTTACCTCAACGGTTGTCGGTCGGTTCTTCACGAGAAACTCGTGGTGAAGATGTGACCAAAGTATGAACTTTGGTTCTCTGTCGGATGTATTCGTTAAGAATTCTATCTTTCGTTCCTTTTTTTCTCTTGAGGTACGGAAACCTAAAAAAAACAAAAGGCTAACCAAAAAAATTCCTCACCAGCAACACAAGGCAAGCGTTGCATTACGAACTGTTTCTTATTCCGCAAGTAGTTCAAAGTATTTTGCAGTGCTTCTATGATGTACCGGCCTGGTATGATTACGGACAGCACCTTGTTTGTAAATGGAGACACGTTTAGGACTGCTCCACGGGTTAGAACTGAAAAAAAAACAATCAATAAATAATGCTGGACAATAGGCTACGTGATTACTACTGAGAAATAATTCTAATGTATTATCTGATAAAAATAATGCAAAATGTAAATAATATTTTTTCAAGGCCAGTCGTATTAGTTATAAAAATTTATTTTAAAGTTTGAATAAAAATGGAATAAAATAATGGCGCGCCAGAACGATAATCTCTGTCATGGCTCCGGTGACATGACTCGATGACGTCACAACTCACACCACACCTAACAAGAAGAACAACACGCACTGTAATCTGTGATAGGCTTGACGTCACTAGCGATGCAACCAAACGCAGCGCGTTTTCGGTCACGTGATCGTATATCACTCCCCCAACTCTTCCCGTAGGCACCACCCGGCTAACTTTACTCTGGGAGTGAATGAACAAATCCGAAACCATGAGAGTCGGAGAAAAGTCGTTTCGTTGGTGTTCTTGCCAGGAAACCGAGCCTGGTCATCTCAAAAAGACACTCTGTATAACTGATTATCGTTTCATTTTATTGTAAATCATTTTCATCATCATCAATAATTACTTACCTCCCTTAGGCAATGAAGATCTAACCGCGCTAGCAAGGATCAAACCAACTTGGGCAGCATTACTTGGGTAAGCTTCTTTAGTCTGAAATCAAAACATAGGGTATAGTAACCGTCATTCTTCTTGTCCTCTGGAGACACGTCACAAAGATGCGCTGAACGCAAATCTAAGGACAAATTGGTTGTCCGCTACCTACCTTCTGGACAGTCGCGTCGATTATTAATTGAAAGATTTTGTTTCAAGCAATGAAAGACCTACACAGAGCTTTACGAAGCTGTACCTTTCTCTTTCGCCTTCTGCGTTGTCGGTGGTATATTATGCATTATATTCGTGAATCTATCTGCGCAAACTTCCCATTCTCATTGCTGGAAAAAAAACTGCTGGTAAGGAAAACTTTGAATTTTCCAAATCGGTCCATTTTGACATAAGGTTGTTTTCCTTTCATTTGACATTGATATACCCTAATTGCCAGTTGACGCCCCCTGCCACCTATCGAGACATTTGGAAACAGCCGGTTAAATTGTCTAAGATTTGGAACTATTTTTTTTCTTTTTATTGCATTTTACGTCGAAAATGACATGTTTTCGTCCTATTTGTTTTGTATTAAAAACAACATTAACTTACGTTTTGTTTGATCTGGAACATAGCTTATATTGTCTAGTTACAGAATAACAACATAATGTCGAAAATATAAAAGTTTTTCAGTCATTATTTTTGGTATTACGGAACGTAATAATTTACGAATTGAAGTTGCGAGCAGCTGTCGCCGGTCCCTGCTGAATGGACTGAGTTGGAAGTTAAGTTAAGAAGTAAAACACTTACAGCATTCAAAAATGCATCGACTACGAGATTCCCCAGCGAACATTCTTTTTGACTACATATCTTATTTGACAGCTCATCATTTGAGTAGCCCACTACTTCGTTCATTAATGTATGGAGAGATTCTTTGTATGGCTGAAGTAGAGCTTTTATTTCTGGATCTGAAATAAAAATTGTTGCGTTATGAACGAAAATAGGATGATCATTTAAATCGCGACTTGAGCTAACAACGTTTATGTATATAAAAGGAATGAGGTGTCCGCTTCGTATAGGAGCAAACTGTATGTGCTGAGTAAGATACTAACGTGGATTCTGCATCATAATTATATGATGCAGAATTATTATGATATTATATGTATATATATAACGGAGTAGGCTCATTATTTGTTAACTGCGGGCGTATCTAGGTAATGCCAGATGGAAATATAGCTCTGAAACACAGACCCAGGCTAGGGCTTCTATCTACACGAACCGCGAGACCGCTTTTACATGGTTTCTATGGCCTTCTTGTACCAATCTGCTACTCAAACTCTACTAGGCACTTATCTGAATCTTTTCCATTTCTTCTCCCTGTCATCCTGTAGAATTGATCCAACGTCCAAACAATCGACGCTTGAGATTCGCATAGAGTAGAATAGGCGCATTGCAAAGGATTAATAAGGTTTCATGCTGAAGACAGGGCGCTATGGCGCTCATTAGGGGAGGCCTATGTCCAACAGTGGACTACTATAGGCTGATGATGATGATGAATAAGGTTTTAACGCCGACATATATATACATATTATTATTATGATATTATCGAATGGGCCCGGGTTTCATTAAATAAATCATATTTTTTGCTATTATAGTGCGTAATTCGCACTGGGGCAATTTTTTACGAAAATTTTACTGAAATCTCACTAATCTCATCTCACTAATCTCACTAATATTATAAACGTGAAAGTTTAGATGGATGGATGGATAGATAGATGGATGGATGTTTGTTCCTTTATCACGCCAGAACAGCAAAACGGATCTGGATTAAATTTGGCACAGAGATAGATTATAGTCTGGAATAGGACACAGGCTACTTTTTATCCCGGAATTCCCACGGGAACGGGAACTACGCGGGTGAAACCGCGAGGCGCTGCTAGTGTGCTATAAATTTTTCCCCCTTGTGTCTAATAGTACCATTGATATGTACCATCAATGGTACAAGTGATACTACTATGTGTCCTTAGTACCATCAATGGTACTCGACTTCGAAAGGACTTACGAGTTACTTACTATAATAGCAAAAAACCTTAAAATAAAGCAACGCGACACCTCTCGTCAATCATACTAAACGTTACTTTAGTCATTGAGCCGGTTTAGATAAAATTTCAATGTTTCCCCTGTAGGTGGAGCTATCGGCGGGCGCTCGAGTTCGAACTAAATTCCAGAGTTTTTCGACTCCTACGTCACTTGACCTCGTGGCGCAATTCGCAGCGCATGCCTTATAGAGGGAGGGTTGCGAATTCAAATCCCGTCAAAGTCGAAATGTTTTTGGGATGTTATTAAATTTCCATCGAAATAAATAATGCTGTAGAATCCAAAACAGCATTTATCCAAACATCTACCCCCCAAGTTAGCAGAGCTCGTATAAATGAGTACTAGATAATAATAAAGTGATAATAAATACGTGGAAATTTATTAACAAAGAAAATTACAGTCAAATAATAGAATTAAATTAAAACTGGTATTTACAATTAAAAACAAATTGGGAACTTATTTCATTTCTAAGAGATACCCAAAGTGCGGGTAAGCACTATAACAAAACAATCTTACAATTGAAACAATTGAGCTTACTGCAGTCTGTTGCTAACAATCTACAAGTAGCTCAACTGATCGATATCATAGCATATCTGCAGTTGCTAAATTGTTTCAATTCTAAATACTAGTTACAAATACGTTTCTTAGGTACATAGATAGATATTGTATGTGTATTTGCATACATTTGTCCCGAGGAGGGAATCGAACCCGCAACCTCCTGCGAACTGTCGATCCTCGTAAGTTTGAACCTACCTTCAGGAATTGATCTGTTCAGGAATATAGGAGTCGCATCGTAAGACTTTACATCGCCGCGTTCGTCGAAGTAAACCGTGATATTGCCCAAGTACTTCGTGTAAGCTGCAGCTTGTACGATTAGAACCTGAAACCGAATAGGAAAAATAAGGCTTTAGTAAGATTTACAAGCTTTTGTTAAATGAACTGATCTTTGAATACGCATTGACTTGGACACAGGTATTAGATATTACCGAAAAACCGGTAATACCGGATGATTTATGGCTTTTCTTAATGCCGGTATTGAAATCGCAAATCCTGGAATTCGGTATTTTGAATAAAAAGTTTGATTGAACAAAATCTATAAGGCAGCTTCAGGTTACACAAATAACAAACAACTTATTTTCTTTTATGATTGTAAAATGGATGGACTACGTTAACTCTACATTTTCTTTTCATAGTTTCAGAAATTGATAAAATAACATTTTCAGACTGCTTTTTTTATATGCTATATCTTTTTTTATTTGCTAAATAATATATTTTTTGATTTTTTCTTATATAAAGTAAAATACCCTATTTTCGTTCAGTATCAAGACGTTCCATTTTTGCATCAGATTTAGGTAGTTCCTAGTTCCATAACCGAACGGTAGAGGCGCAAAATTAGAAGAAGGAAAATCTACTGCAACTGTTCTTTTGATCGCGTTGACTTATAAGTTTGATCTATATCGCGGCTCCAAGAAATCACAAACCGTATAATAATGTGAATGTCAACGCTATACCTCCACGCGTTTCTGAGAAAAAAGGGTTGACAGAAGGACAGACGGAAAAGCGTTACTCAAGCAGAGATCGATGCTCGATGACTGAGCAAACTTTCATGATACGGGCCTAAGTGTAAAAATATTTTTAAACTTACGCGATCTGAACACATATTTTGTAAATACTATTTAACGGGTATTTATCGCGTTTATTCACCTTATTTTCCCGTAAATAAACGCGATAAATACCCGTTAAATAGTACCTATTTACAAACTAAGTGTAAAAGTACGTCAAACCGAACTCAGCCATTAAACACCAGATAAAACAGAAATCATGTTATCAACTCGTGAAAGAATAAAGATGTCCCTAAGATGACATAAAAAATAGACAAAATTAAAAATCGAAGACACTCCGAAAGCTCTTTTCCAACGATTGTGCCAATTATTACAGATGGCTGTCGTATCCAATTATTGAGCAGAGCTTTAATAGAATTGCTGACTCTTCCTACTCCCTTCTGTTTGTATTCCGAGAAATCAATTATTTAAGTACAGAACTTTTTTTTCGTATGTTTGGCGTTTTCTCGTGACATACTGAAAAAAAAGCCTCCCTATAGTTGTTTTGAAAAAAGTTTATAATAAAGGAATAGTCAAGTTTTTTTTTCAATACATTTATGCATTGTTTTCTTCAACCTAATGTCGAAACATTTTTACGTGTCTATACAAATCACAAAATGTGTCAATGGAATCAGTTGCCCGATTCAAAATATTCATTAGGTCAACTGATCCCGCGGGATGAGTTCGAGCGGCCTCAGTTGACTAAAGACCCGAATCTTCACGTCCATACGTCTTCGGAAACTTCGCCTTTGTTATTAGTAGGATATGTTTTCTTGATTTATCTCTTATGAAGATGAAAGAGCCATAACATTCAGCCACAGTGTACGTTTATAACCCTTGACCGGTCTTGCCCGTCGTAACCTTCGTGGTGATTGATATGCCCTTAAAGGGCATCTTAGGGGGCAAGCGATCCTTAATAACAGGGGTGGCCGGGTATTTTTCCTAATAGGTACCTACTAACCTCATTGGTAACGATTAATCACAAAGAATAAACTTGCAGTAGACAAATGTATTTTGATAACGAAAATGACTAGGAGAATTAGTAGGTAGATAAAAGTTGAACACTGCGGGTACAGTTATGAGCACCTTAGGACTTGATTATACTATTATTATTCTATTTTATTTTTATTTTGTTGCACCTTTTAAAATTACGTACATATGTATAGAATATATTTATAGTAAAATTGTGTAAAACATCCATAGGAAATCCATCTTCGGCTATTGCAGTGTCTGTCAGTGTGTGTCGTTTACTATTCATTTAAAGTATAGCTTGCATTGCAATGGTGCGGTGTACATTTTTGTTCTATCGCAGAGTCCCTAAGCCCTCGGCAGGTACCTTTTATAAGATTGTGTTGAGTTTGTAATAATGCGTCCTTATATATTGCACGGGTGAAGTGGGGTAGAAGCTAGTATTTCATAAAAAAATATAAAAATAAACGAAGTGACCACTTCACTTTCCAATTTGAAATATCTGACGTGTCTAAAAGTCCTGTGGCTATTGTGGTTTTTGCACAATACATTCCAAGATTAAACGAACTTGTCTAGGGGGCCGTGTAGTACCCAAAGAGATCTTAAGTACCTTATGTCCTGTATTTGAGTGACTCTCGACTGTCACAGGATAGGGCCCCCGCACGGTCTCACCGCTTGGCGCAGCCGGTCCAGTCCAGAGAAGGCTGTGGGTGTGCCCTCCGACAATTATATCCACGAGCGAGCCGGCTGTTGAGGCTATCTTCCTGGAAGTTATATCGTTGTGCTTATCTCGATAGCTCAAGGGGCAGTGATAATATAGGTATAACGATAGAGTAAAGATGCTGACATTTTTGCGTTTATTAATTTTTAGTAGGTACAATCATCATCATCAGCCTGTATTAGTCCACTGCTGGACATAGGCCTCCCCTAATGAGCGCCATAGCGCCCTGTCTTCAGCTCTCCCGACTCCTTATGGGCATATCCCCTAGGTGCAATGATCAATAGGGCATATTATGCATGTGACTTAAAAAAAGTTGATTATTTTAATTCTCTTGTTTTTATAGAAATAATATCTGCATATTTATTTTCTGATGTTTTTATTGTAAAATTTTATTATAGAAAAGTAGATATTTGCAGACTTAATTACAAAATGTCTGAACGTGACGTCACCGTTTTATCATGAAGCTTTTAGCGGGATATATTTTTTGAAATAAAAAAATGATAAATAAACATGATGGTTTTTATCATTTACTAGCTACTGCTTGCGGCTTCGCACGCGTTGTTTAAGGTTATTTCTATCCCATGGGAACTTTATTAACTAACATTTATGGGACAAAAAGTAACCTATGTTACTCTCCATCCTTTCAACTAACTCCATGCCAAAAATCAAACTTGTGTTATGGGTACTAGATAACTGTTATAATATAATAGAATACATTACATAAATCGATATTTTTTATTATACATAGAAAACGGTTCTGTAGCCCTATTGTCTAACTCGAAGGCCATTACCAGTGAACTTGAAATCGATTACCAGTTGTCAATCCAGTCAGAATGTTTTTGGTATTGTGTAAGGTATTCAACTGGTACAACTAGTAGTTCCACTGGTACTATTTGCGATTAAGTTGTTTTACTAGTTGAAAAAACAATAATTATATTTGTTATGCTGGAAAAACACAGCCTGTGCATTATTTTTGTCATTATTTGCAATTACATCACGTATTTTTTCAGTTTATTGTGTGTACCTTTTTTATATATCTAAAAAGGTTTACCACAAAAGTAACGAAACGCAAGTTTTCTTTTTGTTACTGTCAAAATCGCGCGTGACGTATGACAAGTGAGGGACACTTGTCATAACTTGTCATTCGCGGTATATTTTAAAGTTTGTTTGGCTGCTTTGTGAAAACAAAAACAACTTTTACGACTGTTTTTTTTCTTGAAAACGAAAAGATTAGTTCCAAAGTAAGTACATTTAACAAATTACTACCGCGTTTTATGTGTTACAAAAGTTATCAAGTGTTTTGTTACACAACAGTGTGGTAATATGATAATATGGCTATTTCAGAATGCCAGCAAGAAAAATAGTATCAGACAGGCAGATGGAAATGCTTGTGGCTTTTATGGAAGCAAACACAGTGCATTCGCAGTGGGCCGCCTGGCTAATAACGGCCCACTGGCGAAACAACAAGCTGAAAAACTTTGGGAGGACGGACCTTGCGTGTAATCTCAATGCTGTTGGGGCTGGCGCCACTAAAACCTTAGCCAAGTGGAGAGTTGTAAGTACCTTTTATCTGTTAATTTGAATGTTTGTCACTAATGCTAATTACCCATCTAATTTTAAAGCTTTAGCTTTAGATATGCCAATGCAACCACCGCAGTTGGCCCCAACGCGCAGGCGATCATGTAATAATTTGTATCTGATGTAGGTACTTTAAATTTTAGGAGAGTACCATTATTCATGTCACATCATATCAATGGCTAGCCAATTAGTGTCCACTGCTGGACATAGCCTCCTCCAAAGCTGTATTTTTATACATTGTTACAGATACATCACACGCTGCAGATGTGCCTCAGTGGGCAATGCAGATTGAGGAGCGGCATTTAGCAAACGAGAAGAAGATCTCGCGTTCGCTAGAGGCCATGGCTGCCTCCTTGGCAGCGATATGCAGCGCTCTGAAGCGCGAATTGAAGAAAAACTTTAGTTAGGTTTACTGTTGTACATAAATAAATTAGTAGTAAGATTAAAATAAATTAGAATGGATTGTTTTTTTTTTTACTTTATTTATGAGTCAGAATCAATAAATTAGCAATAAAAAATAAATTATTAAGCTTTCATAGGCTTTAATAATTATAATAATAATGCTGGGGACAATCACACAGCATTATCTGGCCCCAAGTTAAGCAGACCTTGTGTTATGGGTACTAGATGATAGTATACGTAACACACTCCCAGGACAATTATTTGCAGATCGTAAAAACATTTGCTCTAAGGCAGGAATCGAACCCACAACCTTCTGCGTCGCAGGCGGACCTTCTGCGCCACAGAGGTCGTCGTTCAATTATGTTCGAGTCCTCCACAATCTGTCAACAACGGCTTGCCTTCCTCCATCAACTTCCCGCCGCCGTACACCTTCAGGGGGATGATGCAGTGCTGCGGTTGTAGCGCACGGTCGCGTGTCATCTCCTCATCGACATCGACGAGGCGTTGGTTACTTTTCCCGCTTTGATGGGTGTATTGTGCATCACCCTGTAAAAAATAGAAGAAAATGTTTATATATACCTACTCGTATGTATACCTATGTACAAAAAATGAATTTGAACTCGGGTAGGTATGTATTCAGATAATTATTACTTATTACTTCAGAGATTTTTACTTACCTACTTATTTCCTTAGCCTTCAAACACAATGTTTATCACAATTTTTTTATTTATATGGATATATTTGAGATTTCCATTCCAAACAAGACTCGAATGAGCTCCCTGCTTCATTTGACGTTTCAAATGGGCTTGAATTTTCTACTGAAATTCATTTCGACGTTACACAATACCGATATCCGCGCCAATATACGAAGTTTCATTCATTCACTGGGCTTCAATTTCGCTGGTAATGGTCTTCCATGTGTCAACTATTTACACAATACGAAAGTTACAATCGAAGTCCAGGCTAGGTTTCAAATGTCAAAAATGAAGTCGATTACGATTACCAGTTGAGTTAGACAATAGGGCTCCCGGTCGTTTTCTAACCCGGAACAAATATTTGTAGATCGTACAAACATTTTTGCGGGAATCGAACCCGCAACCTCCTGCATCGCAGGCAGACCTTCGCCCACCGCGCCACAGAGGTCGTCCATGTCGACATGATGATAAGTAATCATTAAATGTTTAATGCTTCGATTTTATGTTTATGGATAACATTTCCATTAAAAATCTGAAAATCAGCAAATACCAAATGATGTTATTATGGTTTATGTGTAGTATATTTCTCCATATAAAATGTTACGAGAATGTTCACTAACATTTTCCTCTAAGTTTATAAAGAAGAGACTGCACTCTGTTTTATAGACAACTTTATTGGAAAATATAGAAGCTCGGCGCTAACTTTGCATTTAAATCGTCCATAAGTCTTGAACGTTGAATAATAGATGTAAAAAGATTATCTTGATCGATTGCTTTTCTTGGTTTCATGCTATTTATATGCTGAACGTTTTACAGAAATATTTTGATGAAACAGTCTATATTTGATTGTTCTTTGAAGCAGACAAGATAAATTCATAACACATCATCACAAACAGCCGTAGAATTTCACACATAGCTGGGTAATTAAACCTCCTTATAACTCAAAAAATTACAAGTTGTGTTACGTTAAAAATATATGTTTGGTTTCCAAACGGTCTGTACATACTTGCACGTTGATTTGCAAAATGTATTACCTGTTATTTTACTCTACATAATATGTTTTCGGTGATAAGAAATATATCTTTGGTTTAGCCGTTTAGTCGAGAAAAGCGCTAGAGCCTTTTTATTTATAATATCAACAGGACAGGACTTAGGCGAACGGTAATCCTGGAGGGGCCTATACTCAGTGGTTTAGTGGGTTGTCAACATCTACTGATGATTTGTAAAAATGTACACTAGCCAAACTCGATGTAGAATGTTTGTAAACAAACTGCCCGTTCTTAACCTAATATTCAGTCTCTTGCTGCGTATTTTTATACGCAATTTACATTAGTACTTATCGATTCAAGATCCTTCCTTCAATAAATACTGTTTACAATTATATCTTAAACCCGACGCCAAGCAAGTGAGGTTTAGTTATTTGTGTCGTGGTTTATTCACAAACATCTACATCAAGTTTGGCTAGCGTATATGTGTTTAGAAGTAACGTATCTTACCTATCAACATCCAAGCCACAATGTGATAGAACAATGATAATATCAACACCTTTATTTGTTAATTCATTTGCTTGTTCTTTTACAACTTCCATTGGATCCAAAAATATAACCTTGCCCGACCTAGTTGAATACTAAAACAATTACACACAATTAATAGAGGAAGCAAATTGCATGCAGACCTAAAGGCAGCGGAAGCTCCTACAAGTTCATTATTATTGTCAATACGAACAAAGGTAGCTATTACATTTTTGTGAGTCATAAAAAAATATGTACCTAAGCAGATACTTGGATCTAAGTAAAGCTTTGGACAAAGTAAATATCGGTAAACTTACTTGAGAATCGACCGTGGAAACGCCGATGATACCAATCTTCCGTCCTTTCCTCTCAACAACAATGTGAGGGATATAGGATCCGTTCAACAGTGGTTCTTTTGTAGTATCAATATTGGCCACGACTACTGGAGCGCGGAGTGCCGCAAGGTACGGTGCTAGGCCCTCTATTCCATCGTCAAATTCGTGGTTGCCGATTGTCTGGAGAATAAATAAACGAGTTTATGAAATCTGTCTTATGAACTACTACTAAAGGGTCTTGAAAAAAAAATATACATACACTGATATCGCAATTGCAGAGATTAAAAGAAAATAGAGGTAGATAGATCACACAAACATTATAAGTTCGACAGGAATTGAACTAACCTCTAGCCTAGATTTACAAACTGATTAATAGATCACTCACGTGGGCGTCATGAGGCAGCATATTCATGAAGTGCTGCGTGACATTCCACTTCAGAGTCGAATACCAGTAGGTACCCTGGAAAACATCTCCGGCGTTTAGGAGTAGAGCATCTGGCTTTGTCTTGAGGAGGGTTTTGATTTCGTAAGCTAGACGAGCAAATCCGCCGACACAGCCTGTATCGTTGGACTGGCATATCGGCAGTTTGAGTGATGTCTCTTCGAATCTGAAAATAGGGTATTTTACTCAAGGAGAGGCAAAAACTGTACAAAAATGTTAGTAGGTATTTGCTTTTTCTTGCTTCCTAAGTTCAAATGCGTGGATACGTAGGTAACTAAGGAATCCCTTGTCTTAGCATAAATTGACATACGTAGATCTCAGACAAAATAAGAAGTCTACTTTGTCTGAGACGTAGATGAATTAAAACTCAAATGTGAAAATTAAAAACTAAAATAAATGTGCTTCTACTTCTGTTCAAATAAGCAATTATTTAACAAACTTCATGCCAAATTCTAAAAGAATTGTTAATCTATCTTTTTACCATTATTGTATCGCATCCTCCAAAATCTTCGATCAGATAAGGCGCTGCCGCCTCCTAACATGGAACCTCACAAAAAATTACACTCGAAATTTTTTACAACTTGTTTTGACGCAGACAGTTATTTGCCCCAATACAAGTTTTGTGAGTAAGTACGGAACAAGAGATTAGTGGAGTCGAATTTATTTTATTTCAATTAGAAGTGGTACCTACCTGAAAACAATAAACGCTGTTTTTTTATGGGTACAATCGAAAATCATACAGTTAAGTATGTACTTTTAACATTTAATTTTATTTGGTAACTATAGTTAATAATTTATATTTAAATTTATTTCGGACTACCAATAGTTAGACCGTATGTTCGTAGTTGTTGTAGTCACAGAACTGTTTCTGTGTAATAAATATGACACAATTATAAAACAACAAAAAAAAAGAAATTAACTAGGTAAGTATATTGCTACCTAATGTTTAATAAATCTTTGAACCTGTACTTGTTCATACTCATTCTATTAGATCCTGTCAAACGGATGCGCTCATTAGGGGAAGCCTATGTCCAGCTGTGGACTAACATAGGCTGATGATGATGAAACGGATGCTGGGTGAATGCGCCCAGAGTCAGTTTTTATCCGTGATGGCGTATGTAGAAGCGAGTCCACACACCCGACAGTAGGTATTCCGGATCCAGTAAACGGTTGTTTCCAGTAGCGAAGGATCCGTAATTAACGGTCTTGAAATAACGGATCCGCTGTGTGAACGAACTTAAACTAGCTTCTGCTTGCGACTTCGTTTACGTGCGACCTTATCATTATTTTTAGACGTAGGATGTAGACAAAGAAGCCATATCTACCATATCGACGGATGATGTAGCGCGGCAGATGAAGGTCCGCTTGTGACGCAAGTGGTTGCGGGTTCGATTCCCACCTTGTCATCTAGTACCCATAACACAAGCTCTGCTTAGCTTGAGGCTAGATGATGCAGTGTGGCTTGCCCAGCATTATTTATTTATCTAGATATGTGCTGCCTCATGATACAATAGGAATGTATCTCCTTGCCTTAAGGTTACACGAGGTAAGGTCACTCATCTTTCTTCTCTTTATACTACACTGTTTGATGTTGACCATCCAAAACTAAGGATAATATCAATTTATCTCGTCATTACCTATGTCTGTTGCCAAAAACGTAAAAAACTTTACAATTGAAAAATACAAGCTTGCAAACTATCGTGTTTCAAGTTTTCAGCACTGGTTTTTGCCCAACAACTCTGGGCGAAAATAAATAATATTACGCAGAAAGAAAACTCTAAAACAAATAGCCCGTTCCGATACAGTTTAGTTATTTGAATGTTTAAATTAATTTATTTTGAAAAGAACACTCAATTGTTTTCTATATTAAGTTCTATTATTTGCCTGTCCACGTTTTTTACGCTGTCGTTTTAGGAATGAATCATTATGTATTTCATCCTAGCGCGACGACGATAGCGTAATTACGAGTATGTCAGGTGAGATAGCGAACATTTAAGCCTCGCCCGAAGAGTTCGCGCCGTTGACTAGTTTACCCTTAAGATTAATACCAATGAAAGTTTACAAACAATCAGTAGCATTTTTAACGTTTTAAAACATGTTTCTATACCCTCTGACAGCTGGGCAACGGCCTCTCCCAAATCCTTTCATATATGAAAGGATTTGGGGGAGGCCCCGTGCGATATTGTGCAATCTTGTGAGACGGAATAGACTGAACAAAAAAATACATCGGTAGGCTATAAACAAAGAAAACAGCAACTCTACTTTCAGGTTTTCAGGAGGTTTTTTTTGAGCAAGCTTGTTCATGGTCGTTCCATTCCAAACGCTCCTTTCACACAACTGTCCAAATAATAGGTGTACAGTTGTATGAAAGGCTTTTTTCATTACCTATCAACATAATATCTTTAAAACACGACCTATAATTATGTACACCTACCTACCTAAGCACTTAAACCTCTAGGTACTCATTAGTAAAGTAAAAGTAAAAAAAAAGTTAAATTATTTGTTACAGCAAATAATACAAAAACATTAAAAGATAACACATGAAAAGGGTAATTTTGTACATAATTTGCTGAGCTTATGTTAACAGTGATTTTCGTCGGTTTCCTCACTAGGCTAGGCCTGTATCGAGGAAGACAGTACTAAGCTATTTTATGAAGAAACTTACTCACCTGTCATGAAAATCATTATAGTGAATCAAATCCAACGGGAACACCGCATCCCGTAGCACGTTCGAAACGGCGCACGATAACACAGCACAAAAAAACAATAAACGAAAAATCATTTTAGGCCAACACCGTCAATACCAACGGATTGCACCTCAATGATCTATTTAACCTTGCTTAGATACAAATATACTCTTATGCAAACTTATTTTTATGGTAATGAATATTGCAGACTAGTTTTTTAATTTTTTCCTGTATAGGTCAATGCCTCAACGCTACTGTCTCGAGTTATAAGACGTGCGTCAGCGCAGCGCGTGAACCAAGTTCAGAAAGAGTCGTCAATACAAGTTATACAAGCAAAACCATTAGTGTCATGATCACATTTCGTTCGGTAATTAAGATAGCCACTTACGTAATATGCAGGGTGACACGGAAAGGGGTGATTTTCGGCCCCGAGGGGATCAATTTGATAATAACGTTTTTTTTATATCGAATTGGAGGATGATTGGATTGGGGATTTGGAGGATTGGTACCCAAGCAAATAACATTTACACAAACTCAACCAGACAAACATAAGAAAATACTGACACAACAACTGTTCCTGCCGGGACTATTTAACCGTCAAAGATCTTCAGTGAGGCAAGTAAGAATAAAAAAAAATACTAACCATACAATATACTATATTTTTAAAGAAAAACTAACCTATTTAAATTAGAAAATATTTGTTGTGTAAGAAATAAAGGCTTTTATTTTTATTTATTTTTTAATTCACTGAAATGGCAACTGAGTATTCCACCCAAGACCACATCTTATTACGACTGAACAGCCAATAGTAGATAAACAGGAAAAAAAATGTTCTTGCTTGTTTTTTCAGCAAAACCAGTGTTTTTAAATGATTACAAAAAAAATTATGTAAATCCATTGATATTTCAAAACAATAAAAATAATGTAAGGGTAAACGTAAAGGAACACGGATCTGAAAAAAAACAGCTCGCTTTTATCAAAACCAGTACCTAAAAAAAACAACTTTCAAAAAATCGAACAACAAACGTTGAGCCCCTCGATGTCCAGAATCACCCCTTTTCAGCTTAGTACACCCATTCCGTGACACCTTGTGTAGAAACCAACTCACGTCAGATGTAAGTAAAAGGTAATACGACGCCAAATCAGACCACAAGGTCATTTGATAAATGTCTTAGATTGAATTGCATGTGTTCAAGGTTACCTACTGGACACTGTGAGCCACCCTAAGCTTCTCCAAAAGTTTCACAAGGGGTACGTATTCGATCGAACACCTAAAATAAAAATGTCTACAGTTAAAATGCCGATGTTCAAAATCCCTATAATTACAATACCAATGAGTAACGCACTATAAAGCAAAAAGCTAACAATACCAATACTTCAAATACTTATCATAATGATGTAACACCGACGTAAAAAACACCTAAGTTTGCAATTCCTAACATCCGATTAAGTAATGGTTCAAAATATCTATAACTAGCGGCCCGCCCCGGCTTCGCACGGGTAGTTATAGGTATTTAACAAAAAACATAAAAATTAAAAACTTTAACATACTTTTGGTAGACTTTCCATGCTTAGAACACTCGATCAAGTCTGCTTTAGACAAAATAAATTATCAAAATCATCCGTTTGGGAGCTATGATGCCGCAACAACCCTTATATTAATACCGTATATTAATCTATAATATACCAATAGATAGATTACACACAATAAATAGATCCACCCGTCAAACTTATAGCAAACCCCTTTTTGTGTCGGGGCCGAATAAAAAAAATATTATGATAAAAATATAATAAGATATTAATAATACTTTTTTTTGTTTTATTGTCTAAGATTCTAAAGGTGAAAAAAAAAACAAATCGGTCCAGTAGTTTCGGAGCCTATTCAATTCGAACAAACAAACAAATCTTTCATCATTATAAGTAAAATAATAGATTCAGGCGTTACTTTGCGGAAATCCATTGCAAAATATAAGGATAAGGCATTAAAAAATATATGGTATTTTTTTCATTTTTGTAGTTGGCGTCGTTTTTCTTCTACAACGCGGACTACATTTTGTTAGAACTTATCGGAGAAGGTTTTTTCGCGGAGTGGTTATTAGATATTTTCATCCTTATATTTTTCATTATACCTAAACCATATCTCCGAATTAGCTGCCACAAAGGTAAACATAGGGGATACCAGTAAAAAATTTACCTCCTTTGTAGAAGGTAACTACGACAGTATTACGTTTTGTCGTAAAAAAATCGAGGAATTTTAATTTTAACCAAAACTTGTCAACTGGTCAATAAATTAAGGTCCTGGCATATTTTTAATCTAGTACTTTAGTTTCTTACAAAGATAATAAATGATAAACATGTTTTATGGGTAATTATTTTGTGCCACTGGGTCATATTCTGAGGAATGGGGAATAGTTCTGTCGATGTGCATTGGTACTGCACATTGGGTACAAAATGTAATGAAATGTTGCCGTTGCGGATGTTTTTGGCCTATATTGGACTTTTTTCTACCTCTGCGGATCTTTTGCGGACCGTGACGTTCTACGGGTCTTTTCGGACCAAAACGCATATCGGAACGGCATATACTACAATAGCATACACTATATTCATGCATAGTGGCCACTGTACTAGCAGAGAATATTATAATAATACCTAACGTACCACTTTAATAGGATATTAAAATACTTATAATGTAGATATTACAACATTTTTATAATGCCGTCGTATTTTATTCAGTGCCTCAAAGAAAGAGATTTAGAAAAAATCGGCCTACTCCGCTCGCCGTTGCCCTTTTGTATATTTTCCAATAGTCAGTTGTTCAAATTCAAAGAAATAAACATAATGACAGTCAATATATTTATGAAAACTTATTGTACACATAAAAATATCAAAAGCTTTCCTAAAAATAGCGATATACATAATATAAATACTAGAAATAAACATAAACTCGATGTGCCCACAACCAGGCTTCACAAGATTAATGTATCTTTTAAAGGGCAATGTATAAACTTCTACAACAAAACTCCTAGTGAGTTGCAAAATCTATCAATAAATAAATTCAAACAAATTGTCAAAACCTTTCTGTGCAAAAAAGCTTACTACAAAATATCAGATTATTTAGGGGATAAAAAACCTTTGGACGGGTTTTGCTCCAACTCGAAAAATAACAACTAACAGGTTTCTTAGTCGCTTCTTTACTTTAGTCTACATACCGAAGCGACAGAAATCAAAAGTATTTCCGTTATTTCCGTGTCAGTGTTTTATTTTAAGGATTTCACCTTTTCTAAGGGTACATTTTTGTAATTATGGAAATAAAGAATTTTTGATTTTGATTTTGTTATCTTCATTATATTCGCCAGTTTAACCTCATGAGCTCATTTTCTTTTCCTTGTCATCTCAATTAATTTTTTTAGGCAAGCTGTAACTTATGTAATGTTACTACTTACTGTTTATATTGTTGTTAAAAATAAATGTATTTCTATTTCATTCTATTCTTACTTACTACCTGCAATTTGGGGAGTCACGTCTGGTGAGGCCTTATGTGCTCTTTCTTGTGATTTATTATGTAGGTATCCTGCGTTGGTATGAACGTTTTTTATCTACGTATGTTGAGCTGAATTGGATCATTCCACTTTTCAGGGATTGTAGCCAATGGATAATCCATGTTAGATAAGCTACCCTGGTACCATCCTGGTTTCATTCAAACAAATCCGTTCAGTCTTAGAGCATGAAGGTGTCACAAACACACTATACATTTTTTACGTAATTTGTGCCTAGTGATATTAGTTTTATAGGTGATTACTCTTTCTATTTTCAGCTTGCAATATATCATTTTGCAGTTTTTCTCATATATTACGAAACTAATCATTTTGTCATATTTCGGACAAAATTTGGGTTCGGTCTGGAGCTTTTTAATTTTGACTGCGGCAACACTACTTTCGTTTCCTGTCTCGGAGAAAACAAAATAATTTCAAGATTTTCTTCAAGTTCTTAGAGGTTTCCCGTCCTTCGCCCGTTCTGGAATCGAATGTTCTTTCTCTGGCTGCGCCGCCGCGCCGCCGGTTTTTGCTGTTGGTGAAGTTATATGCTACCCCACAGAACTGTTCTGTGTGCTACCCGTTAAAGTGATCTTGCTGTGTTAGAGTTATTGTTATTACCTGGTTGTGTGTGTTTGCTGATAATGATAAAGAGCCTGACTCTGAGCCAATGAAAAACTGATGGTAATAAATGTGTACAAGCAGACGTACATGAACTATTGGTCGCGTGTGTCAACAAAACAGCCGAGCTCTTGGGAATATCGCAAAGAACATGGAATGGTTGTAAAAGAACACAAATCAACAGGAAGGGTTTCTTCGCCCACGAAAAAAGGTAGCAAAACCAATTTTGACGAAGTATTGACCAATTCACCTATTCTGCTATATGAAGAATCGTCCGTCAGTTTTTTCGCCGAAATTAATTATCTGTTCTAACGAAGGTAAGAATTGATTTAGGTATCTACCTCAATTTCAAAGAAAAGTCTATGTCTTTATTTAAAAAAAGTAAAAGGATAAAAAGTAGCCTATGTGTTTTCCAGACTATAATCTATCGTTATGCCAAATTTCATACGGACCCTTTCCGTCCGTTTGCTGTTTTGCCGTGATTGAGTAACAAACATCCATCAATCCAAACTAATATTAGTGGGATAAAAAGCATTCCTACTGCTTCTGAGAAATGACTTATATCACTCATGCATTATTGCTTCCTGTGATCTGCATATTAAATATATCCTATTTTGTTGCAGGCCATACAGTAATAAAAACAAGGGTGGATACTGAGGTCAAGAGACATCGAAACAAGCTTTCTTGGAAGGCTTAACAACAGGCTTGAATACTCCAACGGGATAAAGACTATAATTGATAATCAGCTGTAATTATAGGCAACGAAGAAATAAAAAAACAAGAAAAGTATTTGTTTATATTTATTTCTGAGGTCAAATAATGCTACGCCTTTGTAGGACTAGGATATTAGTAATTTAGGCAGTGAAAACTAATGTACTTATGAATAAACCTTCCTTAAAATGTAGTTCTCTATGAAAAAAACACCTATTTGTTTGTTTTATTTACTCTCAGAGGGCATAACCAAATGTTGCTTTGCTTTGTTGTTAGGTACAAGCATAGTGAAGGGTGGTTCGTGAGCCTAGGATTATTATGACTCGCAGAAAAGAACACCAGCAGCGCAGCGTGTGTAGTTTTACGGCGGGAGGCCCCGCGCCTTGTGAGATGAATGTATTTAGTAAAATAATTCTAGCTTTATGAAAATTTCCTGCTCAAGCAAAGCCGAGGGCAAGAACTATACCTAATGATCCATAAAAATTCAAGGGTTTGCTCTGCTGTCCTGTCACTTTCATAGTGACATTGATTTGTGTACATTATTGGCAGGATTAAAAAAAACGAGGTATAAGTAGTTATTGTGTACCTATCTGTAATAGTTAGACAGGTACTATGGGAAACTACGTCGAGTCTTCTCGTCATCCATACCACAATGGTTGAAAACGAAAGTTTTCAATCAGTGCGTCCTACCCGTCATGACCTACGGATCTGAGACGTGCGTGGACACTCACGGTAGGGCTGCTCCACCAGTTTAAACTAGTTTGAAATCGCCCAGCGAGCTATGGAGAGAGCTGCTATGCTCGGAGTTTCTCTGAAGGATAGAATTCGTAATGAATACATCCGTCAGAGAACCAAGGTTATCGAAATAGCTCAAAGGATCAAGCAAGCTGTAGTGGCAGTGGGCTGGCCATATCCCGAGAAGAATCGACAACCGCTGGGGTAAACGTGTTCTTGAGTGGAGACTCGGCAAACGTAGTGTAGAACGCCCACAGACCAGGTGGGATGACGATTAGCGAAAGACTGCTGGCAGATGCTGGATGCGGCAAGCTGAAGGCGGCCTTATCGCTGGGAGCGATCTCTTCCAAGGTACCTTATGATGGACTGGACATGAGGGAACAATATAGACGGTGGCACTTGAATAAATGTTGACAGTTTCTTCAGCTAAAGATGCTCAGTCTGCAATAGTCTGCATAGCTCCTAAGTATTGTATCACATCGCTTATTTTCATTCTTCTCTAAAGTAAACCTCCATCGCCAACAGCGCCATCTCGCGAAAAAAGTGTGAAATATGAATGAGCCCACCGCACCTACAAGAATTAGTCCACAGCTCATAAAGGTAACAGCTCACATGCTGTGCCGTTCGAAAGAGCGGAAATTCAAAGAATCAGTTAGTGTATTCCGACAGGGATATTTTTGCTGTTATTGAAGGTGATAAAAAAGGAACAAGTTGCGTTTCGTAACTAAATTCATTCAAATCAAATCATAAGTTCAAAGGACTTGAACTTGAGTCATTCTGTAAAGCTCCGGTTTAACAAATCTTTACTTAGCTCACAGACTTCCAGTGCTGATGGCCCTCCCCAAATGACGCCACTAACAGCGGTCCTGGGCTACCTTTATCCATATTCCATACTAGCAGCGCCTCGCAATATCACCCGCGTAGTTCCCGTTCCCGTAGGAATTTCGGGATAAAAAGTAGCCTATGTCCTATTCCAGACTATAATCTATCTCTGTGCCAAATTTCATCCAGATCCGTTTTGCCGTTCTGGCGTGATAAAGGAACAAACCTCCAACCATCTATCTATCCATCCATCCATCTAAACTTTCACGTTTATTATATTAGTGAGATGAGATTCCTTGCCCTACCCCCTTAGATTTCAACCTGTCATAAAATTACCTATCTTGGTTGGGCTCATACACCTTGGATTTAGGAGAGGTCCCTAAAAAGTTCTTGCGTTTCACCTTATAAACTTATCCTACTTATGAACATTCCAATTGCAAGGTCTTTGATAAAAATAACTGAAATAAACGATCAATTCATCCCCATTAAGTGCTGCCACCTCTTGAGAGCTGTTTTATTTTTATTTTCGTCTAAAACCGCTTATTTCAGTTACGCCCTTGAAATTCTTTGAAAAAAACTTCGAGGAAAAGGGGAATAAGCGATTTTAGACGAAAATAAAAAAATTAACCAGCTTTGCTAAAAGATCTGCTATCACCTTCATTAGAAACATGGTTCCTTGGCTCATTTACCTGATGACACTTTTTGTGTTCCCTCGAAAAATGCCAAAACACACTTGTTTTTACGTGTCGAAATAGCACAGGGCTCTGGGTTATCAAGGTTATTGTGGTGTTTTCTTGAGACGGATTTCTCATTGCTTTTTCATAGTAAAGGACCACCTCCACAACCGGGTATATCGCCCGCGATAATATCCCAATACTTCTCCATCTCTTTAATATTCGTAGTAGGTACGCATACGTATATTAGCCTACTTACCTACCACAAAATGATATTTTTTTGTGCCGCAAACCGCTCGTGTTAGGATGATAACCAACGCCGAAAAGGCGCCCGCGCGAAAAATGTTTAGATTTATAATTTAATCCGACCCATACATAAATTAACTTGTTTTTCTGAACCAGATAGACAAAAGTGAATTGGTTCTCTATCTTCTAGATAGAAGACCACCTCCACACTTTCAACCTTCAAAATCCAAAACTCTTTCGTTTCTATTAATACAATAAATGTACACTAGGAAAAGGCCAAATTTTTACAAGTAAACAATGACACTGAAATAAAGTGGTAGGTACTTTCGCTTCGGTATGTGTATAAAGAAGCGACGAAGAAACCTTTAGCCTGTAGTTGTAATTTTTCTAGTTGGAGCAAAACCCGTCCCAAGGTTTTTTATTCTCACTCCAGATTATCAAATATCCATCTTGAATCCATCATGATCATCATCATCATCTCCATCTTCATCCATCATCATCACTCCTCCATCATCTATCATCTCCATCATCATCATCTAGGTTATAACATATCTAGAATTTTATAAAAATCAGTGAACCTACGAATTTCATGTCGAGTGTGCCAAGTTCAAACAACTTATGTGTAAAAAATATGTATATTTTATTTATTAAAATAAAAACCACTCATTCACAGTCAACTATCGATGGTAATTCGTCCATCTGTCTTGATATTGAGTGGAGATATCTTCTTGACATAGGCCTCCAAAATGTCCGTGTCTCGTCCGATGGTAGTTGTAGCGCTATTTTTGTTTTTGAACATCTGAAAGCGAGAAAAACTATATTGTAGTTCTGGGGCTATCTATATGGTACATAACATAACATTGGTTTGCATCACGAAAGTGACTGTCAATAATTTGATAGTTTTTGAAAAAAATTAATCCGACTTCGAATGCCTTAATTTTACACTTAAAATTTGAAATATTTTTCCCGTATGATCTTAACTAAGCCGCCCATGATAGTTTGGTCCTTCATTTTTGCCGGTGTCGATGTTGTTTTTGAAGTGAGACATTATCGAGAGTCATATTATTTATGTTTGATGAAAATCAGTTCAGCAGGTCTAATGTTATGGTAGTTCAAAGTACCTAAAACCATCGTCAAGGGTTTAGAATATCAGTGAAATTTGTTATTCTATCAATTTATTTATTTCTATAAAAAGCTTTTGAAATAATTTATCTCAAACGCTGTAGGATAGAGGGCGCCTCTATAAAGATTTTTCCCCGGTTTAGAAAAGCTTCAGGAGGCCTACTTTGTAAAACCAAATACGAAGTTTCGGTTTCGGATGGCGGATCACACGAAACGAACTACGAATTTGATCCAACTTGCTTCTTCGCACGCGTCTTTATTAATTCTTTAAAGTAGTCTTCTAGATTTCTGAATAGATTATATGTTTTATAGCTCAGACTACGTCCACTTACCGTGAAACCATCTCCGCCATCGGCCAAGAAGCTTGGCATGACTATATTGTAACTAACTTCAGGTTCCAAGGGAGCTATAGAGCCGTCATCTCTCAATACTTTGACTGATGTTATGCGACTACCTTCAGGTTGTGAAATGTTGTAGGCTACTTTAAGACCTGGGAAAGAAAGAGAAAAGATTTTATGGCAATTAAAAAATACAAAAATACAAAAAAAATACATATGATAGACATACAAAATGATAGAAGTTTGGATGTTTGAAGGATGTTTGCTCTCCACGACAAAGCTAATAATAGAAGACACCTCTTGTCTTGAAGAAATAGAGAATTTGCAGATTTTTCGCTGAGCAATTATGCCTTGATGATTTTTTTTTTATTTCAGTGGTTACCTTTCAGTTTACTTTGAAATTATCAATATTTTTTTCAGTGTTTGAAAAGTTTTCATACAAAAGTATCTGTCTAAGAAATAATGTCCTAAATTTTTTCTACTTCGACGGGGCTTGAACCCAGAACCCTTCCTCTATAAGGGATGCGCTACCAATTGCGCTACGGGGTCAAGTGACGTAGGAGTCCAAAAACACTGGGACTTCTATTGGATAGCGCCGATTAACTCTACCTACAGGGGAAACATTGAAGTTATATCCAAACCTGCTAAATGACTAAAGTAACGTTTAGTACGATTGACGAGAGGTGTCGCGTTGTTTTAGTCTAAAGGTTTCTGCTATTATAGTGAGTAAGCCTCACATTGGGGCAATTTTCTAAGAAATTTAATAATGACAGAAAAAAACTATTTCGACGGTACTTAAACCCGCAACCCTCCTTCTGTACGGGATGCGCGGGAGGGTTGCGGGTTCAAATCCCGCCTGTCTTTTTTTTTTATAATACCGAATTCGCATGTAAACTTATTACCTGCGACCTGCAACACCCAGGGCCCTTTAAACGGGTCGCAAGCCCAGGCATCGCTCACGCTTCGTTCTAGAGCTTCTAGCACGTACTTCCCTTGCAGCTCAAACGCCAGTACTTTAGTGCTGTACGGTAGTAACTCGAATAGTTCTCCTAGGGTTACATCTGAAAATTTCATCACACTAATATTAAAAATGCGAAAGCTTTGATGAATTTCCTTTGTTACTTCTTCAGGCTAAAACTTCTAAACGTATTGGGTCATATTCATAAGTCGCCAAAAGGTGTTTTTTTGTATAGTTTTTACTTTATTATCGATAAGGTCACCCTTTATAAACCTGCTGCGCAGTAGGTTGCGGGTTCGAATCCCGCCTTGGGACAAATATTTGTACAATCTGCAACGTAATTTTTTTTTCGTGCGTTCACCGTCCTGACCTAATTTTTCCAATTATTTAATTGATTTAACTTCATAATTCGAATAAGTCAGATTTTTTTATTAGAATTTTTTACTTTTTCATGGTGGGCAGTGAGACAAAAATGTAAGTACACTTAGAAGAGATCAAATTCTTAAAATAAAACACTGACACGGAAATAAAGTGACATTTTTGAGTTCTGTCGCATCGGTTCAGACTAATAAGTAAAGGAGCGACGAGGAAACCTTTAGCCTGTTTGTTTTTACTTTCCGTGTTGGAGAAAAACCCGTCCCAAGCTTTTTTATCTGTTATCTGATCATGAAACAATCAATGAATCTACTGCTTAGGTATTTACGAAGGTATTCACTGACGAAATGCGGTCGATTAAGTAAATTTTTATCCAACACTATTCTAAATGCAGCTTAGTACATTGTTTTTACTTACTTCCAGCTGTAATAGTCGATTTGATGTTGCCTCTTTGTACAAATGACAAGTAATTCTCGTTGTGTGTTAATTCTTTTGCCTGTGGACAAAAAAAACTGTTTCTATTCTTTGCTCTTTCGAGTTATCTTAAATCATTTATCTCTACCAGCTTCTGCAATGGACTTAGGTTTAAAGAACTTAATTGTCATACTAACACATGGTTCACTTTTAATGAGATAAATCTCACTAATATTATAAACGTGAAAGTTTAGATGGATGGATGGATGGATAGATAGATGGATGGATGTTTGTTCCTTTATCACGCCAGAACGGCTGAACGGATCTGAATGAAATTTGGCACAGAGATAGATAATAGTCTGGAATAGGACATAGGCTACTTTTTATCCCGAAATTCTTACGGGAACGGGAACTACGCGGGTGAAACCGCGAGGCGCTGCTAGTGATAAATAAATTTCATGATAAACAGACTTCCCAGGTACGAAGTTTTCCTAATATCATGGACCAATTAAAACTAATTTATCTATGCTAATAATGATGTATTAAAAAGTATATCAGTTACTAGATGCAGCCCGGGGCTTCGCACGCTCTTTTTCGAAATATAAAGTCGCCTATGTCCGTCCCCGGGGTACCATCTACCACCCTGCCAAATATCATTGAGATCAGTTCAGCCGTTTAGGCGTGAAAAGGCAACAGACCTCAACAGACAGACGGACATACAGACAGATAGACAGACAGACAGAGTTAATTTCAAATGTATAATATTAAGACGATACGAGCCAAACTACACTACGTTTGCCGAGTCGCAAACACCCAACAATAACAAACTCGACTCGGCAAACGTAGTGTAGGACGCCCTCCGACCAGGTGGGATGACGATTTGCGAAAGACTGCTGGCAGATGCTGGATGCGGCAAGCTGAAGACAGGGCGCTATGGCGCTCATTAGGGGATGCCTATGTCCAGCAGTGGACTGATATAGGCTGATGATGATGATGATGATGATGATGACGAGCCAAACTAGCGCCGCCACCTATTTTTTATCTTATTATTTCGTTGAACAAAGGTAATTTTAAAATTTTTAATGGACAGTCTGTGATACCTATTATAAGCTTTAATGCTTTGTAATATTGACTATCGACTATTATCCTTTGCCACTTCATGCGTCATGTAACGGGATAGAGTCGAATATCCGGTAGTCGGATCCGGCGCTCCGGCCACGTAGCTTGCCGAATATCCAGTATCCGGTATCCGGCCAAACCAATATCCGTTTCATCTCCAATCATAATCATCATCATCAGTGTGATATAGAGGTATTACTTACATAATCGACCATGCCATCAACGATAAGGTTACCCAGCGGACACTCCCCAAAAACACAGTCTTGGAAAAGCAGCATTGTTTTTGATTCACCCACTACCGTGTTCATAGCCTCTTGGACCTGTACGGCGTATGGTGCCAATCTCTGTTTGATCTCTTCGTCTGTAAAAGAAATTGATAGATTACGGACTCCTACACTTTGTGGGACTACACTCGGTGGGCGGGCATTGCGGTTTGCAACAGAGTATTGTTTAAACCTTTGAAACTATCATGGTTATGAACCTAAAAATCATTTATAACGGGATACTTATATATATACCTAATCAATTATAATATAATTTTGACTTTTTAAACTAATTTTGATTGTATTCTTTAGATTTTATGAGAGAATGTTTTTAATTTTCTTTATATTCACATTAATGTTATAGTCGTAAGTCTATTTTAAGATACCTACTCTTAATATTCAAATACAATTGTAAACATTGTTCATGAATAAACTATCTATCTACCCTGATTTGATCTTTGAGTTTTCTCAAAAAAATTCAATATTCCGTTATAAATTAATTTTACGTAACAGTATTATAACTTCAGTTTTCAATTCAACAGTATTATAACGCAGGTCACATCGCTTCCTAGTTTATTTTTGCACTGGCAAAAAAAGACCTAAATCAAGACTTTTCTCACGTCCCTCAAGCATAGACTGAGCAAGCTTAAAAGATCTTAGTTTGACCGCAATCTCACCTGTTGGTAACTGATTATCGATTTCTCAAGCGCTTTTTTCGGATAAATACCGGTAGGTTATTCAGAGTACCATAAGCCTAAGAATGATAAGGATATTACTGCGTCCATGAAGTCCTTAAAAGACCTTAGTTTGACCGTAATCTCACCTGTTGGTACCTAACTGATTTATCAACTTCTCAAGCGCTTTTTTTGGATAAATACCGGTAGGTTATTCAGAGTACCATAAGCCTATGAATGATAAGGATATTACTGCGCCCATGAAGGCTCTTGCTGAGCCTTTAGTTAACTATACAAACTAAATGCATTAAACATTTGATGTACCACATTATAGTTAGTTTTAAGTTCCTGTTTAATTTTTGTTTTTATGTGATGAGTGCAATTAACTTTACATTCTATTTTATTCTATTTTAAACAAGTTGAGAATAAATACCTTCTTCGATAGAGCGGTTTAGGAAGATGGCATTTCCGTCCCATTTCACGAAATCTCCTTTATAATCGAAGTATACTGAAAGGTTGCCCATGTATTTCGTGAACGCTGACGTTTGTACTATCAATACCTGTAATAAAGAAAAATAAAATCTTTATTATTCTGTCAAAACAGTAAAATATTAAAATTGCACTATTGCTTATCCTTAAACATTTCTTAGCAGAAAAAAGTAGATTAGTGACGAACATTGAACCTCCGTTTATGGATTCAGTTAACATTAATCATAAATCATTTAAAACGGGATAATTTACCCTCATTTAAATTTTGAGTTTTCACAAAAATTTATCATGGTTAAGAATCCGGCGACAGCAGCTCGCAACTTCAATTCGTGAATTATTATGTTCCGTAATACCAAAAATGATGACTGAAAACTGGTTGAATCTTCGAAATTGTGTTATTCTGTAACTAGAAAATAGTAGTTCCTTAACAAACAAAACGTACGATATTGTTGTTTTTAATACAAAACAAATAGGACGAAAACATGTCATTTTAGACTTAAAAATATGTTAAATTCGATTTTGCATATTTTTGCTTACATTTCATTATAGGTGTGTATTATTAAGAATGTACATTATAAGGAAGGCCTTTTCACACATATAGTATACCTTATGTTTCTTATCAGCAGAAGTTTCCACAAAAGTAGGGTAGCTTCCTCCGACGGGTTCGCCCGAGGGGGCATCCCCGTTCCAGAGGAGAGTATGAGTATGTCCTCCCACTATAATGTCTACGTTCTCCCCGTAGTCACGAGCTATCTCCCTGAAAATAAGAAATTATCCTATTATTTACTTATATTTTAAATTAGATAGTAACTCTGTCCGTCTGTCCGTCTGTTTGTCTGTCTGTTACCGTCTCACGCCTAAACGGCTGAACGGATCTTAATGAAATTTGACAGGGAGGTAAATGATATCTCGGGGACGGACATAGGCTACTACGATGAAAAGCGCGTGCAAAGCCGCTAGTATTAAGACCAATTATGTGCACTTTACTATAATTTATTGATAAACTAGTTTCAGTCCGCGGCTTCGCATGCGTTGTTCAAGGTTTTTTCTATCCCATGGGAATTGATTTCAAATATAAAAAGTAACCTACGTTTTATTCCAGGTTTAGAACTACCTGTATGCAAAATTTCAGCCCGATGCGATCAGTAGTTTTAGCGTGAAGAGGTAACAAACATCTAAACATAGTAAATTTCGCACTTATCATATTAGTGTGATGTGATATGATAAGTGTGATGTGATGTGATAAGTGTGATGTGATGTGATAAGTGTGATATAAGTTTGAAGATGCTTTGTTGGGAACCAAGACTTACTTTGAATCACTATATATTTATTTATTTTATTTAACAACTTACAAGAACTACAGGAGTAAGTGAACAAATGAACGTCGAAAATATCTTGACTAGACCAATTTAAAGGAACAAATCAAAGAAAATTACAATCAAATAACAGAAACAAACTAAAACTAGTATTTACAATAGGCTGGTGTCAAAAAAAAAAACTTAAGTCCTTTAGTTAGATTATCAGAAAATATTAGTTACCTACACTTTTTTTTTGTTGATTTAAACATAAAATTATGAAGAAGCGGAACTTTATATCTTGTTGCGGACTGGCTATATCTTGTTATATTTTTTTTGTTTTATGGACCAAAGAAAAAATACGTGTGCAATATTTTTTAATGATGTAACCGACATATTTTTTTATTCAGGACAATACTCTATTGAAACAATTGAGCTGACTGCAGACTGTTAACAATTTACAGGTAACTCAACTGATCCATATCAATACCAGTCGGAAGCCCAAGACATTGTTGTCCCACTGTATGGCAATGCTGATGCGTTGCGCCAGATACAAACCAGCTCTCGGGTCAAAAAAATATACAATCGGGGACAAATTAATTTTTTTTTTCGAATGGACTAAATACTGTCGACCGCAGATGGCCACGACAGCGTTACCGGACCTTAAGGGGACAAATCCATGATTTATGATTTGATTATAAACGCATTAGATGACACAAGGCTCAATTGTTCTCAATTGAGTAATCACCGACTTCCCTTGTCAGTTTAAACAATAGACAATCAGATAGTGAGTGATTTGGTATCCCACGTGGTTAGTTTCATCATGATATACAAGGTGTCCCATAATGTAACCATAAAGGTGCTTGTGCAGTGGGGCAAGGCCAAACTGAAACATAAAAAAGTGACCCGTTCGTCCCGAACGCATCACGTTTTTTGTATTGTTTGTAATAGCAGAGATTAATAATTTCTGCCGACTTTGGGACTTGGTTGTTTATTTCTTCATTTAAATTTTTTCATAGGTTGAAGAACATTTAACCATTAAAAATGGATTTTGCTTACTGTTTTTTTAGTAGCAAAGACACCGAGCGTGAGTGGTGAAAAAATATGTTTATGAATGTAATTGCAATACTTTGATTTTTATTTAGAATAGCACCGACCTCAGCAGTTTATTCTATTAAATATCATAGTTTCTTCAAAATCCACTTAAAATGGACATATTTTTGACGTTCATGGCATCCAAGGTTTTGATACATTTTTTTACACCACACTTGCTCAAACTTTAATCATGATAAATTATCCAAAAAAATACTTCATGTTTAAACGTGTTTTGAAAATTACTGGTCATGGTAAGCAAAGTAGTTTCAAATCATAAACACTACTCTTCCTTAATACATTCTAAAAATGAAACCTATGAAATTGTTAAATTGTGGGCATAATGTTCAAAAATAAATTAATGAATCGAGGTACGAATTCATCCAAGTTTACGAAAAATGGAATTAGTCCTAAGAAAGTTTTTTTTTATTGTTTTAGTTTGGTTTAGCCCCGCACCGCACACGCAAATTCCAGGTTATACACTCATTATGGGACAACCTGTATAAAACACTTATAGATTATATAAGTATAGATGATATAAGTATATCATATATGAATATGTTTATATATGAATAGCTTCTTGTTTCTTAGCTGGTAGAATCTGTGTTGGTACAGAGGCGGGTTCGATTCCCGCTGAGGGGTAATTTTACATGAAATATTGACTAGTCTATAGTCGTCTAGATTGTTGTCGTGTTGAGTAGCTACAATATCACGTTTGGATATGCCTTTATGCATTTGTTGCAAAAAGGCTATTTAACCAACTCAGATTTAAGCACGTCTCAAGTCGCGGTTTAAGACAGGTTTTAATGAAAATCTGTCAAAAATTAGTCACTTGACACGTGCTTGAAGCAGAGAATATAGTTTTTTTTAAATATAATCTTACTAGTGGTTTATTTTCACTTCTTGCACAAGTGGGCAAAATTATGAAGTGAATAAAAGCAATCACACCTTATATATTATTTGATAACAATTACTATGCTAAAGCTGTTTAGAGTATAAAATTTGACATGTCTAAGTGCTTATTTTGTAAGCCTAAAGAAATAAAGTTACTGACTTTGCATTTTAGTTACGTTTGAGTATTCGGGAATTGACCGCTGGGGTAAACGTGTTCTTGACTGGAGACCGCGACTCGGCAAACGTAGTGTAGGACGCCGTCCGACCAGATGGGATGACGATTTGCGAATGACTGCTGGCAGATGCTGAATGCGGCAAGCTGAAGACAGGGCGCTATGGCGCTCATTAGGGGAGGCCTATGTCCAGCAGTGGTTTAATATATCAGGCTGATGATGATGATTCGGGAATTAGATTGTGGCAAAAACTACAGGTATTTGTCCGGGGAAGTACCCCGTGTTTTGCTGTCTAATTGTAAATGTTCTTTTATGATAAAGTATGGTTGCCGGTGAAATAACTGGTTTCTAAATTTGAGTAAAAAATTAACGAACTGCGTCTGCCGATTAGACTCAATGTTTTTGCTGATATTATGTCCGTGATGTTTTTATATCAATAAAGTTATATTATAATCGTTTCCAGAGGCGGCTTCACACGTGTTGTTGTTATGGAGTTTATAGCCTAATGGAACTAATTTATGGAACAAAAAGTTGGCTTTGTAATATTCCAGGACCTAGATATTTGCAAAATTACAGCCAGATTCGCGCCAAAATGGGCTCGTTTTTGCGAGACAAGGACGAGCGAACGTTGCGCGGGGAAGATGGGAAAGGAAGGCAAGAGCCGCGAACTGGACGGCCCGCGCGCAATTTCACTGGTAGGTATTTACTTATAAATTTGTTTTAGCTCTATAATAATCCTCTTTCGATTTATTAGGGAACGCGTAGACGAAATTTTAAATAACTAACAAATGAAACTGTTTTTCCGTTAAAGTGTCTCTACACATATACATAAAAATGAAGATTAAGAGGAAACTGCGATTTTTTCGTTATCGAGTCAGTCGTGTTTCGACTTCCTCAACTAGAATCCTAAATATTTTATGCTTTTCAAATAATACATATTTTAAAAAAAATGCCTAAAAATTCCTTACAGATTTTTCTTATGTAAGGAAAATCAATTTCAAGGAAATTTTTACGAGGGTTTTGGGAATCACTTCACCTTAAGTAGTTTTTATGTTAAAAAGTAAGTAACAAACATACATCCGTCCATTCAACCAAACTTTTAAGGAAAACCAGCAGCACATACAAAAAAAGAAATTAAGGGAATAGAAACAGAACAATATGATAAGTATTAGTGTGATAAAAGTGTGATAGAGTGATTTATGCACCATAGGGTCAGCTCAAACCGAAACCCCGCGCAGCGCAACGCGTCTACTTTCTGCATCAACACTACACGAAATCTGGACGGAAAATCGTAGAGACAAGTCGCCACGACACCAAGGCGTGGCGACACGCTGCCACCGACTTCACGATGCGCCTCGCGAACGGCGCGATGCGTCGCGCTGCGCAGTGCGAAACCATTGATCTCTTCTCTTCAAGCATTGTCGCGTTGCGTCCAGCCGCGTCTCGGTGTAAGCTGATCCTTAGTGTAAAATGTTTTCTTACTTATCAACCTCAAATCCACAATGAGACAGCACTACGATGATATCGACGCCCAGTTCTGCTAGAAACATTGCCTCCCTCCTCGTCGCCTCGCCGGGGTTTGTGAATATTACTTTGCCAGGGGAAGCCAGTTGCTGAAAATGCAGAGGAATGACAAATAATCGGATATACACGAAATATATGTAAAGATTGATGTTTTTGCTATACCTGGGATCGGCATCTAAGATAGGATAGAAAGATATCACAAACTTTAAACAGATATGGTACCTACGTACAAGCTTACTTAAATCGGTGAAATAAGGAAAATTTTCTCGATTTAAACAAAATCGCAGTTACTTCTACATTTTACTAAAACTTACTTTAAACTACTTACTAAAACTTTACTTAATTGCTCAATAATAAGCGTTTGTTGAAGATGCCGAGCATGAGCTTCATCTTCTTCTCGCAGAGATATCATTGTATCAGGAGTTATTCTCATCTGGGTCCACACGGAACTAACAGTATCTAAACCCGGCTCTATACTGCTGTCCGACTTCCCATGTAGACGGCTTCCAGGCTGGTGGTAGGTTCCAAAGTTTCGTAAAATAATTTATAATAGATATTATTGAGCCACAGACAGCAGCCTGTGCCGTGGCTGCCTCCAGGAAGAAGAGACTGTGGAACATGTTGTGGTTCACTGCACGGCCACAGAGGAAGCCAGGCGGAAAACAGGACTGAAAAGCCTAATAGGGGCAGCAAACCTGTCCACATCCCCAGAAAAGCTGAAACGAAGCTGTCAATCAGCAAATTCCTGCTCCGGTACTTCAAGGAGCTGGGCTGGTTAGGGCCTAGTTAGGCAGGGGGACAATGCACAATACACTCCCATGCGAGATGTCAGTGCAGATCCCAGTTCCCCCACTTCGAATTAGAATTAGAATTAGATATTATTTTAACAAACCTCAGTTTCAGTAGTAATCAGTCCAATAATTCCGATTCTCCGTCCATTTCTCGTAACCACCACATACGGCTGGTAGTGTTCTCGTAGAGACGGCTCGTACGTCGAGTCCATGTTGGCAGCCAGCACCGGAGCTTTGAGAGCCTTGAGATAGGGCGCTAGGCCTTCAGGACCGTCATCGAACTCATGGTTGCCTATAGCCTGGAAGGTGGAGGGGTAACATATTGATTCGACATCATCATCAGTAACATTTCACTCATTGCTATAGATATGGTATTATGAGCCTTCTAACTATTGTGCAAGATCAATTCTATTCTCGTTTTTCTGTTATTAGAGTGCTTACCTCGCACTTTGGCTTGGGTAATCTCTAAGAAATTAAATAAGTTCCCAAAATTTTTCGATTTCGCCGGGACTTGAACCCGCGCCCCACCCACAGTACGGGTGTGCTCTAACCAACTAAGCCACGAAATCAGTACTCGCCGAGTCGAAAATCTCTGGGACTTCTTACGGACTCTAGAACCCGTTAAACTTCAATGTTTCCCCTGTAGGTGGAGTACAGGGGAAACATTGAAGTTTATCCCCGGCAGGATCAAGTCCCGCCGAAATCGAACATTTTTGGGAACTTATTTCATTTCTACTACTGTGATCACCAGTGCTATTTAGAAACTCCGTTTCAGAGTCTTCAACTCGGAATCTGACACAAATTCGCGCGTGATTCAAATATTTTAGCGGTTTTTAATATTTTCTGCGTTCTGATAGGAATAAAACTGAAAATAAAGACTCGATAACCGAGTTTCTGAATAGCACTGCAAAAGTCGCTTCGCAAATTTTAAGCACCCATTTTGCAGCTGGACGATTCATTATTAACATCCATTGCTGCCGAGCAAAGTCGTCGTTTTTAGGATTCCGTGCCTCAAAAGGAGAAAAGGAACCCTCACAGGATCACTTTGTTGTTCGTCTGTCCGTCTGTCAACCCCCTTTTCTCAGAAACGCGTGGATATCGAGTTGAAATTCACATCATATACTCAAGTTCGTAACCACATGCATCCACAATATAAATCAAACTTTTTTAAAAACAAGGTCTTAAAATTATACGATACCCTCGGTGCGCGAGTCCGACTCGCACCCGACGTTTTTTTTTCTACCATTTAGCGAGTCGAAAGCGAAATCTACCGTTATGCGCGGAGTAGGTATCAAAGAAATTCTGCTTTCGTCATCTCAGAGATGATGAGAACGGGATTCTCGGGATACTCACAAATAATATCGCTGTTGCATTATAATGCCTACCTACGTATTCTGGAGAAACGTGACTTAGATCATCAGCTCACCAGTTGCATTTCTCGACCAATTAAATTCAGAAGTGTGTTTAAGGCCCGTATTATGAAAGCATGCTCAGTCATCGAGCTCTGCTTGAGTGATGCTTATGTCTAGTTTTGAGTGAATACTAATTTTCAAACAATGCTTGGGAGCTCATGTCAAAATCTACACTCACTCAAGTAGCCGTCAAGAGCGGATTTCCTCCGTCCACGCCTTCGAGTAACTGCTTAGACATATTATTGAACGGTTACCAAGCATTACTTGAGTAATTAACGCTTGAGTAGAGATCACGTAATGACTGCTTAAGTAATGCTTGGGGAAGCTTTCATAATACGGGCCTAAGAGTAGCTTGAAGGATGACAATTAAATCGTCGTCAACTCTCACAGGAAGACAAGAGTCAGGTTCACTCTGTTACAAATCCAAGGCGTCTTCGTTAACAATAGGTCTTACGAGCCATTGCCATGGTCATTCATTACATCCGCCTTCGTATCGCCTTTAACGATGTAACTCAAAGATAGATAGGATTTCTGATATTTCTTATGTAAGAAGAGTCACGTTCATGGCATACGTTAAAACACTTATTGACAAGTTCATACAATCTTTTATCTAAAATATAACACACTTGAATTTTGAAACGCTACAGACAGATTGTGTTCGCTTATATTTCTGTATTTTGCTCTATGCCTAGCAGTGGACGATTTTTGACTGCGATGATGAAGATTATGCTATTAAGGTGCATCCCCGACCCAAACTAGTGCAGACTTTATCTTAATATCCCGCTTTAAAAAAGAAATTTAAAAAACCCATCTTACAGTTTGTGATACATAAGCTTTTTTTACTCTATTTAGTTTATGGAGTGACTCGAAGTTGCCCTAGGTGGCCATCAAAATCTATATTCGATTCACTGCCTAAACTAAATAGAATACAACTATTACAGAGGCATAAAAAAAGCTAATAATAGGTATCACAAACTGTATGGATTTTGAAAAATTATTTTGTAAACGGGATAATAAGATAAAGTAGGTGGCGGCGCTAGTTTGGGCCGGGTATGCGCCTTAAGTAGGTATGCGAAGTTTGCAAAATCGTCATCTTACCGCTAGGCGCCCGAATAGCGGTAAAAAAGGCTATAACAATAACATACTTACATGAGCATCATGCGGAATTAGATTCATGAACTCCTGAATTACATTCCACTTGAGCAGCGTATACCAATACGTCCCTTGGAAGCTATCTCCTGCGTTCAACAGCACTGCATCTGGTTTCTCACGCAGCAGTGTTTGAACCTCGTGGTATAGGCGGGGGAAACCGCCGAGGCAGGAGTTGTTGTTGAAGCGGCATGTCGAGGTAAGGAGAGAAGTCTCTTCGAATCTAAAGGCGGTGGTTAATACCATATTAATAACAATGATTTTATGGGAACATAATAAAATGATCACTCGGATAGATTTTTATGAATACAAAAGTCAAAGTTGAACATTTCAAACGTTCTTCTCGGAATACTTCAAACTTATGGGCGTTGTCTATCGTTTTCAGCGAGCACATACCCAGATTGTTTTCTAGACTTACTTATTACCACGCTGATGACGTCACAACTCGGTCTACAGTATACGAAAAACAAAAGGGGATCGCGCAAGCTTTTAAACATTTACCAGGTAAATGTTGCGTACATGGATTGTGTGCATTACAATATTTATACCTAGTGACGGCAACAATTGCAGGAAGTTACAATATCCGCTGTGATGTACACCCGCCCTTATAGATAGATACTCCTGGAGATATGCAAAGCCGCTTATCATTATCTCAATTATCTTAAGTACCGAGATAAGTAACTATGTAAACTGAAGACACAAATCTAGAAATAAACAAGTAATTTGACTAATGATTGTTACACCGTAACAATCGGTTCGCGATTGCGCGAAAATAATTATTTTGGTTTTTAATATTATCTGCTTTCTACAAGCAATAAAGCTAGCATGTTATGGCGCATTCACAGAGCATCCATTTTTTTCCGTGATGGCGTATGTCGGTACCAACTCGTAGTTGTAGGAGCGAGTTCACACACCCGAAAGTATTCAGTTTCATTTATGGTTTCAGGTGAAACAAACGAAAAGCAGATCGTGCGGAAAAACAGATGTTTGCGGGTTGCAAATCCGCGTGACAGGAAAAAAGCCCTTTTTTCGAATGGACTAAAATGCTGTAAAATGCTGACCGCAGATGGCCATGACTGCGTTACCGGACTTTTGGCGGGCGCAGATCGCGCCTCGGCGGCGGTAAAGTAAGGTTGGGGCAACACACACAAGTATTTTTAAACTTACGCGATCTGAACACATATTTATAAATACTATTTAACGGGTATTTATCGCGTTTAGTTACCTTATTTTCCCGACGTTTCGACAGGTTTACACACAGTCATCCCGTGACCACGGCAGTGTGTAAACCTGTCGAAACGTCGGGAAAATAAGGTAATTAAACGCGATAAATACCTGTTAAATAGTATTTATAAACACACACAAGGGCCACCTATAAAGTGCGAACCTCTGCTTGGGCTGTTGTCAGATGCTACAAGAGGAAATGGAGGTCTAGGTTTAGGTCTAGGTAACGGTCGCCTAGGTGCAAGAATGCACCTATGGGCGGAAGAGGGGAATTCTTCGACCCCGCACCCGGTGGGGTCGGTTTTTGGTTAGGTGTGTAGTGTGCGGAAGCGAATCGGTAGTTGTTGCAGTCACTGCCACCGGGTTAGCGGAGGTGATTGGGTCAACCGGGTCACCGAGAACGTGTCTCGGTCTGCGTAGGAGAGAGGTAAAGAGCCCTAAAAGACGCTAAATATTTAAATGTTTCGCCATTACGGGTCGAACGAGTAAGTGCACAAAAATATTTAGACATAAAAAGTATTAAAACTTATAGAGGTAGTTATCTACACTGAAAGTCATCTAGCAGGAAAATAGTCTTGGTTCATTAGTTTGCCTTGAAACTTACTGAAGTGGGGTAACCAATATAATAGAGACTCTAAGAAGCCACTATTACTTCTACTTGACGCGCGGAGCTCGGAGTTGCAACATCTCTGGTGGGACTCTGCCGTTGTTGCTTGGCGCTCTCAGTGCCAGGGTCGGGTATTGTGGTGTCCTGATGATGTCTCGTGGAGAGACGAAACTAGTTGACGTCATGCTTTTATAGATATTTTCATTTTGTAGTTGTTGTGGTTTTTTCGCGGACGCGGACTACATTTTATTAGATCTTATCGGAGAAGGTTTTGCGAGTTACTAAATATATTCCTCCTTATAATTTGCAATGGATTTCCGCAAAGCAACGCCTGAATGTATCTTAAGGAAGCCGTTAAAATTTAATTTGCATAATTCTATGAAACAAAAACTATAGACTTACCTTGCGTGAAAATCATTGTAGTGTATGATGTCCAATCTGTACAATCCTTCGAACGGTAGAGCGAATCCTTTGACATAAACACTGTACACCACGATACTCAAAAACGTCTTTACAACCATATTGACTAAGAAATGAAGAAAGACGTACGTACCTATGTAGTTTAAAACCTACTGAATAATAATAATAAAGCCCTTTTTATTTCCTTAATAAATAAACTTTACAAAAATTAATAATGAATAGAATAGTAAAGTCGGGAGTCGGCTTTCTTGTGGGAAAAAATATATACCCTAAAACCTACTGAATATATGTCAGGAAATAAAGTTATTTAAAATAATTTGTCATTGAACAAGGCACTTTCAGTGACGTAAGTACCTAAATCAATATTTTAACAACCGAAGTTGCGCAAATTTGCCCCAAAAATACATATTTCCTTCTCTTACGAGTACACCTACAATATGCTTGATATACATAGTTTAGTAATTAACTCTACGAACACAATAACTAAATTAACCTTATTATACCAAAAAGCCGATATCAGCGTCTCAATATTTACACATTTTTCACGGTTTCTAACGATCGCGACCTACTCTGAGCAAGGCTGAATTGCTACTGACTGAAGCATGACTCATAAACGATACTTACCTTTCATTATCTGTTCGGTGTCGATTCAGATGCTACGGAAACTAAACTAAAACATTGCAGCCCTTTGTTTCGATCGTAAAGAATGCGCTTACTACCGGGTTTCGGAGGAGACGATGTCTGTGGCACCGTGCCACAGACGTCGTCAAAGGTCGCGAAGGTCCCCCTGCGACGCAGGAGGTTACGAGTTCGATTCCTGCCTCGGACAAATATTTGTTCGGTGCGTTCTGAATGTTTTCTATGTATTATAAAAATAAGGATTTTTACTTCTCAAACGGCTCTCAGCTATTTTCAAGAATTTTTTAGACTAATCGCAGTTCTTCCAAATTTCTAACTACATTGTGATGTACATTTTTTTGTTGGGTAGGCGGACACATAGCTGGCAGTTCTTTGGGGTCGTAAGGCTCTCGAATGGCGACTACGTACCGTATGCCTACGTGGGCAGGGTCTGCCCACGTGGCCTTCATCCTTCATCAAGCCTGCGGTGCATCTTGGGACCCCCCAAGGTGAGCCGAAGCCCTGATAAAGTTAAGCATATAGGCCTTTGTCTAGCAGTGGACTTCCATAAACTGATATGATAATGATTGAAAGAAAAGGATGGCATCATTTTGGAATTCTGTCTAAATAGTTCAGTTTTTGTACCAACAGAATTGACACCAATGTCTTTCGTGTTTGGCATTTTTGTGATCGGTGATTTATGAATAGATTGTTTTGACAGTTCGTTTAGAAAGACAATTGGATTATACAAAAAAGTTTAGTTTAATAATAATTGAGTAAGATTTCCAGTGTTTAATAAACCAAAGCGTTTTTAATGAAATTATATAATTGAATGTATAACACTTTTATGAATGCAAATAATGTCGTTTCATTTCAATAAATGAATCATAGTAAAATGTTCAATATAATAATGATCACTAAGGAACAGTTAGTAATAATACTAACTATATTATGTTATATATAAGTTATATTTATATAATTCTGTAAGATTCCCCGTGTTTTACAAACTACATCGTTTTTAGGGTTCCGTACCCAAATGGTAAAAACGGGACCCTATTACTAAGACTTCTCTGTCCGTCTGTCATCAGGCTGCATCTCATGAACCGTGAGAGTTAGACAGTTGACATTTTCACAGATGATGTATTTCTGTTGCCGCTATCACAACAAATACTAAAAAACACAATAAAATTAATATTTAAGGTGGCTCCCATACAACAAACGTGATTTTTTTGCCGTTTTTATAGATAATGGTACGGAACCCTTCGTGCGCGAGTCACAATGCTGTGTGAATTGTTCAGCATTAACTATTTATTATTTATTTATTTAGAAAATTAGATGACCGCAGAGAATGCCGCGTCTGCCGCGCAGCCATGTGCGCGCTCAGCTTTAATTCCAGTTCTATTTTATTAGATGATTTTTAAGCGTACATGTACATTTAACGTACTTAGAACGAGGTTAAATAATTGTTATACCTAATGGGTTAAAAGGTTAGATGTTACCAAATGTTGACAAATCAAAAGCCAAAATAAATAACTTGCCTGATAAGATAAGCCTTGGCCATGTTTGAAAAGAACACAAGAATTAAGTTAATTGAGTTATTTTATTACATAAAACAGTTATGAAGATTGTTCGATTCACATTGCTGCAAGATTCAGGTTTAGGCTTTTGTTTTTTTGCGTTTTTCAATTAATAATAACGGAAAAGTAATTTGCCGCAAATCGTGACGCATTTTCTATGAAACCATGCTATTTCAACTTCTATTCAATGGTACTTTTGAAGCATTTCGAAAAATTAGCGATTCTGTAAGAAATTGATTGGAGATTTGGGTAGGTCGCGGGTTCAAGTCCCGCCAAAATCGTTTTTTTATTTGCGACTATCCCGAGTGCGGCCGCTTTACGTACTATAATAACAAAAACCTCAGAGATTCATATATTATATTCTAAAAAAATCACCTCGCATCAACGGGAATCGAACCACTTTAACATAAGTCATTGTAGGTACTTATTTTTTAACGAAAGAGATTCTCCCATCAGTTCGAATGTTCAAGGGCGTGTGTTTTTTGACATAAGCCTCGAATATATCGAAGTCCTTGCCCACGTCTTGTGGATTTACTTTGTTTTTGAACATCTGAAACCAAAAGAGTGCATTTAATTAGGAAATAGGGTTGTTCTAGGCAGGAAGTTGTAATAATCTCTGTTATACAGGATGTTTAAATCAGAGGAGATCGAAGGAAGTAAGATGCCGAAGGATTGGTTGGATTGAATTGGTTACTGCATATATTATAATAACACTTATAAACTAGTAACATTTTCAATTTCTGTCTAAAGAGTTCAACATTTAGTTCTTTCAACTGTTTTGGTGATTTTTGATAAAGTTCAAAATTTCCATAATTTACCACAAATCAAATCAGCTATATTGAGCTGATTTGATTTGTGGTAAATTATGGAAATTTTGAACTTTATCAAAAATCACCAAAACAGTTGAAAGAACTAAATGTTGAACTCTTTAGACAGAAATTGAAAATGTTACTAGTTTATAAGTGTTATTATAATATTGTCGATTTTTTCAATGATAAACTTTAGTAGGTACCTAAATAATAGGTCACGTCACGTCATTCTCTCTCAAATATATTTTTGCATGCCGATTGACGGTCAAGCATGTTGATCCTTAATATGTATTTACTTATTACCTTACATAACACATGTTTTGGCAAATAAAAAATCTTTATCTCTAACACAACCAATGTGTTGGGAGAAATTATAATAGCGCAATAAAAAAAAACATGTTCTTTTAGTTGCAATTTAGCAGGAAAAAGTGTTCAGGTCTCCTGTTTTACCGGTACCAGAAGCCTGATATACTTAATACATTGACCCAGACTCGGTCATACAAACATTTATCCTACAGCGGGAATCGCACCAGCAACCTCCTGCTTCGGTAGCGAACCTTCAGCCACTGCGCCACTGAGGTCGTCGATATATTAAAATACTAGTTTCAGCCTACGGCTTCGCACGCGTTGTTACTATGGAAACTTTTAAAGGTTATTTCTATCCTATGGGAGCTAGTTCATGGTATTATATAAAAATTATGTTTTATTATAGAACTTGAACTACATGTATGCAAAATTTCGGTCAGATCGGTTCAGTAGTTTTGGTATGAAAAGCAATAAACATCCAAACATCTGGTGTGATTTCATGTTTTATCACAGGTTATGGTAAATTTAATAATTAATGAATATACATAACATAAATAATGCTGGACAATTCACACAGCATCATGTAGCCCCAAGCTAAGCAGAGCTTGTGTTATGGGTACCAGATGCAAAGCATGTAAATGTTTTAAATCTAGATTATCTTACCGGATATCCCAACCAGAACCGTGGTCCAAGCACATGGTATGTCTGGTCATCGCTTAAAGGATCAGTCGACCCTTTCCCGCCAACGAACACTGACGTCACACGCTGGCCTTCTCGCAGAGCCATGTTGTATGTCACTTGAAGACCTAAAATGTAAACTTAGACCATTAATCCGCTGTCCAACCGCTGCGCACGCTGTGCCAGCTTGCGCGCACGGGCACAGCGTGCGCATTCTGGACATGAAATCTTAATTTATCGTTTGGCTGTGATTTTACGAGAAACGGATAAAAATATTTAAATTCATTTCCCTGACAAAACATTGTTTAAAATTTGATTTCTTTTTTATCTCACTGTTTTCAATGGTTTACTCGATGAATTCATCGGAGCTCACAAAATACCATAATAAGAAAAAAAAAAAAAAAATTAGGGACCTATATCTAATGTTTGCAGTGTTAAACTTTTTGTATATTATATTTATTATTAGAAACATGATGTTGGCTAAATGTGTAAATAACATAATTAAGTTTTTCTTTCTTTTTGTTATCCATAATTTTGTTTTTTTTTCTCAATAGTTTTAATTTCATTATTTTACTAATTGTTTTCAAAATTTTACTTGTATTATATATAGCGTAGAGCGTAGGTTTGTTCGCGACGTCACCTGTACAGGTCCTAACGGAAGACCAGCGCTGGCCAGGCCTCTTACAGGAGCTTAGCCAGCATTATGCTGAGTTGGGGCCTTTTTATAACAACTTTATAATAATACCTATTTCTAATTCTAAGGTTTTTATTTATTATACTCTGGGTAATTTCTAAGAAATTAATAAATCCCAAAAAAATGTAAATTTGGTCTTTGAGCAGAATTGGATAACTTCATTGTTTCCTCTGTAGGTGGCGCTGACGGCGTAAGTGCCGAAAGAACTCCCAAAGATTTTCGGGCCGACTAGATAAGATCACGTAGCTTAGTTGGAAAAAGAGCACCCCTGCGCTGAAGGGGAAGGTGCGGGTTCGAATCCCGTCGGGATCGTAAATTTTTGGGATTTATTAATTACCTATTTCTAATCTCAAAGTGTGACTTAATTCTAACTGTTGTATTCTTGTATTGTATTGTTGTTGTAAATAAATGTATTTCTTCTTCTTCTTCTTCTTCTTCTTCATGTCTCTTTTATCTATATACATAATACTACTAGTATACATCTTTTTTATGTATAGACTCTTACCTCAATCATCTCATATCTCTTTTCAACGTTCTTCCTCTGTGATAAAGTCTTAAATCTTACCTGAAACCTGCAGCACTAAAGGTCCAGAAAACGGGTCAATAGAAGTAGCGCCACTGACGCTAATTTCAAGCGCTTCTCTTATCTGTTTGCCCTTAACTTCAAAATGCTGTATGCGGTCCGAATAAGGTAGCAATTCGAATATAACTCCTTTAGTTATCTCTGGAAGGAATTCATTACGTTAGTATCAAGAAATTATCCTTGAATTAAAATAAGGTACAAAAAAGGTTGACTTACTTCCTTTCTCGACATTTACTCGAATATTGCCTCTTTGATTGAATGCAATAAATTGAATATTTGAATCGACGTGATCTTTCGCCTGTAGATAATTTAAATAAATATAAATAATGCTGGTCAGTTCACGCAGCATTATCTAGCCCCAAGCTAAGCAGAGCTTGTGTTATGGATACTAGATAACTGATATACATAATATAATACAATAAATAGATAGATATTTTGTATACCCTAAACAAATGTCTGCAGATGGTACACACATTTGTCCCGAGGCGGGAATCGAACCCGAAACCTCTTGCATCGCAGGCAGTCCTTCGCCCACCGCGCCACAGAGGTCGTAAATTTCTCAGATTAGTTTCAATTTTCTTTATCGAGACTATATTGTTCATGAATTATTATTATAGATCAGATAGTATACTTAAACTTTATAGGCAAACCAGCTTCGCCTAACTTCAGACGGGCTTTTTAAGTATCCCATATCCGTCCCCGGATTAAGTTTACCTCCGTACCAAATATCATTATCATCAGTTTTTAAGATTAAACGTCTTAAAAACAAAACGTACATATTCCACCATAGCGTCGGTAAGTACATCCCCGAGCGCGCACTCCCCAAACGCGCAATCCTCAAAGCGCATCGCGTTATCATTCTCTCCGACAGTCTGTTGCTCCGCTTGGTGTACCGTAGATGCGAATGGCTGCAGTTTCTCTTTTATTTGGGGATCTGAAATAAAATAAATAAATAAAGAATGCTCGACAATACACACAAGATCATCTAGGCCAAGCTAAGCATACGAAATGACCTTATTTCAATTAAATGTGTATTTTTTTTTACTATTTGCTTCTGCCTGTGGCTTCGCACGCGATAAAAAGTATAATTTCAGCGAGATCCGTTCAGTATAGTTTTTGCGCGAAAAGGTAACAAACATCTAAACATCTAAGCATTCGCATTTATAAAATTAGTGTGAGGTGATGCAACCAAGCACGGTCTATAGTTTTCCTTATTGATTCTACTGAGAATATGTCAGGTGATTTTTAGCATCGAAAACGATGTTTTGCCGCATAGGTAATAAGTATTAAGCACTACTTATACAGGGTTATTGGTAAATTAGTGACAATACGTGAACTGCAGGTCCCATCATCACAAACACGTTCGTGAAGGCGCCAAGTCTAACTTAAAACAAAAAAAAGTATAAGTCACCTCTGATACTAAATGAAAATAAATCTTTATCTGGAAGCCAACGAGTTACTTAAGACAGATCTTTCACTCTCATATCTTCTGTTAATTCAGGGCAGAGCTGTTTTTAAGTTGAGTTTCAAATAAAACCTATCTAACGAACGATTATTGAATCGGGGGGTACCCATTACCAATACCAAAATTAAGAATTAAGACCTGGCGTCTTCACAAACGTGTTTGTGATGATGGGCTGAACCTGCAGTTCACGTATTGTCAGAAATTTACCAATAACCCTGTGTAATTATTATCACTCGGAAGAAAGTGCGATTCCTTATTCAATTGTAAAAATTCTTGAAAACCCCTCGTTAGTAATCCGCTAAGTTTTCCCATTGGTGTACAATGTACAATTACTTCTTTATAAAATAAGTGTAGTAGATAAAAAACGAACCTTCTGGAATGGATCTATCGAGAAATATAGCATCTCCCTCATGTTCTACGTAATTCCCTTGGCCGTCGAAGTAGATCGTCAGATTCCCCAAGTATTTCGTGAACGCTGATGCTTGGACTATCAGAACCTGGTGACAAAAAATATGTTATTTTTATTTATTACTAGCAGCGCCTCGCGGTTTCACCCGCGTTGTTCCCGTTCCCGTGGGAATTCCGGGATAAAAAGTAGCCTATATCCTATTCCAGACTATAATCTATCTCTGTGCCAAATTTCATCCAGATCCGTTCTGCCGTTCTGGCGTGATTGAGTAACAAACATCCATCCATCTATCTATCCATCCATCCAAACTTTGACATTTATGATATTAGTGAGATATTTAGTATTTCCGCAAAATTACGCCTAAATTGACGTCAAATCGTCAAATCAATCGTTGATTCCATATATATTGTAAAAACCAAAAACTAGCAAAATAACTAACCTTGTTGTTTCCCTCCAGTATGGTAGGATAGGGCGCCGCTACCGGCTCGCCAGAGGGCGCCATGCCGTTCCAAAGCAGCGAGTGAGAGTGACCGCCCACAATCACGTCTATAAGACCAGAGTGGTCTTGTGCTAATTGTCTGTAAAATGGACATTACCTTGTTATAAAAACGAATATAAAGGGTCTTTCAACAAGGACGGGTCGATGTTAAAATTGAATAAAACAAGATGTGTGTGAGATATTAACGAAATTTATTTTTTATTTAAAAGGCCCATTTATGCCATTATGGATGGAATATCACATCGTTCAAATGTCCGCCGCGGCTTCGTATGGTGGCACGAATCCGAGAGGTCCAGTTTTCCAAAACGACGTTGGCGAGGCCATCACCGTTAACGGCGAGCGCTACAGATCAATGATAAACAATTTCGTTTGGTTTGAATTGAACAATATGGACGTGAACGACATGTGGTTCCAGCAAGATGGCGCTACTTGCCACACAGCGAACGACACAATCGACATTCTGCATGAACGGTTTGAGGGTGACGTGAATTGGCCACCAAGATCGTGTGATTTGACTCCGCTAGACTTTTTCTTGTGGGGTTTTCTGAAGTCGCAGGTCTATGCCAATAAACCACATTCGACCGTTGCCCTGAAAGCCAACATAACGCAGGCCATCGCTCGGATTCAGCCGGATCTATGCAGCAGAGTCATTAAAAATTGGACCTCTCGGATTCGTGCCACCATACGAAGCCGTGTCGGACATTTGAACGATGTGATATTCCATCCATAATTGCATAAACGGGCCTTTTAAATAAAAAATAAATTTCGTTAATATGTCACACACATCTTGTTTTATTCAATTTTAACATCGACCCGTCCTTGTTGAAAGACCCTTTACTAAAGAAACTGTATATAGGACGAAGAAGCGTTACATACATTTAGGCCAGTATTATGTAAGCTTGCTCAGTCATCGATCTTTGCTTGAGTGACGTTTATGCCCTAGAAAAGCGTTACTCAAGCATTGATTGATAACTGAACAAGTTTTCATAATAGGGGCCTTGGTACGGTCTGAGAAAATAGTGATATTATAAAGAGGTATATTTTTTTTTGTTTTGGTTTGGTTTCGATGTAGGTAGGACATAATCTACGACATACCGGGTCCGATTTTTTTTCTAATTAATTCCTGAGCGCTTTAGGCGATTTATCCAGCAAACAATTTAAGCGAAGCTGTAGGATCCGGCTATATTATAGCCATTATAATATTTAAAAAAAACACTTATTCGGAGCGTCATCCTCCTTCGCTACGCTCGGGAGTATATCGACCTGGTATTTATTAGGGTGGTTTAGTCCCTAGTGAAAAATTACTATTAATCCTCAACTTAGTGAATGTTCGCACACTAATATTAGTGTGTATAGTGTGTTTTCGTGTGATGTGACGCTTTGTTATCGATCGAAAAAAAAGGTACAACACAAAATTAATTCGGTAATCTAATAAACTCACCTATCAACATTCAATCCACAATGAGACAGCACAATAACGATATCAACTCCCCTTTCCTGCAAAGCCAATGCTTCTCTCCTTGTAGCTTCACTAGCACTTGTTATGACCACTTTACCGATATCCAAGAACGTCTGAAACAGATAATGCCTAAAGCTTTTAATCAGGAGATCGTATATCGAGTTTTTTCTTACTTCTAAATGCCAAGCGAAAGAATTGTATAGGTAATCAGTTTTTTTTTTTTTGCTGGACAAATTCACATAGCATTATATAGCCCCAAGCCAAGCAGAGCTTGTATTATGGGTACTAGATTACTGATATACATAATACAATACATAATATAGATAGATATTTTCTATTATACATAGAAAACGATCAGAACACCCGGAACAAATACCTGCAGACCGTACAAATATTTGTCCCAAGGCGGGAATCGAACCCGCAACCGTCGCAGGTGGACCTTCGCCCACCGCGCCACAGAGGTCGTCCTTGTATTTTGTTTGCTTTTTATTTACTCTCTTGATCATCACTAGCAGAGCCTTCTACACCATTTAAAATCCTCGGCCTTTCGTATTTAAATATCACATTAATCGTATTGAAAAAAAGCTTACAGTGTAGAACAAAACCTACCGATAAATCCTCTGTAATTAATCCAATAATACCGATCTTCCGTCCTTTTCTCACCACAATGGTGGAATGCTTGTACTTCCCTTGCAGAGACGGTTCTTTCGACGTGTCTATGTTAGCGACTAGGACAGGTGCTTTGAGCTTGGATATGAATTCCGCTAGTGTGACTGTACCGTCGTCGAATTCGTGGTTTCCTATGGCCTTGAAAACAAAACAATAACTACATTTATATAGACAATGGAAGCCCAATTGATATTATGACATCCCAAGTACACTTAAAGATAAATTTTTAAAAGATGGAGCGGTTGTCTTTTTTTTCATAAAATTATCGACGTTGACGTCATAAATTCAGGCCTCCACACGACCTAAGGATCAGACTGGAATAGATTCAAGTAGTGGAACTAGTCCGACCGGGCTATGAATCAAAGTGGAAAGAGTGGAAACTAATCCGTTACTGGATTAGCAAAGTGGATCGGAATGGAATAGGGTTCCAGTAGGTACAGGTATGCGAAAAACTAAAGGGGATCGCAGCCCCAGGTCGTCATCCCACCTGGCCGGAAGGCGTCCTACACTACGATTACCGAGCATTTATAATTTTAGTGTGATACTTCGTGAGCATTTATAACTTACATGAGCATCATGCGGAAGCATATTCAAGAACTGATCAGTGATTGAGCCCTTCAGGGTCGTAAACCAGTAGGTTCCCTGGAAGTTGTCTCCGGCGTTCAGGAGTATCGCACAAGGCTTTTGTGCAAGGAGGGTCTTGATTAGGTGGAATAAGCGAGGGAAGCCGCCCAGGCAATCATGGTTGTTGGTCCGGCATATGGAGTTGGATAGGGATGTTTCTTCGAACCTGGGATTTAGAAGGGAAACTTTAGAGTTATAGCTATGTATTTAGAAAAACATGCTTATTTAAGAGAAGTAGTCATTTAAAGAAAAATATCAGACAATTTGGAGAAGACAATTACAAACCTATAGTAGGTAGATACCTAACCTGTATAATATAGGGTTTTGTATTATTTTATTTTATTTTCAAAATTTTAGGAAAACTTACAGCTAGGTCTTAAAAATAGTAATAAACATAATACATGCCGGTAAATACCAGCGCATGTCTGCTGAGGGCCAATTATAAAGTTTCCGCAGATATAGATATACAGGGTGGAAAGAATCTATGGGCCCTGGAGGGGAACTACCTTAAGTCCTTTAGCTAGCTCATTTAACTGAAAGAAAACATTCCTTTATTTTTAAAAAGAAACATAATTGCATTCAAAGATTTTCTAAAAATTCCTTGTCTCACCTGGGAATCGAACCAACTAAAACGATAAAGCCGCCCATTGCCCATTCTGTCCTATAAACGTTGTATAATGTCTGTTTGTAATTTATTTTAATCGATGTATTGATTTTAATCATAAATACAATTTTATAGCCAAAATATTAATAAACACGGTAAAAATATAGAGCTTTAAATCATTTTGACAGCTAGACATTGCCCTTCTGCCCCCCTAGCACGGGGATTGTTGTCTAGGGTAGAATAGAGAAAAATTACGTCACTTCGTCATCCAATGCGTAAATTATTTGAAATGCATTCCTTCAACATCAATAATGTACGCAATGTATAGCGATGCAATGTCATTATTGTCTATTCTACCCTAGACAACAATCCCCGTGCTAGGGGGGCTGATGGGGGCACAACTAAAACTGTTTAATAATAATAAAATGTACCACTTACCGGGCATGAAAGTCATTGTAATGTATAATATCCAATTTAAACAAATCCTGTGTTACCGCTGCACTATCACAAATACCCAATAACAAACCAATGCACAATAAAAACAACATTTTACACCAAAATGTTTTAAATACAGGCGCAGCGAATGTGATCGCGAGTGAAGTAAATAGGCTACACTAAGTGACATTTCCTACTTCACTTTAGTCACTTTATGAGTTAATGCGATAACTCTGACCGAGCTATATTCATTGTACCTACCACACATAAGAACATTTTGAGTTTCGGAAATTTATACCTACCACACGTAACAACATTTTGAGTTTCGGAAATTTATACCTACCACACATTACAACATTTTGAGTTTCGGAAATTTGAATCAAGACAAATGAATTTAAAAATTTGGGAAATCTTTTCACGTTAGTTATTAATGGAATCATCTTTGAAACGATAAGAAAATTTTAAGTAGTAGGCTAGGCATATCTATAAGATACGATATAGAGTAAATAAATTGTTAGCACCATACATTTTATTTAAAAATGGCTTCTGCCCACAGCTTTGTACAGAATATAACGGGTCTAATGTTATATACAAAATTCAGTCCGATCCAATCAGTAATTTACGCTTTATGAAGCAACAAACATCCAAACTTATGTGTTTATAAAATGTGTATGATGGTTGAGAAGAACAGAGGAAAATGATATGAAATGCATAATGTTATCCATTTATAGAAAATAAAGTGTAAAGCGGTTTCTAAGGAACCGATATAAATGCAAAGGTTATCTATCACTTAACCCGAGGTCAAATAGTCATAATATTCTTTACTTGTGTTAAATTTTGTAATTATTTATCGCACTAATTTTTTTTCAATTATCAGTCGAGTTAACTGCAGACTGATGCAAATAATCTAGATATATGTAAATTTATATTCAAGTCAAATTCGTTGTACAGTGTTTGTAAACAAACCGCCTATACATAACCTAAAATTCACTCTAGTGCCGTGTCTTTATACGGAATTTACATTACTTGTCGGTTCGTGATCTTTCCTTCAATAAGTATTGCTACCAATTTTACTCTGAAAATCAACGCCAAGCGAGTTTAAGTTGTCTAAGTAAGTAAAGTACACAGTCAGTGGGGTTAAGTGTGTCGTGTTTTGTTAACAAACATTTCATATAGACTGGCTAATTTATAGATGTATGTTTGCACAAGTCAAGTCTTCAGTCTGACAGTTAAATAACCTATACCTTAAAAAAAAACTCTATTCTCATTTTTTTTCATCAAACTTTTGCAACTAATCTCAAACTGTCTTGGCGCTTTTTTACAGAATGAAATGGAATATTTGGTATAGGAGTATAAGAATCCTAAATGTCATATTTGAACAGCAGTAGGATCTTAAATATATGGAAATGTTGTTTTTTTTTTCGAAATACCAGCCTTAAAGGCGAGGGCTGTACATAGCGGGTATCATCCTCAGGTGCACAAATGATACACCCAAAAATGATACCAGTTGTAGACTATTGGAAAGAAAAATGAAAGAAATGAAAAACCAGGTTATTATTATAATTTCTTAGGATAATTGTTATATTTACAGCAGCAGATACGATGTACAAGTATTCATAATAATTCATATTTCAATCTAGTTATGTTACAACGGCGGCCATAGTAGCGACACTTCATTATGTGCTGATTCCGGCAACCATTTTAGATATTCGTTTAACAAATCTGGAACAATAACATATTATCAAAAAAACCGTAACGTTTGCTACCTACTTACTCGCTTGGTGAATGTTTTTTTTTTTAAATTAGTCTCAGTTTTTTTGCCGCTGTAAAAAAACTGATCCTAATTTATGAACTTGCTGGGATATTACATGTAATTAACCTATTTAGTAAAAAAAATAATATAGGTAGTTTTTTTCAATGTTTAATTAAATTTTATCTTTAATCATTATGAACTTATATCTAGACTAGCAGCGCCTTGCGGTTTCACCCGCGTAGTTCCCACTCCCGTGGGAATTCCGGGATAAAAAGTAGCCTATGTTCTATTCCAGACTATAATCTATCTCTGTGCCAAATTTCAACCAGATCCGTTCAGCCTTTCTGTCGTGATAAAGGAACAAACATCCATCCATCTATCCATCCATCTAAACTTTCACGTTTATAATATTAGTGAGATTAAGACCTCATTTGTATGCACATAATAATATGCTTGATGCAAATAAATATATGCATATTAATATGTTTACTTTTATTTTTCTTTGTAAAAATTATACCGTAGTCATGAAACATTGTTAATAATGACTATTTATGAAGCTGTTTATATTATTAAATTTAACTTGTCTAAGTGCTTTTTTGTAAGCCTATGAAAAAAAAGTTATCAAGTATGTTTGGATTTTTTTTTCGAAAAAAAAATGTATCCATTTAAAATTGCGAAGTGTTTAAATTGCACTTACCGACCACTTTTGGCCAAGAGAGATCATAATATGTACACTTGCTTAATCTGGATGATATTAAACTGAATATTAATACGATAACTTTAGAGACCAGCAAATTTTTGTAATTGATATCTTCTCCATGCTGTCACTTCACCACTGGTAGTGGTGTCTGTTTTGGTGTTTCTCGCTTGGTTACTCAAGACACCACCGTGGCACGACCGGTGGCGCCACCATTGTGTCTCCTTACGAGATAGGAACCTTAGGAACATATGCCGCTCTGTAAGCAATGTTTTTTTTAGGGTTCCGTGCCCAAAGGGTAAAAAACAAGACTCCGCTGTCCGTCTGTCTGTCCGTCTGTCACCAGGCTGAATCTCATGAACCGTGATAGTTAGACAGTTGAAATTTTTACAGATGATTTTTTTTGTTGCCGCTATAACAACAAATACTAAAAGACAGAATAAAATACATAATTAAGGGGGCTCTCATACAACAGATAATGGTATTGAACCATTCGTGCGCGAGTCGGACTCGCACTTGGCCAGTTTTATTTATTTATTAACTTACACTGACTATTCTCCTGCCAAGTATCAGCCAACGCCTGCTTCGTACCAGCCCTCTTCATAACCAGCGCTTTGAGCAGTGCTTCCGTTCGCGGCTGCAGTTTCGCCCAGGACTTGACCATTGTGGACGGAGGGGAAAGCAAGCTGCTGTTGTATTTACGCAGCTTTGGGAACACGAAGCCTTCTAGAAGGTAACGCGCGAACCATCTGGAAATAAAAATGTTTGTGCTTTAATGTGTGAAATTTGTGTGATCAGTGGATTCGGTATCAGAAAGGTTCCTGTCCGTGGAAGCACGTTCTCAAAGAACTTTTTTACTTCGAAGATTTACCAAATCAAACATGATTTGGTAAATCATGTTTGATAAAAAAAAAATTTTTGCTGGACTAGCAAGGTTACCAAGTTTATAACTGCCTGAGTCATTCTGGACTCAGGCAGTTATAAATTTGGTAACCTTGCTAGTCCAGCAAACATTTTTTTGTATCCCACTACTGGGTAAAGGCCTTCTTTACCCAGTAGTGCGATTTTTTTTTCTTACCTTCTTCTAACATTCCGACTTAGGGCGTTAGTTGACCAATTGCACAATTAGTGCTAGGTGTTCAAAATACAATTTGGAGGCTCTCTAAACGTTTCTTTTTTTTATACTATTAATATAAAACAATATTGTTAGAGATAAACCCAGAAATAGGGGCGGGGCCAAGCGTCGCCTGATGCTGTGACGTCAGCGGTAACACGCGGCGAGGTGGCGCGGCGCGGCCGGAGCCTCACTTCACTTCTTGTCGGACGGTCGGACGTGGTGGACGTATTAGGAGACGAAAGCATGAAAACACGGCAACACTATAAAAGCGGGCGCAAACCAGCGCTCGGGGCTTATTCCGCTGCGAGTCGTCGTAGTGAACGGACGTTCACTTTCTTGTGTAATGTTGTATCGTTGCGATAAATACCTAAGTGTAGTTGATTAATAAAAATTGTCATGGTGTTGAGTAATTCATTTTCGATTGTTTGAGTAAAATCCTACAAGGTTCTGAAAATTGTGTTTTCTTAAATAAATGAGCTTCAGATAGCTAATATCAGAACTGGGGATAAAGTTCTCATTGCCCACAGTTTATAAGTAACTTTCTTGTTTAAAGTTGTGCGGGTAGTTTGTTTAATTCCACGCTTTGTGTTGTTTGACGAAGTTATTTAATTTTGGTGCGTTGCGGCACCTTTATTGTGTTTTTGCAGTAACAAGGACATGAGGACGAGCCTTTCTCGGTCTCGTCATAGAAGACGCCGTCTGGGTTGTGGAGCGAATGTTCGCGAGACAGGAAGTCTCGTGGCTGGCGATCCCGCAGTCACACGCGTGACCGATCTCCACATCGACGTCTTCGTGGTCGGCGATCGCGTAGCTATCTGCGTAGCTGGTCGCAGATCGCTCGACGCATCAGTTAACGGTCACGTAGACCGTCTGTGTTTTTGGTGATGTATAGTGCATTGCAGTGGTTCGATGTGCCACGTGTTTTGTTGTTGCTATTTTTCCACGGTAGGAAACGTTCATAGAATTGTGATTTGGGTAATTTTTATGTCGGTATAAGCCGTACCTACTTAAGTTCCCTACCTACATGTATTTTTGGTAAACAAGATTGCTAATATGCGTGACTGTGAATAGGCGAGAACAAACTCGTAGGTAGGTAGTGGCAGTTACGATTGACGTCGTCATCGTGGCAGATATAGTGGCAGCTAGGTATTTGCCTATTTAGAACCACCCCCTCTGCGCAGTAACCATAGTTGAAACGCAGTTACCGCTGTCGAGATTGTGATCAATCCCATAGCTCAAGCAAGGGTAGTAAAGTAATGTGCGTCGTATAATGTATGTGTGACAGTTCTTGCGCGTCGCGTGAGGTAGTTTCTATAACATTTTAACAGTTTGAAAACAGCTGCGTTATGATTTATCGCTATCGACAAGCGAAGGTCATGGACACGAACGAAGGACAAACGATGGTTAAACAATTGTGAGTTCTTTCTTGTTAGTGAAGAATTCGTACCTACCGTAATTAAAGCTACGAATTGAAGATTTATTTTATGTTAATGTTGTACCTATACTCCAGCCGAACTCTGGATACAATGTTTGTAAGCGTTACCCATAGTTGTTGGTGATAGTAACGAGAAAAAAGAAATCGTTACCTATCCTCATTGTTGACGAGTGACTGTTCGCGTAACAAATATTTTAAACATTCGTGTGTTAGAATGGTTTCATACCATTGAGTACGTAAGTTAGTGTTATGTGTAACGTTGTTACACTAGACTCCAAGTTTCGCTCAGTTTGCACAGTGTACAAAGAGATGTTCTCAATCGCAATGCAGAAGGATGTGCTACTTGATCTGACGGACAAGTACAAACTGAAATCAACTTTTTGGCATTGTAGCATTGCCGGTAAAACTTAGAATGAATCTGTTTTTCCAAACCGAAAAAGATCAATGTACACGGGTCGTTATTTGATGTACTTAAATGTTTTGTTTATTTGATGTAAAGTTTTGTGGAGAGCTGAAAGGCACTTCTGCCTATAATGTTGTGATAGTAACGTTATGTCCGCGGTAGTACAAGTGTAGTACCTACACGGTGTGTAGGGATTGTTGTATTACTGGACAGCGGGTCACGCATCTGGTTTATTTCTAAACCTACTCTCTAGGTTTGCCTAAAACAAATCACACATGGTGATTGTGTGTCTGTGTATAGAACTAGCTATATCAGTTTGGTAATCGAGCGTAGTGATATTTACATCAAGGTTTACTATAAGGGATGACACGTTGGAGTTCGGAGTTCTTCCAACACGCAAGGTTCATAGTTGACCCGCTTACGTCCGTAATGAATCCATATAGGTCGTTTTGTTTTGTTGTGCTTGAAAATTGTATAACAATGTCAGGCAAAGGTCTGCGAGTCGAGTTTTGATAAAACTGAAGAATGGCACCTTCGTGGCCACAGAAGTAAAGTAACAATCGAAGGTCTCAATGGGGTCACACTTTGTCGTAAGGTCAGGTCAGACCGAGCGAGAGTGAAATAAGTTTTGTGATAACTCTGCTGTGCCCACGAATTACAAACAGGTTTGCCTATTGTTATGTTTTGCTGGATATTTTCGTAGGTACATTACACGCCTGATTACGAGTTAAGGACTGCACTTATAGGCAGGCTAACGAGCAGCAATGTGGAGTTCCAATGGCTTCACTCGCACGAGAGTGTGTGTACGGACCTGCCTCATCAAGTGTTTCACGAGTGAGCCAGTGCTCGCGATCTTTGACTGGCCTAGCAACCTTAGCTGTTTACAGAGCTGCACACGGACGCCAGCTCTATGATCGGACGCGTGTTTAGCCTAATAATCATTTTGTTATAAATTTTTGACAAAGCGATATGTAGTATCGATTTGAGTTTATTCCTGGGTACAATGCAAAAGATGATGATTTTGTGTTGCGAGTTGTTAACACCATTAAAAATGGCTTCGATACAGTATGGTTGTATCAAACAAGTTCGAGTTTACATCTTCGACTCTGGTAGCTTTGACTTTGGGCAGATGTGATTATTTGGGACTGGTGATTGAACATAGTCAGGTGGGGCCGAGCCCGGTTGTTGATTTATGTTCCAAATATGTCGTTTTTTATTTTTTCATGTCTGCAACTACGGCATACGCCTCGGGCGTGGCCTGCGCGACTTGCGTGCTGTTCGGCGCAGCCTTCCTGTGTCGGCACGGCCTGTGCGGCTTGCGACAGTCGGCAAGATGGCCTTCGCGTGTCGGCACGGCTTGCGCGCTCATGTGTGGTCTGCGCGCACCAGCGAGGAGTGCTCGCTGTCCAGCGCTGCTTGCGCGCTCCTGCGTGGCCTGCACTCTGTCTAGTGCGGCCAGCGCACTCCAGCGAGGTGTGCTCGCTGTCCAGCGCGGCTTGCGCGCTCCTGCGTGGCCTACGCTCTGTCTAGTGCGGCCAGCGCACTCCAGCGAGGTGTGCTCGCTGTCCAGCGCGGCTTGCGCGCTCCTGTGTGGCCTACGCTCTGTCTAGCGCGGCCAACGCACTCCAGCGAGGTGTGCTCGCTGTCCAGCGCGGCTTGCGCGCTCCTGTGTGGCCTACGCTCTGTCTAGCGTGGCCAGCGCACTCCAGCGAGGTGTGCTCGCTGTCCAGCGCGGCTTGCGCGCTCCTGCGTGGCCTACGCTCTGTCTAGCGCGGCCTGCGAACTTCAGCGAGGTGTGCTCGCTGTCCAGTACGACTTGCGCGTTCCTGCGTGGTCTGCGCTCTATCTAGCGCAGCCTGCGCGCTGTCAGGTGTGATCTGCGCGGCGTATGGTGCGATCCACGTGCTGTCTGCTACGGCTGTACGGCGCGATCTGCACACATTGTGGCGCGATCTGCACGCTGTCTGGCGTGACCCGCGTGCTTGTCTGGTGCGACCTGCGTGCTGCGTGGTGCGATCCACGTGCTGTCTACTGCGACGGCATGGCGCGATTTACTCGCTTTGTGGCGTGATCTGTGCAGTGTTTGGCGCGATCTGTGCGCACTAGAATATCTCCTTAACCGTTGATTTTTATTTTCATGTCTGTTGTGCGGCCTGGTCAAGTCAGCGCGGCCTGCTTGGGTGCCTGGCGTGAGAGGCGTGCCTCACGGACGTGTCCCCGGCGCGTGGAGGTCCTGCCTCACGGACGTGTCCCCGGCGCGTGGAGGTCCTGCCTCACCGACGTGTCCCCGGCGCGTGGAGGTCCTGCCTCACAGACGTGTCCCCGGCGCGTGGAGGTCCTGCCTCACGGACGTGTCTCCGGCGCGTGGAGGCCTTGCCTCGCAGACGTGTCTCTGACGCGTAGGGGCCTTGCCTCGCAGACGTGTCTCTGACGCGTAGGGGCCTTGCCTCGCAGACGTGTCTCTGACGCGTAGGGGCCTTGCCTCGCAGACGTGTCTCTGACGCGTAGGGGCCTTGCCTCGCAGACGTGTCTCTGACGCGTAGGGGCCTTGCCTCGCAGACGTGTCTCTGACGCGTAGGGGCCTTGCCTCGCAGACGTGTCTCTGACGCGTAGGGGCCTTGCCTCGCAGACGTGTCTCTGACGCGAAGGGGCCTTGCCTCGCAGACGTGTCTCGGACGCGTAGGGGCCCTGCCTCGCGGACGCTTTTGGCGTGTTAGAGCTCTCGGGGCATATTGATTGCATTTATAGATCTAATGCTTTCTCTATGCGAGTAGTGGCCATACTATGCGAATGGGATGCCTCTGGTATGGTCGAGGTAATCGTGGCAAGCGAATTGGATGCTTCGTGCCACGGGGCATAGCAAATGCATTTAAAAACCTAATGCTCTTGCCATGCGATACGGCGACGGGAATCCGGAACCTGTCGTTCGTATTTCGATTTGAATAATATTGAAGTTCTTCTTAGTTCGATTTGATAGGGCTGTCGAAAATATTAGGAGCTTAGCAGTAGACAGGTCCCTTCACAATCTGAGTGAAAGCGGTTTCGTGTACGATGGCTTGAGAGCTCGCTTGTTATCGTTATGCGAAATCGTCGTAACTTGAAAGCTGGTTTTCGACTTTGCTAAAGTGATGCTCTTTTCAGATAACGATCTGTCTGATGATGGTGTCTTAGATAGCCTGGAAGAAGCTTCTGCTGGTGAAGCGGTCGAGGTCGCCGCAAGGTCAGGAGAAGCCGTGTTAGAGATAAACCCAGAAATAGGGGCGGGGCCAAGCGTCGCCTGATGCTGTGACGTCAGCGGTAACACGCGGCGAGGTGGCGCGGCGCGGCCGGAGCCTCACTTCACTTCTTGTCGGACGGTCGGACGTGGTGGACGTGTTAGGAGACGAAAGCATGAAAACACGGCAACACTATAAAAGCGGGCGCAAACCAGCGCTCGGGGCTTATTCCGCTGCGAGTCGTCGTAGTGAACGGACGTTCACTTTCTTGTGTAATGTTGTATCGTTGCGATAAATACCTAAGTGTAGTTGATTAATAAAAATTGTCATGGTGTTGAGTAATTCATTTTCGATTGTTTGAGTAAAATCCTACAAGGTTCTGAAAATTGTGTTTTCTTAAATAAATGAGCTTCAGATAGCTAATAATATCAATTAAATATTGTTTTATATCTACATTTGTTTGTTAAACAAATTTTTATGCATGCATTTTTCCTCCGTTTTGTGTGCGTGTGTGTGGGGGGTGTGTTTGTGTCTGTGTGTGACAAATTTTGTCACACACATTTTGCTTATTTTTTATGGTTGAAACATTTTGCTTATTTTTTATGGTGTGGGTTTCTATTCTTATCTTTACATTCTATAGAATAGAAACCCACACCATAAAAAATAAGCAGAATGTTTCTGTGTGTGACACAAATGTAAAGATTCAAATTAATGAAGATTATATTTAAATCTTTACATTCTATCTATCACCACCTTCTATCTAGCACCAGTGCTGGTGATAATTTAGTATTTTTTTATAAAAGTGTCTCCTGCATCAAAAAAACTGATATTGGTAAGTTATGATAGGTAAGTAGGTTTGAGTATTACTTACGATATTGGTAAGTTATGTTAGGTAAGTAGGTTTGAGTATTACTTACCGATACCGTTCTAACTTGTCCGGATAATCCACCTCGACAGTCGGTAACTCCCAGCCAGCCTTACCGAACGTGCCTTTAAAATGACACTTCACTCTTCCTGACTTTTCATCGTATCGAGGCTCAGGGTCGGATAGGGGCTCCCCTAGAAAATAACAATAAAGATCTAAAAATAACCTGTTTTTCTGGCAGAATGTATTCAAGAAAATTAGAGTTAAACATAGGGCAATCACGTTTGTAAGAATAAAGGACGATTTGGAGTTAGTCAAAATTTGCGGTTCAATGTCTCCGTTGTTTTAATTTAACTTTAGGGTTCTGTACCTCGAAAGGAAAAAGGAATCCTTATGGGATCACTTTGTTGTCCATCTGTCCGTCTGTTTCTCTTCCCTCAGAAACGTGTGGAGGTATCGAGTTAAAATTCACATCATATACTCTCAGGTTTGAAACCTCTTGGAGCCGCGATATAAATCAAACGTTTAAATCAACGCAATCAAAAGTTACAGCCGTTTATGCCCAATTTTTTTTCATTATACAATTTTAGAAACTAGTCTGAGACTAACTCCCGACGCAACTCAGATATAAGTACGTCTCAAACGACAAATTTTTGACAGATTTTCATTGAAAACTGTCAAAAAACGACGACTTGAGACGTGCTTAAATTTGAGATGCGTTTGAGTATTCGGGGGTTAGGGACTACATTTTCCTTCGGCTTTAAATGAGTATTATTCGCACCCCTGTATTAGCTAGCATACGTTATAAATCTGTTTTACGCCATTTTAATCTTGAAACACATTATTTAGAAATGTAACTTACCTAGATTACACAGCTGAGGTACATAAACGGGCAGCCACTCCGGCTCTATAGCTGCAACGTTTCTCATCACCATTTTCCTATTGCTTTCAGATCCAGTCTCGTACAGCTATAACAAAATAAATAAAATTTTCATTAAGAACTGCGTTTGGTGCTTACTTCGAAAGATAAATTGCGAGAAATAGGGGGTCATTTTAAAATAGGGAGTTACCAGGGACATCCCAAGAATTTCCATACGTAAAAAGTACCCGGCATTCTTCCCACGGGAATGAAATTTTTGTTAAATTTCATAAAGATCCGTTCAGCTGTTTATAATATTAGCACATTGTATGGATTTTGTAGTTAGTAGACTGTGAGACTATGTCATTTTCATCTTTGTTTTGACTCTTAGTGATAACCCGTATACCTATAGTAGTGTAGTTATAGTAATTGTACCTATTTGCGTGTACTTTGTATGTCTAATAAACTATTTCATTTCTATAGTAAATGGTTCGTCTGTTAACGTTCTAGAGAAATGGCTTACCTCCTGGTAAACCACCCACTCGGGAATGACCTTCCTGAGAATAGACTCCGAGTGCAAATGCACCGGCTCTTCTAGCTCGCCAGCGTGGTACGCGTATTTGAACTTACGCTTGTCTTCACCTGCATCGATAACACATGTGAATAATAATAATTTCACAGACAGAACAGAGTTCAGTAACCCATTAATATACCAAACCACTTTATCGTAATAACGAACGACTACCATGGTGTCACCATCATTATCTAAGCCCTAATACGTCAATATAATGGAAATATGATAACTGGTCCTACGGTGGAGGCAGCTTTCAGTTTCTCGTGACATTCATCTAGTCATCCCACATAGGCTGCTTTTCCACCAGAGATGTTGTAAGTTGCTATGTTTCCCGCCGACCAATAGGATCTATTATTTATCGCGTATTTTTGTTAGCTATGAAAATGACGCGACAATGCTATCCTAATGGTCAGCTAGAAACAAAGCAACGTAGTACATTTCTCCTTGGTGGCATATATTGCACTTGCTTGTGTTGTGTTATTATTAATAACAATAATGCTGGACAATTCACACATTATCTAGCCCCAAGCTAAGCAGAGCTTGTGTTATGGGTACTAGGATAACTGATAAACCTAATACAATAACAATACATAGATAGATATTTTTTTTTCATACATTTTAAACGACCAGAACACCCTGAACAAATATCTGCAGACCGTATAAACATTTGTTCCGAGGCGGGAATCGAACCCACAACAACTTGCGTCGCAGGCGGACCTTCGCCCACCGCGCCACAGAGGTCGTCTACGTGTCAATCGTCTATCGTGTATTTCAGCCCATTTGCTCACACCATTGCGATATGTGACGTCTTAGGTAAGAATCGATGCTGTATGTGTTCATAGAATAATGAGGAATTTATTGTATTTTCTTTGTGTCAACAATGATTGGAACCATGTAAGTAATAATATAATTCAAAGAATTGGTCCTTACCTTCTTTGATCTCCTCTAATTGTATCTTCCTAGCGACTTGATCAGCTAAACCGCTCAGTATCAGCTGCCTCAGCAGCCGCGCTTGCCTGTCGTCTGGTGGCGCCATCTCTGGGTCTATAACGGCATCTGCTCCGGGCACACTTAGGTTGATCTCCGAGGATAGCTGCTTGCGAAGCTTTCGGATTTCTTTTATAGCCTGGAATTAAAGATTTAACTAGCAATACTTTGTTCCCAATGTTTTCCCTAAAGAAATATAATCTTAACCCTAGACCCCTTATCCAATGGCTGTTTCCAATTTGCGATCGATTTCTGGTTTTGCTATTCATATTTTTTCTTCTCTTTACGGAAGGTGACACTCTAGACACACTCCATGAGAACATGCAATACGTTCTACAGAACACCGCAGCACAAGTCGCAATTAGGAGAAGAAACTTTTCCCGGAATGCGAATTTCATCGTTGGAATGTGTCCAGGACGAAGCCTCAAAATCACAACTTTATCTTTTCTAGACATCAACTTGTCATTAATCCATGATATTTATTATTTATTTATATGTAGGCTTGTATTGCATATACTTGTATAAGGATTATGCATATTGAATGAATATTGCAAATTTGCAACTGACGAGCGACAGATTGCTAACGTACGTCGGAATCAGTTCTCTCATACGAATAAATATTGCAAAACATGCCGTCTGCCGTCGCCATGCTCCGCGGAATCGCGACTTAATTCAAACGCACCTTATCCCCGTGTAGATTGTCCCTTATCTCTTAGGTAAACCAAACTTTACCCCTTAGTCCGTATTAAGCACCCTCCCGAATCGCCAATCAACATGTGCCAGATTCCCGGCAAACTGTCTGTCTTACCGGATATTACCTGTAGAATCTACTAGAGACACAAACCTTATCCGTCAGTCCGTATTTAGCACTCTCAAATCACTAAGCAATGAGTGCCCGATGCCCGGTAAACTGTCTGTCTTACCGAATATTACATGTAGAATCTACATATGTGTAGATTAAGGTATGGGATAAGGTATGCCTTATCCCTCAGTCCGTATTTAGCACACTCCCAAATCACTAAGCAATGTGTGCCCGATGCCCGGTAAACTGTCTGTCTTACCGAATATTACATGTAGAATCTACACATACCTTATCCCTCAGTCCGTATTTAGCACAGAACGCGTCGTGTTCTCCTTTAACATGCGCGTACTCCGCCGCACCCACTGCTCGCAGCAACACCCCCGGATCGCCGAGCAACAGCGTGTGCCCGGTGCCAGGCCAACTGTCCGGTTTACCGGACATAACCTGAGAAATATATTGTATTAGTAAAACACAGACAGTTACTACAACTACATCCAAAGTTATCGACAAAGCACTAAGAATTAGCAAACTAAGTGGCAGTAGGCCGGCCATATCTTGCAAAGAATCGAAAAACGTTGGGGTAAACGTGTTCTTTAGTGGAGACCACGACTTGGTAAACGTAGTGTAGGACGCCCACCAACTGTTGGTAAAAGTAGCAGGGAATGGCTGAATTTGTGATGCTCAGGACCGAGGAAATTGGCGAAAACAATGGAAGGCGTACACCTAACGGTGGGATCATATGGGATGTAAATGACATGTGTAGTCGAGTATAGTTTATATGTGAAAGATGTAGAGAGAAGGAAACAAATAGAAACCAATGCAATTGCATACGGCAGCAGGTCTTGCTGATCTCACTGCCCCATCTTGCCGGAACGAGGTAGAATCGGGACATTTATCAACTCCCAAGGATTTTGCCATAGCGGTGGCGGTTTAAACCCCTCCAACTCGTGTTCGACCCCTCCAACTCAGCTCGTGAATGTCGCTGAGAACGCTTAAGGGATCGCACCAAGGGAAGGGCAGCAGCTTCTTCTGTATTTTAAACACCCCCACTGCAATCCATTTCCTCGTGCTTAACGTGGTAATTATAACCAACCCCTATGTGCTGATGAGGATTAAATCAAAAGATTGCTTACCTCTGGCACCGTAAGCGCTGAGACCAATGCAATAGTATACGGTAGCAGGTCTTGCTGATGACTTAGCGCCAGCATCTTGCCGTAGCGAGGTAGAATAGGGAAGGCCGACACCGCTTTACCTAGTGGTGTCACCTTCAGTACCTGTAAATATTGGAAATGGTATTTGGAGGTTATTACATAAACATTTTAATTAAAAAAATTGCGTTTTAGGCCTCGTCCAATCAGTGCTTAGCGGTATTGGTGATCAATAAATTAAAAATGAAATAATTAATTAAATTTTCATTGTTATTCAAGCCATGACAGATACAGTCATGACTTGAAATAAAAATAAAAAGCTGTTCAAAGGTCTTTCTTACTCCTTCAACTACTTACGACCGTCTTTGTTGTTCTTACATGTCCAGTCCATCTCAAGGTTGCTGGAAGAGATCGCTCATAGCGATAAGGCCATCTTTGTACTTCGTTTACTCGTAGTATTTATTTTTGTGCTGTTTACTGTGTTTGTGTGGAAACAATAAAGTATTAACCTTGGATGGACTGGACATGTAAGAACCACAAAGACAGTGGTACTTAAAAATTAAATAAAAGAAAACAATAATATTTACACTGCATAACTATACTTACATAACCTACAAAATATTAAAGTACACTTACACAAATAAGGTTGTCTAATACAACGATAGATAAAGCTGCGGAAGCAGTTTTTTAAGATAGTGGAGTGATTTGGCACGTCTGACGTCCAGGGAGAGAGCATTCCATAGACGTGTAGGTAACAATGTGCGTTCAAATGGGCTTCAACTCGAAATATTTAGGTGCATTTTACATTGACAACGGTATAAGATAACGGACAGCCCGTGGGTCACTCGCTTGAAGCTTGCAGTAAGCCATTTTATGACTGTTAAATGTACCTAAATCTAAACGTTATAATTATGAGTAGGCTCTCTTTTAAATGCTTATTTTTGTGCAGTGCTGTAGCGGTGCTTGATGCATGTGCCATGTCCTTTACTCCTAAGATACTACGGTCTAGCTCTGCGACAAGTTCTGAGGGCCGACTTTTCACGTGTTAACTTTAGCCTACTAAAATATTTTTTGCATAACTTACTTCTTCTTCATCTTTTCTTTTGTCCTTGTTGAATGGAGGTTCTAGAAGACCGAGTACCTCTAGCCGTTTTTCCGCCAACCGCAGCTGTAGCCGGTCCGGTGCGGTCGGAAACGGGAAGTTTACTACCTGAAATTAAAGACAAAGGTCTATACATATAGACAAAAGAAAAAATACGTGTTCAATATCTTCTGATAATCTGAATGGCTAATAATTTTTTTTTAGGAAACAAGCCTTTTGCATTGAGAATTTCACGCGCTATACTAGCTGTATTGGTGAGCGGATACGCTATGAAAGTGAAGGAAGACAGCATGTAGAAGATGATGATGCGTTGTCAGCTCGCAAAATTGCCAGCGCTGCACGATGCGACGTTGCCAGTTCAAACTTCAGCTGCTACTACACTAGTACAGAGTACCTTGTGAATGTGCATGCACTTCATAGTGAGCAGCAGATAGTCTACGGGCAGACCACAGAGGTCTAGCGGATAGCGCGGGGGACAATGGTGCTGGAACAAATCGCTGGAGCAGAGGTGGTACTTACACCCTATAGCTGCTACTACACTAGTAATAGAGTACCTTGTGAATGTGCATGCACTTCATAGTGAGCAGGAGATCGTCCACAGGCCGCCGACAGAGATCCGGCGGGTAGTGCGGGGGACACTCGTGCTGGAACACAGCGCTGGAGTAGAGGCGGTACGCGTGACCCGCTCCTGTACGGCCCGCGCGGCCCGCTCGTTGGCCGGCGCTGGCCTGGGAGGTCCAGACAACGCGCCATGCGCTTGCGCCTGTAACATGGTCGTATACTCTGAAAAGAGGAAATCATTTTAATATCGATGGTTTCCATCAGTCCACTGAACCAGATTGATTTAACTCGTGTCAGCGAGCCATAAAAAGGGCTTCGTCTTTCCAGCTGTTAGCAAATTTCATGGTCGACCTCTAATTTAATATGCAATATTGTTAAACAACTTTGATTCTTATCATGTTTCAAATAGAAGCGTGCACTAACTTCATCTTTTTCTTGCCAGTATCCACGACGTATCTAACGTTGGGCAGAGTGAGCGACGTCTCCGCGACGTCTGTACTAACGACGCAGAGCCTCGCTCCGGGGCGCGGGGGGGCGAACACTTGTGCCTGTTTGTCTCCGCTTAGCATGGAGTAGAGAGGGAGCACCCATAGCGGCTGACGGCAAGCTTTTATTGAGGCTGTTAGGCTGTCTTCTTCGGCATCTGAAAGGAAAAATAATTTGTGAAATTCTCTCTACATTAAAATATACTTAGCGTAGACAAAGATAAGTACCATCTCAGTTAAACCAACTTGTCTTTGTAACTCTTGGTACTGTGATATCCCACAATAAAGGCCATTTCCACTGCTTCGTGTCATCGCCTCAGCCTGTTTTCACCCACTGCTGAGTTTAAGTCTCCTCTTTTACAAGAAAGTTTTAATTAGTCCTGGGCTGTGTGGTGTGAGCCTCACCTAGTATTTTGCACTTTCATTAAAAATATCACGTAAGTTGGTCTATTCGTGGTAGCCAGTAGTCCAAAATTAAAACAATTGTTGCATATAAACTTTGACAAGTTTTTAATAAAATAATGAAAGAGCGAAACAAATTAGGATTAGGTATTGCTATGAAACTTGGCATTTTTTCTATAAGATCTCTTTTATCGGTGAAGCCACTGATGACACTATCTGAACGAACTTGGCTAGTTTTCACATTTATGATTTTTTAATAAGATACTGCTATGGCATTTTGAAAGGATAGGTATAGGATTTCGCGTTCATAGGAGCGGGACAGGGCAGTGCAACGCAAGCCCAAAAATCAAGTTTTTTTCTTATTATCTATTAATTAGGACATTAGAAAAAAACGCAACATATAATTGTTCTTTAAACTTAGTGCAATTACCATGCTTATTCTCAAGATCTTAACTTCTGTAATTAATGACAAATTAAGATTTTAGTAAAAAAATGAGGCAACTGCGATTTTTTTCTACCAGATTTTTTTTTAAATCATATTTTTCAAACATGATGGATAGAGTAAGTCCTGAACTTTACCATATACAAATTTCTAAGTTTTGTGAATTTTAAAAATATTCAGTAGTTTGGAAGATATGGACATCCTTCAGAACATAATTCACATAAGCTTAAACATATTACAACTAGTATTTACACTTATATCAATTAACAACCGTCACCGCTTATCCGCAATTCGTTATTCTAAACTCAATCATATCCCAAACATTTTAAGGTATTCATTATTATTCACCTGAATCCGAGATATGTCCCTCGCTGTCATCATCATCATTGACCAGATCCGCCTGACCGTCGTCCTCAGGCATGTCGTAATCATCCAAGTTTATCTTGGGCAGCTCTTTGGACTTCTGCTTAGCTTTCTTACGCGCTTTGCGAGCTCGCTTCATTTCTCTTTCAACCTGGTTAGTAAAACAAATTTTAATGACTTTCTCGAAAATTTCAGATTTTGTTATAACCAGTTACTTATTTATTTAAGCTTTTTCTTCTTATGGCGGCTTGTTATTCGGCTCATGCAGGTCAATTAATCACTAGACTCGTTTGACCCAAATCAAGGGTTGGTATTACGACTATGGTAAACCCTGATCAGGGCTTATGCGAGTCAACAGTAATTAAAAACCAAGCTCTTATCAGGCTCCAGAAGAGTGTAGGAGTTAAATAGAAATAAATTGCTTGTTTCATTCAAATCGACGTGATATTTCTAAATGAATAATAATTAACTACATTAAGTAATAATTTTATTAAAGACATTTTAGTTTGCTTTTAATTTCAGTTTAAATTTTGGCAATCTCCTGAACTACGGGCATACCTCGTATAAGCTTCTTTACCTCCGAGTGTTATTAGCGTTTTAGCGAGATTTAACCTAGGCGAAGCAGCAGGCATATGCTAATAACATATTTGTAACTCACCGCATCGTCATCAGAATCAATATCGTCCGGTTCCGAGTCAAGCGCCGCCTCCGCGTCCGTCACGGTGTTCTTGTTGCTAATCTGCTTGGAGTAGTCCACGTCTTTTCGGTACGGGAACGCAGCTCTCAGCTTCCTTACGAGGTAGTTTACCTAGAATGATATGGTAAATTTTGAGCATTATTTAGTTTTATAGTAGTTTTTGATACCAAATAGTTCTTAAGGGAAATCACAAGATTAGATGCCGTGTGGACGAGTTGACACCACCTCAACTCTTCCCGCGGGTATCGTAGGAGACTAAGGGATACCCACCGGGTTCGCGCGCACGAACAGCGCCCCCTGCAGAACTGATCCACTACCGAACTGCGATCCCCAACCCGCATGCCAAGCATGTCGATGGCATTACACCCTAGTAATAAGAGTCAATATAATAATAATGTTTTATTCAGTAATAATAGATACACAGTCATATTAGTAAATGAAATCACCTTGTAAGTGTTATGGAAACACTTGTGATAGGTGATTTCGCTCTTCCACGTTTTAAATTATGTACATATAAGTTTGGAAGGCGTTACATTTTTAAAAACATTACAAAACAATCAAAGTAAATTAAAATAATATTAAGTTAATTAAAATAATATTAGTATTAAGTTCAAATCATAATGCTTATCAGAAACCTATGTCCAGCAGTGGACTAGCACAGGCTGTAGTTAGATGTGATTTATACTGATAAGGGCGCAGAATTGGCTTAATCCGGTCATATGAAAAAAATTACTATAAGTATATTAGTCTAGCATCTGTATTCCATGCCATAGAAATAATGCTTTTTCTGAAAGGATTTAGCTGATTGGGTATCGATAAAATTAATAGTAAGTGTGAACGTTTGTGAACTTAAAAAATATCGTCAAAAGTGGCATTTTATCCTGTGGGATTTTTCTGTGGGATTGGATGCCACTTTTGACTATATTTTTCCATTCCAACATTTTAAACCCGTGCGTCGATTGTAATTTCCAGGCAATTTTTTTACCTCTTGCTGGCCGGTCACAAAGATAAGAATGCCCCCATCTGGCAGCCTGGTGTGGATCTTCACAGTTTTCCTATAGGCTTCCTTCAAGTAATCGCTGTAGGTGCGTTTGTTGAAGTGAGTTGTGACTGGGTACTGTCTCGATTCTATCTGTTGAAGTGAAATTACATATGTGGTTAAAGACCTTTTTTTCTCACAGAACATATTAAAAATTCAATTACAGGGAAACATTTTTTCTTAGTATTTAATGTACTTTAAGAACTTACTAGCTTATTTATATAGCGCCCACGGCTTCGCACGCTTTTTTAGGATAAAAAGTAGCATATTATATGTTATTCCAAGATCTTAATGCGTGCAACATTTCAGCGCGATCCATTTTGTAGTTTTGGCCCAACATCTTTACCAAACTTTCGTCTTTATAATATTATTAGGAACAACTGCACTGCAACTAACGTCAACCATAATAAATGGTTGACGTTAGTTGCAGTGCAGTTGTTTTAATGTTATGCTATTCTACAGGAATATTCTCTAACACATATAGCTTGAGTCTTTTCTTGAAACAGATAGGCTAGCGGATTCTTTTTTTTTAGGAAATTGACAATATATAGTTTTGCTCCTTCAAATGTTATGTTTTCCTATAGTTAGTTCTAGATCCACGGGATACCGAGGGCCTCCGGGTTTTTCAAAAATTATCTGAACGTCTGGTCGAAGCTAAGCGTAACCCAAAAGCTGATGAGTATCTGGCGCAGCGTATCAGAATTGTCATACAACTGCTGGTCATATTTTGATTTGAAAATTCGTTTACCTACTAACAAAAAGATACATTTTTGAAGACCTCAGTGGCGCAACGAGCGAAGGACTGCAGTTCGCGGGTTCAATTCCCGTATTAGATGATAAGTTTTGAGATATTTTTCTATAAAAAAATCGAAAGAATCATCAAAATCGGTCAATTATTAACGGAAAAAACAACAAAAATACTTTGAAGTGTATTTATGTATAATAAAAAAATACAGGCAAATAGTAACCTTTTTGTCAAGTCGGTTAAAAAATGAATGTAACTTACATTGATAACCGGCGGAGGCGTTTTAAAAAGCCTCGTGTTCTCTGTGAAGTCCTCAACCCTCAATGTCGCAGACATTATAATAAGTCTCAGAGGACTCCCTCGTTTCCGCCTCAAAGGTACAATTCTTGACAAAAGTCCCAGAAGTATGTCCGTGTACACGCTTCTCTCGTGAGCCTCGTCGATTATAATCACAGAGTACTTGCTTAGGAGGAAATCAGATTGGATTTCTTTGAGGAGAACACCTAGAAATTACATTTTGGTTGGATTGTGATTCTATTGGCACCAAAACCGTAACTAACTAGCCTAAAATTGTTACAGTCTCCTTGTTTTTCGAACGAAAAAAAGCAAATACGTCCACTACTGAAAATGCTTCCCAAAACGAGGGTTTTGTCTTAACCACAAGGCTTGGCAGATGGATTGATGATCGTGAACGAAGCTGCTGCCATTCCTCTGGTAGGTTCCTTTAGTCGGCTCTTACGAAATCTGCGTGCTGAGATGGAGGGTCGATTCTTAGGCCGCAACCGCCACGGAGCGGCAGCGAGACCCTAAATATATTTCTCTTGGCGACACTAGAGTCCTTTTCACGAAGTCCCCTAGACGCAGCGCTGTCGGCAGTGCGTTCGTATGAATTTAGTGAATTCTAAATTCACTAATTCCCGCGGGACTTCTATTATTAAAAGCACTCTCATCTTTCATTAATAAGCCCTTCTTACCATCAGTCATAAACTTGATCCTAGTGTCCTTGGTGACATTTCCCTCAAACCGCATCAAGTACGACACCTCCTTGCTAGACAACCCTAGCTCATAACCCACGCGCGCTGACATAGCCACAGTGGCGACACGCCGCGGCTCGGTCACTCCGATCATCTTGTGGATGGCGTAGCCAGCTTCGTAAAGGAACTGCGGTATTTGGGTGGTTTTTCCACTGCCTGGAAGTGATAGAAAATGTGCATAAATATTTTGTCAATGTACTAGGAAAAAAATTGTTTCTGTCACAGATAAGTATTTTTTGATAACTTTTTGTTATGAAAGGTTGTGAGTGGCAAACAAAACTTTGTTGCGAACCACAGCCCACATCTGTCATACTATTGGATGTCCACTAAGAATTTTGGGTCTTCTATTACTTGATTACAAATTACACCACTTTAAATGGTCAAACTATCAAAAAATTACTAAAATCAAAAATTTCATTCATTTTGACCGATTTAAATAAACACTTATCATAATTGTAGTATCATATAATTTACCTGTTTCTCCAGCAACAATTAAAAACTCATTTTCATTTATCAATTCCATAATCCTCTGTTCCTCGCCCAAAATAGGTAATTTCAACCTTGACACTTGTATTTTAGGATCCCTTTTCACCTCCACATTTACAGTTTCATGAGATAGCAATGGTTTCTTTTCTTCACCTTTTACACAAGTTTTTGTTTTCTTGTTCTGTTTATTTACTTTTAGTTTATCCCTTTTACTTTCTTGAACTTTACTTTCTTGTACTGGTTCTTTTTTACTGTAAGTTTGAGAACTAGATTCAGTTTCTATTGAATTTTCAACCTTATCATCCAGTTCTTTACCTCCATTTTCAGGTAATTCACTAAATGTATTTTCCACAATTTCAGGTTCATCTTCTGATTCAGATGAAGACTCATCTTCAGAGGATTGCTCAAGGCTGACAACATTAGGATCATGTTTGGCTTTCTTTATTTTATCTGCCTTGTCTAGTTTTAGAAGTCGTAAACGTTTTTTTGCCCCTGAAACAAATTGTTAGCTTTAAGAGGGTTATCATAAGAAAGCTTTGTTTCTATTCTAATAGGCTATATTTAATTTGATAGGGAAATGGAAGTAAATGCTTTTGAAAATACTAGCTTTCTTTGAAAAAGCATGACATTTAAAGCAATGATGATTGTCACTCAGGCAAATACTGAGATTTAAGGGTTCTTGAGTTTTTGTTTCATTAATTACCAGCTATACTACTAAACTTCTTGTCCTCATTCGTGTCTACAGTTTCCTTGACAGCAGCATTTTTGTATTCATTGAGTCTGCGCAAGCCAATGGTTTGCATAGCAGAGATAGCTGTCAAACGATTAACTTCTTCCGGAGTGGCTTGCACCTGCGACAGTGATTCAAGAAGGGCTGCTCTCTGAAAATAGATCATGATTATTTATGATTAAAGATATTTAGTAAATATCGCTTAAAGCATTATTTTCTTTTTATTTTTGCATTGCAACATGCAACAATTTGCAAGATGCAAGGCTTTTTAAAAAAGGCTTTTTAAGTATGATTAACATTTTTTATGGAATTGTGATGATAGAAAATGTGCATCCAGCACTAAGAGTGCAATTTTTCTTTTTGAAATTTCATTTAACTCACATTTTCTTTTTTCTTTTTCTTGTCAACAACTTTCTCCAATCTTTTCCTCTGGGCTTTTGACAGAAACCTAGTTTTCTCCTTTTTCTCAGCGACAATGTTTGTGTGCCTCTTCTTGGACGGTAAGACCAAGAGATTGCTAGTATCAGACCCTCCATACTCGGTTTTGTTGAAGTCAACTTGAATCTAAAAATATGTAACAATTAGTAAAGGAAGACTGAATAACTAACCCCGTGCTATGTAGCTTTTGCAGGGGTAATGATGGGTAATTGATCTAGACACTTCAAATTTGGAGAAAATAACTAAAAAATCACATTCTTACTTCATTTGTTTGTGTATCATCAATGTTAGTTTTTACAACTTGCCGTGCTTTGGCATTGTACTTATTTTTTCCCATGTTATGAGTTAATGCAATCTATCGACATTAGTCTGACTGTACGTTCTATCGAGAATCGCGAAGTAAAGCAGGAATAATCTTTGATTTCGGTCTATGCAGTGGAAACACAATCAAAAACTCATTAAACCAGAACGAAAGCTGAAAGAAAGTGAAAAGAAAATTAAGAAAACCAACAAAATCCAACGTGCTTTTGTTATGACTTTTGTATGGTTTGACATGACAATCATGACATTAACATACAGACAGATGACATTACACTGACACTTTCGTTTTGCGTTTAAAAGCAATTAAAAAAGAGATCCCCCTCGTTTAAAAGTGCCAAAAAAAAGTGCCAAGGTTTCCTCCTCTACCAAAAGTAGAACTACCTCTTCTATTCTACTTCACTTGCTTTGTTACCGTCTCGCTCGTCCTTGCGGTCTTTCGTAGGCTGGCATGGGTCCTAGGGCTTCCTACTTACACTACGCTGATTAATGGTCTCTACTCAAGAACACGTTTACCCCAGAAGTTGACGGACTTCGCGACATATGGGCCACAACCACTCTAACTAACTTAATTTCTACTTATTCTGGTCAGATTTGTACTTCTCTAAACCTAGTCTCTTTTTCAACAAAATTTGATTGCTTAAAGCAAAGATCAAGACCGTTTGCATCGCAGTATTTGTGTAGCCATCTAAACGACAGCAGCGGTCGCATTGTTTCTCTTCGATCATTTTGATGTGGCCAACATCAGAAGGTACCTGTTGATTGTTGGCCAGAAACACACATCACAACTTGTAACTTTAAAAAAAATGTGTTATGTTAATGTCAAAAAAGCATGAAGGTGGTGAGAAGAAGTTGAAGTTGTCGGTGCCGTACTTAGAGTATAGGGTGCCGTATCGTTTGCTTGTTGCTTGCTACAATTTTTGTTATTTTTAAAATATAAACAAAACCCTTTCCCTTTCTAATATGTGTGAAACAGAAAATATAGGACGAGAAGCATTCTACGAAATATCAAATTATCTAATTAATATCAATAAAAATGAAGAGGGAACATGTGTCTGGCATAATTCAACGTTAGCTGTGAGAACACCAAAAGGACTACATTTCTATCAACTTACTCACAATATCGCCAGTTTAGACAAGAAAATCAACTGTATTCAAAGTTTCTTGCCCACAAGAAAATCCGAGGCACCATCTAAACTGTTCACAGACAAAGTAATAAACTGTTCAATGAGAAACATTGACTACACCGAAATGATTCTGGATCAGACTATGTGGCCTCACAACCCTCAACTGGTTGACGAAATGGTTAGTATCGTGGCCTTCGAATGGTCTCCACATGGTCTCCTACCTAATGAAGAGTCAGCACTTGCCGTGATGAACAATATGGGTGTGGTAGACCTGTACATAAATAACCAATCCAAGTGGATACACAAGCTTGAAATTAATTCGACATTCGCAAATACTATTCAACGGCAGCCAAGAGAATTTGTTGAACTAAGAGGAATAGCTCATAGACTGGCTTCGACTGCATTGTGCTGGGCCCCAAGTTTAGTGGTTGATAAATGCTGCTACCTTGCCACTGCTCAGAAAAATGAAACTATAAGGTTCTGGCTGGTTCAGCATAGTGATGCTGGTATCACTGCAGACTGTCAGGGATCAATGAATAATGGAGTAGGTGAAATCCTTGCTATGAAATGGATGTCATTACCAAATAACAAATTCATCCTTATTTGTTCAAATATATATGGCCAGATAATTTTATTTGAGTGTACCATAACCAACGATAAAGTAGAGAATCTAAGCTCACACATGATTTGGGAAGATAAAGACCTCATGGTAGCAATACAGTTGCAGCTCATTACAATAAGCGACAAGGTAATTCTTATTTGCAATAAACACAGGCATGTTCTGATGCTGATGATTGATAAGGATTTTAAAGTGTGCGGGCAGTTTGTTCACAACATAAATGATCACCGAATCACATGCATCACAAACTCTAGAGATGAAATTTACCTCACCACAGTAAATTCTCAGGTTTACAAGGTTGTTATCACAATGCAAGATGGGAAGTTTGATGTTAATATACTATTAATAGAATTTAAATATAGCAACCCTTCTGCTGAACTTTATAGTATGAGCTTCTCAGAAAATGGAGTACTGTGCACAATGGTAACTGTAGACAGAAAAGTGACTTTTAGAAAAGATTCAATGAAAATCAATGTTGTGTTTGCCACTACAATGCAAAAGCTTGACTCATTAGTGAGTATCCTTCTGAACAACCCAACACGTAAGCTGACTAATTACTGGGATGTAGTAGAACTCCTACGGTACAAATGCATGAAACAGAAAGAACCACCTTCTATTACCTACAGTGACTTATATGACGAAGGTTGCAACAATATATACTACCTGAAACTTTATCTTCTTTTCATCACATTCTACACAAATCTGAGGAGTATATCTAAAATACACCCACTAGAGAACATACCTGAAGAATCTCTTAACACAATTAAAGAAGAAATACAGGTTATCCATGCAGAAAGTCAATTCAGGAGGTTCAACATGAAACGTCTAGCTGAAGGCCAACTCTATGGCTTTGATAAGGAAGCATTTATGGGTTCTTTTAATTTCTTAGATCATTACTGCAAGAAGAACAGTAGGATGTTGAGCGATATACTCAGCATTGATACATCAGAACTAAGTGATATAGTTTGTGAGTACACTTGTCAAGGCTGTGATGAACAATTACAAGGTTTTACTTGTAGTAATAACCATCTGAACATGTTTTGTTCCCTTACTTTTACTCCTATTGAGAGTAACGAGTACCTGGCTTGCTGGTGGTGTAACCGGACTGCGAGGATAGAGCTGTTGTCTGAAAACCCTAAGTGCTTAATCTGTGATGTTAATTTAGTTGTTATGTGAAAAATTCTTGGTCTATTATGTTGGCCTAAGCTTAACCCGTAGGTGAAAAGTTGACACAGCTATATTTAAGTTCATAGGAGAACAAATGCTGTACAAAATAAAAAAAAACTAAAAACTAAATAAAAATGAATTTATTTCAGATAACATAAAAAATAAATTTGGGTCCATAGTAATGTTAGTTTGTCTTATTCTATGTTAGTGGTGTACATGGCAGGTTAAACATTTTGATAATTTCAAACACTGTAATCGAATAATGATGTAATTATTTCATCCCATAAGATAATCAGATGATAAGTTAATATCACATGGGGTACCTAGATAATCCAGTGACTTATCTATCAGTTACACAAAAATATATGTAACATCATAATAATATCTTATCATTATTTAGCCATCACTTTCGGGTTTTTCCATGTTAATATAGGTATGCCTCGCCCATTTTCAATTCCTTTTATCAATTTCCATTTGGCAATCATTTTATCTTTTATATAAGTAGGTGTTATCTGCTAAATGTGGATGTGTAGTTTTTATATGTATGTAGTATTTAATAGATCAGATCAAGTAATTAAACCACCTGTTGCACCTATTACCTACCTACCACAATTTCCTTTACTAGAATTATGTTTAGTAGATTACTGTAGTGTTAACGTATTTGTTGGTACTATAGTGCGTTAGCCCGGCACTAGAGTCTACGGACTCGACTCTGCCTGCGGCTACTTGATTTCGTAGCTCTGCATGTTGGAGCATTCCTATACTGAGGGAAGGTCGCTGGTTCAAGTTCCGCCGAAACAGTTTTTTTTGGGATATTATTTAATTTCTATAGTGTTACCATAAATTAGTAATTTAAAAGAAAACTTTGTTATTTACATTAAAAAATTTAATAAATACCTATGAAATTACATAAAATTAAGCTTTGTATGTTCTTGTGGCAACTCCATCGAATGCTGAGCCAGTGATTGTCTGTGAACAAAATGAAATCTTTGAGAATTGTATTTTATCTAGTCTAGTTAGTAACAAAACAATGTAAACAGGAAAACTTTTCAAAAGCACTTAAAGATGCATTAGAAGCTATAGAAGTGAATTCCAAGTTAATGAGATTTGGTAATGTTATCCCTTTGTCTGTCGGTAAGCATTAGGCTGACTACACCACATTGCTTAAGCTATCTTATCTTATCGCTTAAGCTACGTCACGTGCCTTGTCTAGCCGTCCATTCACAGATAGTACCTCTTGTTAATTGAAGTCAATTTAGTTAGCTCGTAGACAAGTGTCTACGAGCTTACATGCTCCTTAATACTCTCTCTTCATCAGCCTATAATGGTCCACTGCTGGACGAAGGCCTCCCCCTGATACTCGCCTTATTGGTTTTTATCTTACATGCTTGTGAGGGCGCATTCACACAGCGTATCCGTTTTTAAAGTACCGTTTTTTACGGATCCTTCACTACTGGAAACAATGGTTTTCTGGATCCGAAATACTGTCGGGTGTGTGAACTCACTCTTACAACTACACGCTATCACGGTAAAATGGATGCTGTGTGAATACGCTCTAAGCCAGAGAGAAGAGAAACGTTATTGATTTCTGATTTGGGTACGATCAGCCCTAAGTAGGTCTATGTTATCTCTGGGTAGGTACTATTTCGATGCTTACCACAACAAGTTCGTCTCCATTGTATGTCCTCTTGAAAGTAGCTGAGCCCTTGTCAGCCTTCACCTCCTGTGTGACTGTGTTACCGTCCACTGTGTACGTGGTCTTAATCTGTAAATAGAAAAATTATCATTAGGGCATCTACATTAAAGAGGTCTAATTTTTCAACCTATGGGCTTGTAAATTCGGAAATTGTTCAGCTTCGGTTATTGATATTCGCCTCCTACACAAACGAACTTTAGTCTCGGAGTTGTAGTTCTCATTGCTTCCGAGACTCCAGAGTTCTGTAAATTGAAAACCAGAAGAATTGCCAGACCTAATTTACTACGGCAACCCTTACCTCCTTGGCTCCCGGCTGTATTTTGTACACAAATCTTCATTCAGATATAAAACATGTTTCCGAAATGTGAATTTCGCATCGCATATTCTTTTGCTACCCTTTGCCAGGCTTAGGTATGCACCCCTTTTAAGTTAGGGTATCTACCTAAGTATTTTATGTATCCCATTTTAACATTCCCTGCCAGCCTTTGCGCCGCCGCCAGCGGGATGGGTTGCGGGGGTATGTGCGTCTTGTGCCATATAAATGTTAAAACAACATTAGGTACATAAAATATGATAAGTACTTACTGGTGTACCCTGGACAACGTCCTCAAACGCAACACCAGACTTGAAAGTGACCGACTTGACTCCCTCAGGTCCCAAGGAGGTGTAGGTGTAGCTGTCTCCGTTCTTGGTCAGTTTTGTGGTAGCCTTGGATCCTGTATACTTGGCGATCAAATCGTCGGAGAGACCTGATGTAAAAGTCACATAATGTATAGGTATATAAGTTTATGACGTGCTTTTGTAATTGGGTACAGTCATCGACAATAATAATAATTGATTAAAAAGGCCGATCTCCTAAAAACGATTATAAATGTAAAGTATTTGACTTTAGACGTAGGTAATCGCATATAAAATAACAATAATCAGGAGTTTTTACAAATCCTTTTAATTACGGTGTTCTTTTTTCATTTATTTATCATAACGTTATCTACACTAATATTAAAAAGAGGAAAGATTTGTATTCTTGAATGTAACGAATAAACTTAAACTACTGGACTGATTTCAAAAATTCTTTTGCCGTTAAAAAGCTACATTATCACTGAGTAACATGGCTATAGAATATACCCGTGCGAAGCCGGGGCGGACCGCTAGTATTACATAACAGGCAAGTCAGTGAGGTAGGTAGTACGAGTAGTAATATTTTTCTTTTGTGTGCACTGTAATTTTGTATGCAGGTATAGATGATTATGGATCTTTCTGTGCCTGCATTAAAGTGATTTTATTTTATTTATTATTTAAAAGTAAAAATACAAATATGCTGCAAATGTTTTGAATAATGACAAATGTTAAAAATGTTACCTACCTACCCCAAAAATCTATTCGAAATAAAGCTGCACGGCCAGGAACCACAGAGTACCTACCTACACATTAGGATGACTTAAAACGCGCATTACCAAACCGCGCGCGTTTTTTAACGCCTATGTGTAAAGTACTTCTACCTAGTCCAGACTAGAGTTGATGATTGAATGTTAGACTGATGTTGACAACAGTGAGTTATCTATGCAGCAAAAATGACTCACCGACAGATTTCAAGAAGCCAGTGAAGTTGTTTTCGGAGGCCAATGTGTATTCCTTGTCTAAGAAAGCCATTTTGATGTTTGGGTCCGTGCACACAGAAGTGGTGGAAGCAAATGAAATCACGGTAAGATGGCACTGCTGTTTTATATTTTTTTATCTAGTCTACGTGTTGATCCGCGATAGGAAATCAATGAAATGATAAAAATTATCGGTCGATTTTGTACTTTCGAGTAAGTTTTTTACCTTGTCATACTAAAATTACAGTGAATTGCAGTCAAATTACAATTTGATCTTGAATGAAAAAACCGTTTCGTACTAGATGGCGCTAGTTGTTAAAATTCATGATTTTAGAATAGAAACTCGTTTTTATTCTACCAATTCGTTTCATCACCTAGGACCAGCGTGAAACAGGCTAGTTAACTAATGGGTACCTAGCATAAAATACTTACGTAGGTATAAAATAAAACTTCGGAGATTTTTCAAGAATAAAAAGAATTTCAACCTTGAGCTTGATGAGTAGTCACACTACGTATTCCACAGTCTGTCTATCTGTCTGTCTGTTACCCTTTCACTCATAAACGGCTGAACACATCTTAATGATATTTGGCAGGTAGGTAGCCTATGTACGTCCCCGGGATACCGTTTGTATCCCGGGGACGTACATAGGCTACCTTTTTTCCGGAAAAGTGTGAGCGAAGCCGTGGGCATAGGCTAGTTATTTATAAGTATGGATGTAGTTTATTTGTTTGTGTGTATGTTACTTCTCCATGTACCTACGCTTTAGTTGTCTTTGAATAAATTAATGGGCTACTTTATATTCTGGAAAAACACGCCCGAACCCGTGGGCAGAAAGTATTCTTAAAAAACATACATACAGTCGACATACAGTCGAATATAGAACCTCCTCCTTTTTTCGAAGTCGGTTTAAAATAGGCCTTCTGTGCCTACTGTAGCTATGAACCTTTACCTTACTCTATCTATCTCTATATCTTATGCTATCATGAACATAGCGACAATAAATTCATTTCTAAGTAGGTAGTAGGTAGGTACATAGTTCATAGTAAATATAAGTATTGATTAGTCACTAATGAAGTGACTCATTTGATAGGTGCAACTAGCACCGATCTAATGAGTAATGTCCGACCAAACCTGGATTTTCAGGCGAAACCGAAACTGAACCTTCGGTTTCGGTGCCGTTTATGCCGAAACCGAACCTCTTTTAAACATAATTAGGTTTAAAAAAGGTTCGGTTTAACCCAACTCAAAACTCTTTTTGCATGATGTGGGTAGTAGGTATAATGCGTCCATCTGTGTATATCATAGCTCCCACGCGGATGAACCTGATGATTATTGATGCTCTCGGGATTATCCGCTTATAAAATAATGAATGAATGTATGAAAAAAGTTTATTTAGCACGACGCACAACTTACATACATGGGTAAGAACTTAACTAGGAACTTACAATACAGCTCTACGATAAATATAGCTACGCCGTAGCCGAGAGCGGAGAGCTATCATTCGTAGCACATGCTACACACCGTAGCAAATGTGACATGGAGTAGTAGCCATCGTTCGGTAGCTATTACTCGTACGAACTTAGCTAGGAACCAGCTCTACGATAAATAGCTACGCCGTAGCCGAGAGCGGAGAGCTATCATTCGTAGCACATGCTACACACCGTAGCAAATGTGACATGGCGTAGTATGGCTACTAATAGCCACTAATAGCTAATGCTAATGCATAAGCTATTAGTTTATTAGTTTGGGTATGGCTACTAATAGCCACTAATGCTAATGCTAATGGTAATAGCTACCGAACGATGGCTCGTTCGGTAGCTATTACTCGTACGTAGCACTCGCTACACAACGTAGCAGGAGCTTCGTCACTGATACCTGAAATCGCTTAGCGTCAGCGATCATATCTTTCTTAATGCTGAAGCATTTACTTTGAGATTAATACATATGTATATGCTACAACATATATCAGGATTGATGCTAGAACGCTAGTGTTTCGAAAACACGATGACGTAAAATTTTCTCTATAGAAAAATAACTATATAAACTAAGTTCGCTCTAAACTACAATTAATCGTCGCTGTTCAATAAATACTTTAAGCCTTGATACTTCGCACAGTAATCAAATAGAATATAAAAGCGGTGTGTGTTTTATGTTTTGAATATTACTATATTTTTAGGGTTCCGTACACAATGGGTAAAAACGGGACCCTTTACTGAGACTTCGCTGTCCGTCTGTCACCAGGCTGTATCTCATGAACCGTGATAGTTAGACAGTTGAAATTTTCACAGATGGTGTATTTCTGTTGCTGCTATAACAACAAATACTAAAAAACAGAATAAAATACATATTTAAGGAGGCTCCCATACAACAAACGTGATTTTTTTGCCATTTTTATAGATAATGGTACGGAACCCTATCCTTTCACGAAATGGCGTCGTATTAGACATTTTTTTGTGTGTGGCTGTGTGTATGTGTACAATGTGTGTGTACGCTGGACAATTTACAAGGCGTGAAGCTGTTCTAGGCTAGTTATACTATATGGTCACATTATTAGCTTATTGCGAAAAATCCCAACTATGAGGACCGGCTGTGGAAGTAAATAAGTACTGCAGGTACTTTTGACCAAACCGGGCTTTTTAAACCTTTCATTTGACATCAATAACTGAAGGGTCATTATTATACGTCCTTTTACAAGATAAAGTTAAAAACTACAACCCGACTACGTGAAAGCTAAAAAAGTTTGAAACATTTACATTGACAAAATAGAATGACGTATCGGTCATATTTGATAGGCATAGAGTTGAAAATGAAAATAGGTCGTAGGTATTGTAATTTTTCTCTATGGGGCCTGCAGCCTGCGGCTACCTAAACTTTAATACGCGTTTTGAAGGCTTATTTGGGGTCGGAGCCCTAAATCCTATAGCCTATAACGATCGGGGTATTGAGACGAATCAATCGATACATAATTTGTTGAAATCGAACCAGTAGTTTCAGCGCTACGTGGGAATAAAAAAATCGGCCACATACATACAAACATATAAACATACAAACATAGGGTGCTAACCTCATAACCCTCCCCTGTTGGTAGTCGGGTAAAAATAAACGAAATTATTTATTTCAACATTTTATTTTATAAAAGTTAATAAATAATGGTTTATCCGCTAATGAGGAATGTTTAAGCTAGGAAATTAATGGACTTAAGCTTTGTAGTATCTCTTCGCGACGCCGTCGAATTTGTCACTGGTGATGGTCTGAAACAATGATCATACATTAGGAAATTAGGTATCATCATAATAAAGGAAGAAGAGCTCATCTAGATGAAAGGTTCGTCCGTTCCGAGGAACTTGAATAGGCTAGGTACATTAAAAATAAGTTCCAAATTGTTTTCATCCTAGTCAGTGACAGAGCGTAACAAAGCGTAATCAGGTGATTTTTATTAAAAATATAAGGCATATGTTTGGGTAAAAAAAAAACAAGATTAAAATTACACATTTTTTGTTATAAGATCACGTGACCGAAAACGCTCTGCGTTTGGTTGGTTCGCAAGTGACGTCACACTTTTACAGATTACAGTGTCAATGAGTTCTTCTTGTTAGGTGTGGTATGGCGGGGTGACGTCATAGCTTGGAAAACGGGAGCCATGACAGATATTATCGTTTTGACGCGGCATTATTTTATTCAAACTTTAAAAATAGTTTTTATAACTAATACTTGAAAAAAGCCTTGAAGAAATATTAATAACATTTTGCATTATTTTTATCAGACAATACGTTAGAATTTTTTCCTAGTAGTAGGTAGTCAAGTAGCCTATTGGACGACCTCTGTGCCGCAGTGGGCGAAAATTCGCCTACGACGCAGGAGCGACCTCCTGTTTCGCAGGCGAATCTTCGAGTTCGGTTGCCGCCTCTGGAAATGTCTGTACGTAATGAATAACGCATATCAGATATCTAGTATTCAACACAAGCTCTGCTTACTTTGGCCAGATGATGCTGTGTGAATTGTCTGGCATTATTTATTTATTTCTAATTTCAAGCAGATTGGTTGGTAAATGAAAATTATAGGGAACTAGCAGCGTCTTGCGGTTTCACCCGCGTAGTTCCCGTTCCCGTGGGAATTCCGGGATAAAAAGTAGCCTTTGTTCTATTCCAGACTATAATCTATCTCTGTGCCAAATTTCATCCAGATCCGTTCAGCCGTTCTGGCGTGATAAAGGAACAAACATCCATCCATCTATCCATCCATCTAAACTTTCACGTTTATAATATTAGTGAGATTATACACATTCATTGGTACCTTGACGAGAGTTGGATACATTATGAATAAACATAGTACCTACCTATAACTTGTTAGATGGACCCTGTAGTTACAATAGTACATTAATAGGACGTTTTCGTTTTTTTTGATAATTTTTAACTTCTTACGTAGGTAGGTATTTATTTTTTAATCGGGTAGGTATTATTAAATATTTTTACCGGATAGTAACAGTGTATTTATCTACACGCTGCACTTTGCAATTATATTCAGCTAATTAGATTAGGTTTATAATTAAGATTATTTATCGAAGCGTAATAATTGGGTAAGTTCTTGTACACACACATGCAGAATTGCACACACTAACACACATTCAACACAAATTCAAATAGGGGAGTGCTATCTATGGAAAGTCCATTTAGTTTTTTTTGTATTTGAATATAAATATTATCAATAATAAGTAATTTACTTTATTTGTTATGTGCTTACAAAATACTCAATAATTAATTAAGTTAATTTTTTAAATCCATGTATTCTTATGGAAGAGCAGGACATCATGGCACAACATAGGTACCTACTTAAAAGGATGTCCTAACAACTGTTTGGTTTGTAGAGTAACATACAAATAAACAATTTAAAATTTTCAAGAACAGTCTGCAGTTAGCTCAATTGCTTTAATTGTAAACATTACTTTTAATTTGTTTCTATTATTTGATTGTAATTCTCTTTGATTTAGTACTTATTCAGAATCAATTTATCTAATGCAGGAGATTGCTAAGTAAATCCGTATGAATTAATTTATTACCTATTACCTGTGCCAAACTCCTTGTAGGGTTTTTGAGAACAAACCACGACACAAATTACTAAAACTTAGGTACTTGTTTTGTGTGGCGTCGAGTTTCAGATATAAATGTAAGCAATATTTATTGAAGGAAGGATCATCGCGTAAAAACGACGCGGCAAGAGAGTGAATTTAAGGATAAAGTGTGGGCGGTTTGTTTACAAACATTCTACAACGAGTTTGGGTTAGGTATAGGTGGGTATTTTTAAGGTATGTGTATGTCATCCGCGCTATTAACTTCAAAATAATTGGAGCTAGTGCCTACTTATCTACAGATATCAAACTGACACATTTTACTGTACCTATCTATTTATATTTTCGGCGAAATGATTTCGCATGGTTTTATTTCCTTTTAATTTACAAATGTGTAGTTTTACCAACCTGTTATCATAACTGTTATCAATTTCGTAAAGGTAACGATAGATTGCGGCAGAAACTCTTATCAGGTTCATGTAGGTACTGTAGGTACCTACTATATACCTTAATTGATTGATTATTATAAATAAGTATTTGTGTACTGGATTTGTTGATTGATTAGGTAATTTCATAATGATTTCTATAAAATAATAAGTAGGTATGTTTGTACTTACCACGTTTATAAGTTACCTACACCGATGTACCTGCGCAGATATCCTAATTTTGAAAAAAAAAGCTAGCCAATTATAACGCCTATGCGCGCGAAACGTGTGTGTTGGATATTGGCTGATGGCTACGCGCCGTTCCTAGCTCATGGCGACGACCGTGTTCGGCGTCGCGAATCGTATTTTGAGTGGGATACATATGAAAATACGTTGTTCCTTTTTGTCTTCCCGTGTAGGTACATATCATATGAGAGAGATAGCATGAGCCTTTGTATTTGTTGAATTAAAAGCTTAACAAAATGTACTTAAGTCTATATATATTATTTCAATGCCAACGCCGCGGCGTTGGCATTCATATTCAATCGGGTTGAACTGGTCTCTTCCGGGCAGACGAATTTTGCCGATGCGCTTTTAAAAATGGTACAAAGAAAATAGATTAGGACGGTAGGTAGGTACTAATCCATTTTCTAGTGTATTTAAGTACATTATTTCAATTGTACCATGATTGTACCTAACCCGCATTTAGAAATATTTTAAATAAGATCTGAACTTGTTTTGTCTGAAATAATTGTATTATTAATATTATCTGCTTAGCAGGGGGCCAGATTATGCTGTGTGAATAGTCCAGAATTATTTATTTATAATTTTTATGTGTTTCTTATTTCCATGATCTCGTACCATATAGTGGCCCGGTCCTATTTGGAGAGATTTTGAGGATGTTTGTTATTGTATTGTAATCCAAACAATGTGGCAGAAAAATATAGATATCGTCATAGCAAATATAGAAATGAATTATTAGTGCCGGAACTGTTTAGTCCTTCCTGATGACCAGCGAGCACATCTGATGACCAACTACTTTTAAGTGACGTGCCACACTAATACTATACTCGCGAATGTTTGGATGTCTGTTACCTCTTCACGCCAAAACTAGGTACTTACAGAACGGATTAGACTAAAAAAAATATAAAAAAACGCGTGCTAAGACACGTACCTACCTACAGAGTCTAGAATCATAATTTTTCATGACCATGAAAAATTATGATATACCTCCCCCACCTGCCCCTTCTAACAAAGTTAATAATCAAATAACAGAATGAAATTAAAACTAGTATTGACAATGAAATAATTGAGCTAACTGCAGACTGTTGCAAAAAATCTACAGGTTATCTATTTATTTTGATTTTTGCTACTGGTACGTACGGCCGTCGTAATAAGTTGTACAAAATAGGAAGAAGCTATCATAATGAAAATTCTTACCACGACAAGTTCATCTCCATTGAACTCGCGTTTGAAGACTCCCTGTCCCTGATCAGTCTTGACGACTTGCGTGATGGTGTTGCCATCGACTGTGTATGTTGTCTTGACCTGGAAAAATAATTTTCAATAAAATATTGAGATATAATCCTAACTCATATTATAAATGCAAAAGTGTGTTTGATTGTTTGTTTGTCCTTCCTTCACGCCCGAACTAAGCAACCAATCGACACTATCGAGTAGTTGAAAGGATGGAGAGTAACATAGGCTACTTTTTATCCTGGTAAGACATCAAATTCCCATGGGAGATTTACGAGAATATCCCCCTAGAAATGTGAAATTCTAATTTAACGCGGGTGAAACCGCGGGGAACAGCTAGTTTTTTTTATAATATCATATTCATATATTATTAAGATAGTGTTTGGACGTCTTGCAAACATTTATTGAATAATTAAATAGAACCCGTAAAGGCGCATTCACACAGCATCCGTTTTACAGAATCCGGTTTTTGTCCGTGAAGTTATAGAAGCGAGTACACACACCCGACAGTATTTCGGATCCAGTAAACGATTGTTTCCATTAATACCTAAAGGATCCGTAAAAGAATGTACAAAAGGGCTGTGTGAATGGGCCTACACTTCTACAAATTTGCTCACTGCGTGTTGCTGCGCCAGAGTTCTCATCAATACTACAAACTTGAACTCGTTTTGCTAAACTTGGTTTCATGTTTGTTGAGATTGGGTCTTTAGACTACGTTTACCTTAAGAATGACACAGTTTAATTACTTTTTGAATTTATACTTTTTATTTTAGGACTCAATTCTCTAAAACTCTATTCCGAAGCAGTTTTTGCTAAAACGAGACATTGTCTACTTACTTCGTCCTTCTACATTTAACGAAAAAGGTACCATACTGCCAGATCTAGCTATAGTACTTAAGACTAGATTTATTTAAAAAATGTGCTTTAATTCAATCTACTATGTAGGTTTACGTACGGGTGTCTTCTGTTCTCCAAGAACATCATTGAACTCGACGCCAGACTTGAAGGTGACCACCTTGGGTCCTGAGGGACTGGTGGAGGTGAGAGTGTAGGAGTCGCCGCTCTTGGTCACCTTGTACGACGGCTTGTGCTGGGTCATCAGGGTGATCTTGTCTTCGGGGACGCCTGCGAGGGAAGAGCGGAAATTAGAAACAAAGATATAAATACTACAATTATGATGGATAGGTCTGTCAGATTGACTGAATGACACAGCATGATAAATATGGAGGTTAGTAAGGATATGTAATTTAAATACCTAATTAATAGGAACTGGTGAAGCAATAGCTTTAAATGTTGTTTCTCTTTTCAGGTGAGTTTGTGATTAATTAATGTTAAAGAATGTTTTGTAAAAGTGATTTGTGTGTGTTTATTATAAGAATGTTTAATTTTCGATTTTTCATATACCTGTACGTGGCCTTGATAGTCGAACCCCAGCGGATCCGAAGCCTCTTTATAAGTCAAAAGTCAATAACTTTATTTCTTTAGGCTTACAAAAAAGCACTCAGACAATTTTATACATACACAGCTTTATGAATAGTAATTATCAAACAAGCAACAAAATGTTATTGATTTTGTTCGCTTCAATTTTTTGTCCTTGACTTTCCTATTCTGCCAGATAATCATCATGCATAAGCTTGCTTATTGATGACCTTAAAAGTTGGTCGTCCAGTTTGACTTAACTTAACCCATTTTAACATAATTTTATTGTCTATAGAAAACTAAAAACCGACTTTAAATTCCTTATTATTTACCTACACTGTATTTTTAGATTTTCGGGAGAAATACTTATTCCTTGGTTATACCTATAGGTATCTTTTCTTGGGACCACCTCGAGGTATTCTCCATACAGTAGCGAAGTTTTTTCCAAATCGGTCCGTAATTGACGGAAAAATCGACGATAAAAAAATACATCCAACTGAACATAGAACTACCCTCTTTTGTACTAACTAAAAAAGGGGTCAAAAAAACTGGGCTTATATAAAATTTATTTGTAACCAAAATCGATTACCAAGTAACATAGAGTTATACGTAAGATACGTAAGTTATACGTAGAGTACTAAGTAAAGAAGATCTATCAAAACTCCTAATAGAATCCACAGGTGATCGGAATGCTGGTATTTATTTCGGTCAACGAATTAGCATTGCCATTCAACGTGGCAATGCTGCCAGCATTCTGGGCACTTTGCCTTCTGGTGACGGCTTAGATTTTTAGAAAATAGATTTAAGTGTAAATATTAGTTGTAATTATTATTGTATTGTATATTTTAAAGTTCGAATAAAATGATTTTTAGTAAAGAATGACCTCTAAAACCTTTATTGATCGTCAGATACCATATCAAAGCTATTGTACCGTACTTTATAACGATATTACAATAATATCCCAGACAGGAAGCAGCTCATATAATGCCGCTATTGAGATGCAATTGGCTCAATGGAGGTACAATGCACAATGCGAAATAGACTGCACGCTCAGCCCAGAGGAGGGTCATAAGAGGTTGGCAAAATGAACTGTCTGGTCAAAAAAAAATGAATAAGTGGCAAGCTAGTCGGAGGGTTGGCTTGTTGTTTCACTGGCAGCAAGTATCTAAATAATAAAACCGGCCAAGTGCGAGTCGGACTCGCGCACGAAGGGTTCCGTGCCATTATCTATAAAAATGGCAAAAAAAGTCACGTTAGTTGTATGGGAGGCCCCTTTAAATATGTTTTATTTTAATTTTATTATTTATACTCAAAGCGAATATATAACTAAAAAAAACCTATGTACCTGAAATATAAAGCCTAAGTATTACCTATAATAGGTACTTCTCAACAAAGGTGTTAGGTATACTACGTACCGACTGCTTTGAGAAAGTCCTGGAACTTGTCATCCTTTTCATGTTTGTATTCAACACCGTAGAAAGACATTTTGCTTTGGCTTTCGTTTGAACTGTTTTGCACAAAATTTAAAAATGTAATGGACAATTTGACAGGTGCGCTTCCTTTTATCTCCTCTAGCAATAAATACACGTATAGGGTTTTATTGTTATTACGTTATTAAGTCAATCTTATCTAAATATATCTAGGTAGGTAACTTGCAATTGCAAGATTATCTTACACTTAAGTCGACGCAGGTAGTTCATAGTGTAGGTTTTAGAATAATGCTGAGTGCTGCTGCCCAGCCCATTCCATATTACACAAAAATAAACAGTATAAAAACCTCTATTGTCTGTTAATATGAAAAAGCTGATTTACGGTTGCGAAACCGTACCGACAATCAAGGATACAAACGTCACAAAACTGAAAGTCGCTAAAAGGCTATGGAGAGGCTCATGCTGCGCCTGTCGTTACTGGATAGAATCCGAAATGTAGAGATCCGCAGAAGATTCAAACGGATGTTGGGATATCCCAACATCCGTAAATACCAATGGGCGGGACACCTCATGCGATGCTCAGATGACATGCAGATGGAGCCGAAAACTGACGGAGTGTAGACCTCGCGTAGGAAGCCGGAGATCAGGGAGACCCAAAGCACGATGGTCTGATGACATGAAAACTGTAGCTGGCCGACAGTGGAGCCGTGAAACCAGAGACAGAGGAAACTGGAGAATATTCGGGGAGGCATTATATCCGTTGCTGGAGTAATAGATTATACCGAAGGGGATCTCTTTTTTCATTGTAATAGATGCTGACAATGATGTTATTGAAGAAAATGGCGTCTGCCACAGTCGACTGCGCAGAATATGCCGGGCATGTTAATATTGTTTGAAGCTGAGTAAGTAGTTCAGTAATGTGAAAACTAAATTCGCCGAGTTTTGATCACGCCACGAGATGATCATCTCAGTTTTTGTAATATCTTGCTCGATGCTAAATATAATTATGTTTTATTTGAGCAATGATACACAATGATACGGTCTGAATTACTAAGGTCACCTATACGTCGGCCAAACTCAACAGACAATGTTTGTAAACAATAGCCCCAACCTAAAAATAGTTTTTTTTTTGCATAATTTGGCACTACTTTTCTACAATGCATACCTAATGCTTAGAAATCATTTAGAACGGGATATTTACCATGATTAGATTTGAGTTTTCCTATATTGAGGGTTTCAAAAATATAATCATGGTAAATCCCGTTCTAAATGATTTCTATGTTAATAACCATGATAGTTTCAAAAGTTATACCTAATGCAGACAATTATTATCATTAAAACTCGACAGTCGACACCATACCGAGAATTTCAGATTTTTTGTTATGAGATATTTACAAACAGTACATTGAGAATGGCTTGAGTAGAGGATTAATATTGAAAAAATTCAATTGTAGAGACGATTGTGTGACGAGTTCTAAAAATCATTTTGGAGCATATATAAAATGTTCCTATTGTATTTTGCACGGTGTTTAACTGTAATAATTGGTTTTGTACTTTGTACCGGGTTGATTTGTCTAGGCACAGAGATACTCAACACAATAGGCTAGGTATAGATGGAACCTACGATTATTACTTGGTTACTTTTGTTAGTTTAGTAAGTAATTTTCCTAGAAAAAAAAAACGTGTTTGGTACTTTCCTAGTAGTTATCTTATAAAAAGAAATACTAATACGAACTCGATGACTAGCAAAGCATGACATCAACGCCTGGTTTTTAACCGACGAAAAACGTAAGAGGTTCTATGTTCGGCTGTTTGCATGCTTTTTATGTTTGTTTGTTAATTTCTCCGTTAATTATGGACTGATTCGGAAAATGTTTCGCTTTTGTATGGATACTGATCCCGAGGTGGTCACATAAATAAATATTCCCGAGACATAAATATTTGTCCCGAGAAACTTAAAAACAGTGTAAATACTAAGGAATTTGAAGACAGGTTTTAAGTTTTTTCAAACAATCAAATTTAAGACTAAACTCTACCTGATAGTAGGTACATAGTACAGCATAAAAAGGTTTCAGTTTTTGGCAAATGGCTTAAATTTTACGGCGATACAAATTGTCCACCATTGTCAATTGTGTGATTTCTAAGAAATTAATAAATCCCAAAAATTTACGATCCCGACGGGATTCGAACCCCCCTTCACCTTCATCTTGCACCTTCCCCTTCAGCGCAGGGGTGCTCTTTTTCCAACTAAGCTACGTGATCTTATCTAGCCGGCCCGAAAATCTTTGGGAGTTCTTTCGGCACTTACGCCGTCAGCGCCACCTACAGAGGAAACAATGAAGTTATCCAATTCTGCTCAAAGACCAAATTTACATTTAGTTCTTTGACGAGAGGTTTTGCCGTTGCTTGATTCTAAGGTTTTTATTTATTATACTCTGGGTAATTTCTAAGAAATTAATAAATCCCAAAAATTTACGATCCCGACGGGATTCGAACCCGCACCTTCCCCTTCAGCGCAGGGGTGCTCTTTTTCCAACTAAGCTACGTGATCTTATCTAGCCGGCCCGAAAATCTTTGGGAGTTCTTTCGGCACTTACGCCGTCAGCGCCACCTACAGAGGAAACAATGAAGTTATCCAATTCTGCTCAAAGACCAAATTTACATTTAGTTCTTTGACGAGAGGTTTTGCCGTTGCTTGATTCTAAGGTTTTTATTTATTATACTCTGGGTAATTTCTAAGAAATTAATAAATCCCAAAAATTTACGATCCCGACGGGATTCGAACCCGCACCTACGCACGTAGCTTAGTTGGAAAAAGAGCACCCCTGCGCTGAAGGGGAAGGTGCGGGTTCGAATCCCGTCGGGATCGTAAATTTTTGGGATTTATTAATTTCTTAGAAATTACCCAGAGTATAATAAATAAAAACCTTAGAATCAAGCAACGGCAAAACCTCTCGTCAAAGAACTAAATGTAAATTTGGTCTTTGAGCAGAATTGGATAACTTCATTGTTTCCTCTGTAGGTGGCGCTGACGGCGTAAGTGCCGAAAGAACTCCCAAAGATTTTCGGGCCGGCTAGATAAGATCACGTAGCTTAGTTGGAAAAAGAGCACCCCTGCGCTGAAGGGGAAGGTGCGGGTTCGAATCCCGTCGGGATCGTAAATTTTTGGGATTTATTAATTTCTTAGAAATTACCCAGAGTATAATAAATAAAAACCTTAGAATCAAGCAACGGCAAAACCTCTCGTCAAAGAACTAAATGTAAATTTGGTCTTTGAGCAGAATTGGATAACTTCATTGTTTCCTCTGTAGGTGGCGCTGACGGCGTAAGTGCCGAAAGAACTCCCAAAGATTTTCGGGCCGGCTAGATAAGATCACGTAGCTTAGTTGGAAAAAGAGCACCCCTGCGCTGAAGGGGAAGGTGCGGGTTCGAATCCCGTCGGGATCGTAAATTTTTGGGATTTATTAATTTCTTAGAAATTACCCAGAGTATAATAAATAAAAACCTTAGAATGTGTGATTTCTATTAAACATTTTTTATAGCTCAACATCACATCTATTAAGCCATTGAATTTTGTCGTATAATTTTTATAGACATGGTCTATCAATGATTTAAACTGAATTGGTGCGTACAGTCTGCGTCAAAAAACGCTCAACTCAACTGCTTTCATGCAAAAACGAGACGCAAAGTTGAAAGTAGAGAAAAGAGTATATAAGTTTTTTCCCGTTGAATAAAAAAACCAGAAAAAATTTGAAGTTCATAAATTGAAGTTCACTCAATTTATCCTATTAATATTGTTTAAACGAAACTTAGTAAAATGTGAATATTTTTGCTACCTAGGATCTCCTCAATACATTCCGTACATTTAGAACATGCCTAACCTAATAATAGGCTACTTATTATAACGAAAAAACGCATGCAAAGCCGCGAAGCTAATATTAAAAATAAATTCAACTTATGTACTTACTTATAAGTATAATTCAAACCATCCTAGGTTACATGTTTCTAACTTCAACTATGAAAAGGTAACCTACCTATAAAAAATATTCTTCATAAATTAAATTAGATAAAGTTCATTTATTGGTTCAGATAACACGATCCATAGATTAGATTAAACAATAAATGTACATACACTCCTATGAGTGTATGTACATTTATTATTTAAATTAACTCAATAGTTAATTTAAATAACAAATTTGTTAGGCCAAAGGGTTGATCACTTTGATCAGGCTTGATATCCAGTGCCTTTGCAGATTACTGCAATGTCTGTGAGCCAGAACCCTTAGACATAGTTAGCGCTGCTTAGCATCCTGCGTTTTACAGATGTTATTTTATTGCGAATCACAGCAAAAAAGAACTCAAAACCTTCCAAAGATTTTCGATTGCGACAAGTCGACTCAGTGGTGAAATTACAGTAAAAACGATGTGGGTTCAAATCCCGACTGAGTCGTTAATTTTTGGAGTACGTAAGAATCACATAAATTGAGTGTAAAGATATTTAAAACTGTTACTCACCGCTACTCCGAAGGAAGGCATCAAAGTTCTCATCCTTGTACAAAGTGTAATCCTTTCCGTAGAACGCCATTGCACGGGTTTCTTCTGCTGTCGATCTCTACAAATGAGAAGACCATCGCCCCACTTTGCCTTTTATGTACCCGCGCCGGCCGCTCTGTAACTAAACTACAGGAGGGTCCTATCACCTAATCTGTGGAGGGTAATCGATCTTTATTGCTCTTGGTTGATATCTGTAAGTAGATGTTAGTAGACTAATGTTTGTGTAGTTGGCGATATTTATGTTTTTATTGTTACACTGAAATGAAATGTTTGTCAGTCACGCAAAACAGCTGAGTCTATATATTTAGACATTTGTCATGTCTGGTAATACGGTACCTACTAGATAAGTATAGCCCGTATGAAACCTTTCTCAGTCATAATAACTTATCTAAACTAAGCTTGATTCTAAGAAATGAAAAAGTCCCAAAAATTATCGGTTATTTTTGGGACTTATTTCATTTCTTAGAGATATCAAGAGTGCGGGTTAGCACTATAACAAAAAAACCTATGCTTGATTGACGTTTATGTTATTTATATATTTATGGTTTGTTTATGTTTATTTTTCTGTTGATCTAATTTTATTTTATTTTACGTAATTACCTAGATAATAAGGTATTTATATTGTTGTGATTTTCTTATCTATTTTCTTGCGTGTAATATCATTATTTTGTAGTTGTTAACTTTATACGATTCAAAGTACCTAACTAGGCATAACGATTTGGAGATATATGTCATGTTATGATCTTGTTTAATAAATAAATAAATAAAGTTTATGGCACAGAAAAACGTTACCTACTCAAACATAGATTCTGACTAAGTTTTCATACGAGCCTAAATCTCCAAGAATAATAATAATTATGTTGGGCAATGCACACAGCATCTAAAAATATAAGAATATATTTACTTAACTTGGGTATAATATATTTTAATCGACAGGTAATATCGTGTAGTAGTAAGCAGATATATCACCACCTTAGGTTTAAAAAATATGTAATGAACGATGTTAGAGATCTCATTAATAAAAAAAATATTATCTTTCCCCATAAGCATATAGATGAAAGCAAACCTATATGAATAATCATTTAACTTTAATCTCCAATCATGT